>CM021767.1:7020844-7055007 GCA_011076525.1 Nettapus auritus
AAAAAAAAAAAAAAAAAAAAAAAAAAAAAAAAAAAAAAAAAAAAAGTTTCCCCAATCTTCCCTGTCAGAGAGCAGATATCTTGATAAATAGATAGGGTTATCCTTTGTCTACTGTGTGCTTTGCTTGTAGGTTGTCTCTGACATATGATTTATCATTAAATACCTGCCGACCGTCCTTGAAGGGAACTCTATTATTTCAAAAGGCACAGAAACATCCTGCTGAAGTAATCCAGGCTATTCAGTGCAGCCATCTGACTTGCTGAGCTGCATCTCTTGGGACCTTTTGGTATGAGGCTGTCTCAATTGCCCCTGTGCAGTAAATGCAGCTGCCTGCAGTGGGCACCTCTCAAGGAGGAAGGTGATGAGCTGCTGCTGGTAAAGATGGCTTTCTGGAGTCTACAGCACCATGATTTTTCCTTGTTGTTGCTGCACAAGTACTGCCCCAGAAGCTCTGACGGCTCTTCTGTCATGACAGCTGTGTGAGCTCTTGGGATACTGAACAAGAAGACATTTCTAAAGAGCTTTTGGCAACATCATCTCTAAGCCTTTGTCTGCATGGCACGTCAAATGTCACTTTAGTACATTACCATTACTTCCTTCACATATATGGGGAAAAAAAAAGGAAATTTTAACCTGTTTTTTGTTGTTGTTTATTTCATTTTCTCTGTGTCCAGTCATTGGCAGAATGGAAGATGACACGTCCAGCCTGTGGCAACCTGTAGAAAGGAAGCTCTGCTATACTGATGAAGAAAAGAAATCCCATCTCTTCAGAGGTGGTTGAACAGCCGTGCAGATGTCACATAGATGCTGCAATGCAGTGTGTGGCTTTCAGGTAACATTAGCAGTGCTCGATCTCTTCCACATAGTTACTTCATTTTGATGAATTTATGGGTGGGGTGGTTTTGTCTGGGATAGTTATTTTTCTTCATGGAGGATAGTATGGTGCTATGCTTTGGATGTGTGATGAAAGCAGCGTTGATAACACACCGATTTTTTAGTTTTTGCAGAGCAGTGCTTATGGAGTGCCAAAGACTTTGCTTCTCATGTTGCCCTGCCAGTGAGGAAACTGGGGGTGTTCAAGAAGTTGGGAGGGGACACGGCCAGGACAGCTGACCCAAAGAGATATCCCATACCATATGGCATCATGCTCAGAGATAAGAACTGGGGGGAAGTTTGCCAGGACTGCCATTGCCTGGGGATTGGATGGGCATCAGTTGGCTGGTGATGGTGAGCAATTGCATTTTTTTCCTGCATGTATTAAACTGTCTTTATGTCAACCCATGAGTTTCTGACTTTTGCCCTTAAAATTCTCTTCCCCCATCCCACGTAGGGCAGTGAAAGCACAACCATATGGTACCTAGCTGCCTACTGGGGTTAAGCACAGCAATGGATAAGGTCTTTCATCATCCTAAAGTTTCACTTGCAAAGATTTTCAGTGGTGAGGTGAAACTGCCTTCTCTGTGCAGTCTACATGTCCATCAAGAGAGTCTCCTATCATCCTTTTCTTGTCCAAAGTCTTACAAAAACCTCCTGTATGCTTAACTTTCTCCTTGAATACTGAACATTTACTGCTGGACTTCCCCTGGGGCCTCCCATTCTCCTTGATTTGCAGTCATTTGTGAAGGACTCCTGAATAATTCAACAGTACAAAGCGACTCTCAGTACCCTTGGTTTAGCACTGTCCAAAGAAGAGCCATGCACAACCAGAGGCTCCACCACATTTTTAGCTGTCCCTTCTGAGACTCATAAAACACCTGGAGCATTTCTTTCTCCATAAAAACAGCTCTGACTTCTATGAACTGCAGGTCTGTTCTGTACCAGGAAAGTAGCTAAATCCCTATCATTTGGGGCAGTTCTCCAAGCCCTTGTCAGACTTCACAGTCAGCAAAGGCAGCCCTGTGCATTGACCTTAAATACACATCCCTGACCATCTTAGATATAGGCTTGTATGTGCATATGCATGCCCTGCTGATGAGCATGTTTCCTTAGAAACTCACTTTCCTCATAAAAAATTCTCAGGGTTAGAGTTAGGTATTAGAGGTTAGGGTTAAGCTTTTGGTTTAGGAGTTAGGGTCAGGGTTAGTGTTAGGGGTTTGAAGTAGGGTTAGGGGGTAGGAGTAAGGTTACGGTTTAGGTTATGGTTAAGGTTAGGGTTTAGGTTATGGTTAAGGTTAGCTTTAGGGTTAGGGGTTAGGATTATAGTTAGATTTAGGGTTTAAGGTTAAGTTTAGAGGTTAGGGATAAGTGTTAGGGTTAGGTTTGGGGTTAGGGTCAGTTGTTAGGGGTTAGGTTTAGGATTCTGTCTTAGGGTTAGGGTCAGAGGGAAAACAGCTTGGGGAAGATTCAATTAATTTATTGCCAAATAATGTGCTACAGCAGTGAGAACTAATAGGAAACTAAAAACATCTTCCCCCGCAACCAAGCTGTTTTACCTCCTCCCCGTGAGTGGTGCAGGGGAATGGGAAATGGGGGCTGTGGTCAGTCCCTGACGCTTTGTCTCCACTGTTCCTTCATGGTCACTCTCTGCCCCTGCTCCACATGCAGTCCCTCCCACGAGATGCCATCCTTCCTGAACCGATCCTGCGGGGGCTGCCCACAGGCAGCATCTCTTCAAGAACTGCTCCAAGATGAGTCCATACTATGGATCAGGAGCAAACTGCTCCAGCACGGGTCCCCCACAGGAGGCAGCTCCCCCCAGACCCCCAGAGGAGCGTGGGCTCCTCTCCACAGGCTGCAGCTCCAGCCCGGTGCCTGCTCCTGCGGGGGCTCTCCATGGGCCTCCTCCAGGCCACATCCACCTGCTCCACCGGGGGCTCCTCCACAGGTTGCAGCGTGGAGATCTGCTCCATGTGGGACCCATGGGCTGCAGGGGGACAGCCTGCTCCACCAGGGTCCTTTCCACGGGCTGCAGGGGAACTGCTGCTGTGTGCCTGGAGCACCTCCTGCCCTCCTGCTGCAATTTACTCCCCCCTCCCCACCAGTACCAAATGAAAATTTGGTACCTAATGAAAAATTGATTTTGCTTTCACCTTTAAAATTCATGATTTGTAGAAGTTTAGAGATGTAGGAAGCATCTAGCAAGATGAGCCTGCTTATCTTACAGAGGTGAATGTAAGAAAGATATTTTTAAAAAATAATTATTAAGATTTATTTTTATTTATTTTATTTTATTTTATTTTATTTTTGGTTTTGGGGTGGATAGCTATATACCGTAACGACTTTCTTAGGAGTGGAGATGGTTTCCATCATTTGAAATCTTGGATAGGAGGGCTTGTGAAGTGACATGTTCCAATTCAACAAGACATTTTCAGATTCAATTATATAGCCTTTAGGGGGCTTATAAAAAAGATGGAGTGACTTTTTATACAGTCAGATAGCAATAGGACAAGGGCAATGCTTTTAAACTAAAAGAGAGGAGAATTAGATTAGATGTTAGGAGGAAAACCTTCATTATAAGTGTGGAGGGGAAAACTTTCATTATAAGGGTGGTGAGGCACTGCTGCAGGTTGCCCAGAGAAGCTGTGGATGTCCCATCCCTGGAGGTGTTCAAGGCCAGGTTGGATGGGGCTTTGGGCAGCCCACTCTAGTGGGTGGCACCCCTGCCCTTGGTATGGGCTTTGGAAGCACGTGATCTTTAAGGTCCCTTCCAAGCTGAGTCATTCTCTGATTCTATGATAGATGGAAAAGAAAAAACACTGCTGGATGGTTATTGTAAACCCATGTCATTTTTGTGTCTGTGAGCTGTTGGTTAACATGTTAAAGACATTCTAGGGTGGACAAGCCTTTAGAATCATAGGAAGAGGCTGTTGAAGAGAGTAAACCGTCAAAGAAATAAATTGTGAATTAAACTGAATTCTGATAATCACTTCGATGATTTGAAGAAAAGGTGCTTGGCAATTTTGGATAAAGAAGTAATGATGTTATCTGAAGGAAAGAAAAAGAGACAGTCATTCACAGAGGTACAGACAAAAGTGCTTGTTGTAGAGGACCTTCTTGGAGCAGGACCTTCAGCAAGCGCCAGATCAGAGCTAATGTGGTTTTGTCTACCTGAGTCCCTCCAAGAATGGTGATCCCCTATCTTGCCAATGACTGGGACTTCACCTTCATCCTGGAAAAAGCTTTCCCCCATGCTCAAGCTGGGTTTTTTGTCTATGTCCTCCTGAACCTGTGGAGTGGAATTTGGCTCTGTTGTCTTGGTACCTGCCATCCAAGTAGCTGTAAACTGTGATTAGATATCCCTTTGGCTTCTGCTTTTCCACATTAATCTAGTCTATCACCCTCTACCTTGGCTTCTGTTTAATGTATGACAGGCCTGGATCATTTTGGAGATAGCATAAAGATTCAAAAATGTACCTCACCACTGTGCAGCATCCAAATGCCAAGCATTGGGTACAAACAGCACATGCAAGGTAAGAGGAGCCAAGCACACAAGCTGCAAGAACCAGGCACTGGCAGACATGGAGCAACCCTTCAGTCCGTGTGTGCACTAAGAAGGTCATTTCAGTATGCTGTAGGAAATGGTGTTCATTGCCATGAGGTTGGATACAAAAACCTGGACCTACTGGAACTGTTTTTTAAGATCACGGGATCATAGCAACTGGAGATGTGCAAGTGGCATCATGCTTTAGAGCAAGGGCATATGGCATTTAAATTTTACTTTTCAAGAATGAAATTATTTTGCTTGCTGACATTCTTGGTCAAGCAACTGTATAGTACTGGTGGGCATCACGATCTCAGAATAATCCTGAAATGAGGGCAGCATTTTTGCTGAAGTGGTAATTCAGGCAGACCTCTGATTTCTTTTTTATCTGTTTTAGAGTAGCTATGGGTCAGCAGTAATAGACAGAGCTATTTGCATGTATCTTCTCCCCAAGTGTTTTTAAAGCATTACTTGTTATTCAGTTTTGAGTTTATTTTAAGTAAGCAATGAAGCCTTTTTTTTTTTTTTTTTTTTTTTCTTGAACAAGACCCTGTGGAAAAGGTCAACTGCTCTTGAAATTCATGAACTCCTAATCCTTTTAACACCTCATAACCACAGTGCACAGGAGATAGGAGAATCTGGTAAAAACAAATTAGCAAGAAACAATAACAGATTTTTAAAACGGGGCTCTGGTAAGCTGCTTAGAGAAGGACATTTAAAGCTTCTTTTTGAAGTTGTGCATTCATAGGTTTACACACTATTACAAAACTAATCAGGGTTCTGCAATGCTTAATATCACCTTTTGTCATTTTTCATGGCTGCATAGCCTTTTACATGTGTTGCATTCTGTTATTTTTCTTTACGAAGAACTTCACTCTTTTTTTTTTCAATTTTATGCAGTGTTTTTCATTCCCTCTTGAGTATTTCAAATTTATTCCATGTTTTATTCACCCACTAGTGAACTTATTTCCTTTGAGAATCCTCTGCATAAACAAAAAAAAACATTTATTCATTTATCAGAGACAGTCCAGATGTCTCCAGCTAAACTGAGGCTGTATTTCGCACAAATCTATAAAAGCTGAGCATTAAAATATTCCAATCCCCTCCCTCCAATGGAATTATATTAGTGTCACAAGAATTTAACCAGATTTGGATTCTATCTTGTTGTCTTCAGACAACTGTCTTCAGATCATCTTCAGACAACTGTCTTCAGATCAGTGGGTCTGGGAAAATATTATATGTTAAGGCACTTGGACTGCGATGTAAGAGCAGCATAAAGGGGTTAGGCACGCAGTTCCCATTTCATTCTTATTCTACAGGGTCAAGAAAAAGCTGTAGGGTAGGATTTCACTAGAAATGGGAAATACTTGGAATATTCTCACTTTCCTCACTATTCTTCATGTCTCTTTCATGTTTTAAGTTAAAAATACATTGTTTTCATTCTTTTTGTTGACAAAGATCTCCACATTAAGGTTGTTATATTCTCAAAGAAAAAACTTATCTTTTTCCTTTCCTTCAAAACTCTTCAGGCTGCAATGCATTGTGAAATCAGATTTTGGAATTAGCCATATCACTCTGACACTAGGCCTCACATGTACATTAAGGTACATTTATGCATCAGATTTTCTACCTGCAGCACCAAAATTAACTTCCCGCTGCCCCCACAATGACTTCACCCTGATCTTCCCTATTTACTTTCCATTTCTCATTATACAAACATTTGCTTCCATAAAGATGCCTGTGAGCAAGAAGTATGTGGAGCCATGAATCTTAGTTCTGGACAGTGGCCCAATTTACACACATAGCTGTTGAAGTGTCATGTTTATGTAACTGTGTAATCAGCAGTAAGTTATATATACCACTGTTTGTTTGCATAGCTGGCCCTCAGCTTCAACAGGTTCAAAAAACCAGAAGCCTTACAGAAGGCTCCTAAATCAATGTCTACACACTTATTTTTCAAGTGTCTGCAGCAACATGCACATCCCTGTGGCATAATTCACTGCTCTGAGTAAATTATGCTTGCAGCATCACAGTCTGGATGACCTTCACTTTCTCCTTTGCACAGGCAAAAGATAGTGAGTAAGACAAAAGGTGTTGCTCCAGGAGAGAAGACGCAGCCTCCAGGCTATAATCCAGCATGCCCCACCGATTCATGACCATGTCTGTCTGCAAATGCAGCAAGAGCTTTGCCAGCCTCATGGGTTTTGCAGCCTTGGTACGTTTTGCATGTGTGCCTTGAATATTTGCCTCACAGTTCTGGCCATGCTCTATTTACACGGAGTGCAATGACACAGCCCCTCTCTTCTTGCAGAGCCCTACAAACAAACACCTGTCCTGTGGTCCTTGCTGCATGGGGATATGGGATGGGAAGGGACTGGGACCTCAGCTGGCAGTGAAGACTGAGCTATTTATTGGGGCTTTGGGACCAACAAGGCCCCATGAGGGATCATCATTGGCAGACAAGGCCTGTCTTTGTGACTCCTTTCTACCCTACAGCACGGGGTGTGGGACACATTCCCTGACACGTTGCCCTATGCTTGTACATCAGAGATGTGAGGGCTCCAGCTCCAGCAAGGGGAACGGTAGGTTTACTAACACTAACATCTGCAGATCTCCTTCAGTGGCCAAGAAAAGCCTCAGCTCAGCTAAGCAGCTTTATTTCACACCTCTCTGAAATACAACAGATTTTAAGAATGTTCCTTTGGCACTGCAATATTTGGGCCTCTCTCTGATGACTTGAAAGCCGACGCTGCCTGATTTTCGACTGCTGAAAATCAGGCTCGGGCAGTGCCCATGAATTGTCACAGGCAAACACATCTCTGACCTGCTCCTGACACAGCCTACGCATTTCAGAGGCAGTGCCTTAATATGCCGGGTTTTAGCATGGTTTCCTAGGAAACAAGGCTTGTATGATCATGCTGTCTGTCAGTCAGCTGCACCTCAGAGCACTCAAGTCTCTTGACCAATCTTAGCCAGATTTGGCAGTGGCCTGACAGATACCAAATACCCTGAGATCTTGTAAAACGAGGTAGACAGGGATAGAGCAGTCTTTGTTAAGGCACCAGTGTAAGATCAGCCCCTGTGAGGCATCAAAGTAAACAGAAACTTGGTCTCAGGGACATCGATGGTCATGAGAACGTTTTCAGAAGCGTAAACCCTTTGGAGGCCCATGCCATTTAAGATATGAAACTAAGCCTTTTCTTCCCCAAATGGGGTGGGTTAATCCAGAATTAAAAAGACTACAGCTTCTCAGGGTACCTCTGGAATATCAATCAGATTTGGACAAATCAAGGGCCTTCCTGTTAAAGTAGTTTAAGTGATAAGTCTTCTCTGTCCCATTGCCTCTCGCTCAGGCCAACGTTGCCATGGCAGTGACACTGCCCCAGGGAAGCTGGCATTTTCCTTCACAGATAGTGAGAAGGCTTTCTGTACAGCCACTTCCCAGGGAATTTCGGACAACTAACCCTAACTGTTCGTTCTCATGCAATGTAGATGGGTTTGCTTTAAAGAATTATGGAAAAAAGCAGAGATCATTCTTCTTCCTTCTCTTTCCTAGGTGCTAAGACATAAAAGTACATTAAGCACATGCCTATACTGCATCTTTCTTTATAAGTTAAGTGATCCTTGTAGAAACTCACTTTAAAAACCAACTCTGGTTCCCAGTTTCTTTTCCTTCTTCATTGTTTCTTATTACAGAAGAGGTGAACTAACTGCTGTTCTGGATAATTCTGTGGCTAACTTTGAAACTCTGTAATACTTATCTCATTTTGTTTTGTCTGGTGCCAGTTAACTGTTAAAAGAATGATTTAGGGTGCGTATTACTTCTTAACAGTTTTCTCTCTCCTGTAAAACACCACATAATCTCTCTGGAGACGAAATCATAAAACACTTTTCTCTCCCAGTTTTGCCTTCTGCTTGTGACTGCACAGCATAACCACGTCTTGCCTGGGTTTGGAGGGCATCTCCTTAGATGTGCATGAGTCACGCAGAGTAAAACAGCTCATCAGTTGGACTCTGCAGAGCTGATCAAGGGGGAAAATTTGCTTTAAAAAGATGCCTTAGGAGGGAAAATGTGCTTTAAAAAGATATCTTCTGGGATGTTATTTGTGATCCCAAACTGCTTTGGAAATGAAAAGACTGGGAAACACTACCTCTGTGACTCACAGCACTTCAAGTCCAGATAACTTCTCTCTTTCTCCTCTGCAGACAAGTCTCCAGTCCTTCTGTTTGACATGTGCCTGAGATAATATTTTTTGTCCTAACAGTGGAGAATGGCCACATGAAAAATGTGCTGAAATTCCCCCAAAAGTTCCCACAAGCTATTCCACACTGATAGATTTAGGTTAGGAGTATTTTAGGAAAAAAAAATAACATTTTATTTTTATTTTTCACAGAGATCAAAACATTAGAAGAAAATATCAGAGGAAATGCAGGAGTTAGGAGAAAGAGGAGCAGGCCAGAGGTGATGCTGCTATCTCCTCCAGCTTACCCCAGCAAAAATGTTACAGGCTTAAT
The DNA here is from genome assembly GCA_011076525.1 of Nettapus auritus. NCBI lineage: Eukaryota > Metazoa > Chordata > Aves > Anseriformes > Anatidae > Nettapus > Nettapus auritus. Next base: position 7,029,780 of record CM021767.1, read on the forward strand.
TTTGTCGCATGGTTAACAGATAAAATAACTGTGCTGCCTAGCCTTACAGCAATTTTGAATCCCTGTCACAATCATAGTGCAAAAATACTGCTGACAAACAAGCTGGGGAGACTGTAAGGAAAGATAGAGACTGTAGAAGACTTCAACTCCTCAAAATTTCCCTGCCACATGGGGAAGCCAGCCCATACAGTTATGTGAAACTCTGCCTAAGACCATGTCTAGGGAAGTTGTTAAGGGTCTAGGTGTGCATAGCACTCGAATACCTGCTTATCTTGAATTCACCGAATGCTGAGTGTTTCCTTCAATTCTTTGCTCATTCAAAGTCAGAGGAATAAAGGCCAATGGGGAAACCTGGGCATCCCATTGAACTCTGTGAACTGCACCCTGAGCTTTTAAAAAGTGATGGAAGAATACTATGCCTGCTGTCAATTTGGACGAGTCATTGAAAACTGCTAAAAATATCAAGAGACAACTGGTGGAAGAGGTATTTAGCCAACAAAATAAAACATTATACACAACTTCATGGAGAAAAAAATTGTATTGTTTAAATATTACAAATCTTTGTGCAGTTTACCTTCTTTTCTATCAAGTCCAATATTTCATTTAAGGAAGGTTTAAAAGTAGATATATAGTAAGAACTGCATGCACAGATGTGTCCATTTACATTTTTGTTTGTACATAGAGAAACACATTTGCTGTAATCCCTAAAGAGGGTGTAAAAGTGATATATCATATAGTCCCCCACTTGTATTCCTGGAGATTCAGGTGTATAAATGACTGTCTTTGTCATCTCTTAGGGGTAAGCTATGATGTTGGAGGTTTCTTTGCCATGACACATTTTTAAGCTGAAGAAATTACTGAATCAGCTGGAACTGAAGCAAGAGAACCCACCATTAATACCATTTCTGTTCACAGAAGTAAATATGCATTCAGGTCCATCCACAGTTGTTTTCAATCCCAGCAGGTTTTCATGAGGGGAAGATGTGTTTTATTCTTATATCTAGGCACACAAAGCCATCAGCTCCTTCCTATTGACAAAAATTTGCACAATCATAGAAAAATTTTATTGGAGCAGCAGTTGTGATAAGGAAAGACAGAAGGGGTAATTGGGAAACTGGATCCTAATCTGCACTTTAAGGACACTGAAAAACAGGCTCCATTTGCAGTCCTTTTCACTGTAGACCCTTTTCTCTTGGCTCTGCAACAACTTTCAAAATGAAGTTTTTATACAGAAGCTGTTTACTAGGAAAATGTATTCAGTAGTGCTAACAAGAACCAAAACTGCCTATCATCTCAAGCACTCTATACTCCAGTAGCATTGCATTCCCTGATAAATATAACCTGACACTTATGTCCTCTCTTGCCAGATATGAGCAACACACCTGGTGAATATGAGTTGCTCTGGAATGTGTCAAACAAATAAAGTTACTTGGAAAATAGTCCTGTGCTGTGCCTAAGTTACCATATTGCTGATGTGCAGTGTGTACAACCAGCATGAGCTAATAAGCTGGGCTCATATGAGAATTTATGAGAAGGTATGTACGAGAATGAATGTATGTATTTATGTAATATGAGAATTTACATACAGCTGCTAATGTGAATAAAAGATTGGGCAGTTCTCCTTATCGGCTTTTCTACCCCTCTTTTTATCTGTGTGCTTTATTTAGGTCATGCTGTTTTCACAGTCCTTTCCATGGAGGAAAAAGCTGCATGCAGGAGTATTTCACTGCAAGTTTTTGCAGACTTTCAGCTGATGGACTCTCCAATAGGGAACTTCGGTGCTTTGCTTACCTTGTTTCCCAAGAAACCTCTGAAAAATGGGGGTTTCCCCAGAGAAATAGAGAAAAGAAAACAAAGCTTTTCACTGGCACCTGCTCCATCTGCTTGGAACCCTGTTAAAATGACTGAAGGTCCTGGCACATCTGGGCTCTTGTATATCCCATAAAGCTGAGAGCATTTCATTTATGCCACACTTTTGAATGAGCTCACATGCACAACGAGCCATGCTGTCTGCCAGCAGAGGAAATGGAATAAAAGCAGAGCCAGCCAGAACGCCATAAGGGCTGTTCCAAGACCTAGCAGCATACCTGGCTGCATTTTCAGGAGGTTATTTAATCTTCCCACTGTTTTATATTGAAGAGATAACGGTCACAGACAAGAACTACTGGTGCTTGTCAGGTCAAGCACTGACGGGAGCGTCTTGTCAGGTCTGGCTGCAGACCAAGATGTGGCTCCCAGGAATAAAGGCCCTCAAAGGTCTCATCTGCTCCTACTGCAGGGCTCCATTATGCTTCAGCCATGCCTTTGATGGAGCTGCTGCCAGCTGTAGATCACAAGATTGCTCAGGACACTGCAGGATGCACTTGATAAAGGCTTGAAAAATCACTGTGCGTGAGCATGGGAATACCTCTGTGTCCCTTTCATGACAAGGAGGAGTAACCAGGGCTCTTCTGGAGGACTGTGGTTGCCCAAGGCTTTTAGAGTTGGGTATGGTGCAAACATTGTTTACATCAGTATCTCCCAGCTTCTCCTGCTGCCAGGGAGCATTGAGGGCTGGCTGCACCCCAGGGGAAGGGAGCAGGGCCCTGCAAGATAGCACAGCTGTCAGGAGTCACCTTAGGGTCTGCGAGCCTAGCGTTCTCCTGAGTTTTACCATATATAACTTCAGGCTGGTATTGTCCCCTACTTCCTGGCACAATATGCTCTTAGGTTAGACATTTGGTGGTATTTACAGACTGAAAGATAAAGACAGGCATTTACTAGGATTGCCAACAAAAATGCTCCCTTTGTAGTTCATTTCCTTGCTGGCCTCACATGTGCTGATTGAGTCTTGCTCCATGACCTCCTCTTGCAACCTGTGACTGTGCCTCTTGTGCCAAAATGGGCATGTTATTCATCAAAATGCAACATTAAACTAAGTTACTCAGAACTTTGTCAACTAAATGAAGTGAGATTTCCCCCTTCTCTTTCTCCCGCATTTATGGCATTGATAAGCAAAGGCACCCAGTAGCCTAGAGGAATATTCCAGATTATAATTTCCTAGCTTTGTAGTTGCGTACTTTAATTTTTGCCATGGCTCTGAGCTGCCCTCCTAGCAGGACACATTAGGGATCTCAGGTTTATAAGGGAGTGCAAGAGCTGCAAGATTCTTCATGACAGCAGCGAACTTGGCCCTGTGTGCGATGTGCCCGATGCCTTGGGCATTGCATCTCCTCAGGCTGATTTAATACTTACTCTGATTTAATGGCTATGTTGGCATGGACCATCTCATCTCTGCTGCTTCACAGTGAAACCCTGAGGTTCACAGCTTCAAAGGGACTTTTAAATGTCTTAAAACACTTAAGCCCAAAGAACCACATTCAAGATTTCTTCTAAGAAAGCCAGTGTAATGGTGAGAGCAATGTGAAGGGATTCAAGAATGCTGGGGTGCTGAAGCTGCTGAGATGGCAAAGGAATGCAAGGGGCAAAGAGACAAAAGACTGTACCTGGGATGAAGATGTTAAGTTCAGGAAATGTTGGGAGTATTCTGTTTGGAGTATTCAGAACAGATCTGAAGAAATAGAATTTCTGCAACAACAGGACAGAAGGCTGATGGAAAAAGCTGGGGTTGTCTTCTAACCTTTTTTTTATTGCTCCAGGACTGGGGCCAGGTTAACCCAAGCTGCATTGATTCCCAGGCTTTGGTGATGTTTTGCTTTTCCACAGGAGAAAAGCCTTTTTGGTAGGACAGCCCTGCCATCCTATGAAGCAGAAACAGACTCCAAAAACACCTTTTTCTGGTGCATATGCTCTTCCTATCTCTTTCTCACTCTGTAGTAATTTTTTACCCTTTGCAGCTTATTTTTCTAAGTGTGAGGAGAGAGTCAGGGTGGGAGTAGAGAGGAGTAGAAAAGACTGCTTGCAGAGTTTTATCACAACCTTCTGAAGAGCAGTAAGGGAAAACGGAAGCTTATTTTTGGCTTTCAGTCCCGAATTGTAGGTCCTTGCAGGTCAATGTCTGAGCTGGGAGGAAAGCCTGGGAGTTGAGACCCCTTGCCTGCTCTCTGCTGTAAGTCTGGGATTGTATTTCAACCCTCCTACCCTGAATTTCCCTCAAACATTTGAGGTCAGCACAGCCTCCTTGCCATGAGTTCAGCCTACCAGCTATTCTCACGGTGCCGTTTCCCCCTTCTCATTTGTCAGTGCCTTCCCATCTCTTTCTGCTGCTTTACCAAATTGCAGCCCTGTGTTGAGAGACTTACAAACCTGGTACAGCTGTACCAGTTTTTAGTGGCAGATCTGAGTAACTAAGCACAAATGAGGGATGAAAATCAGCTGCATGGATATCTGATCAAATGTGCCTCCTTGGGAAGGGATGGTGTTACCCATAATAAAAAGTGCTGCTTGTAAGCATCTCTGTTTGCAGCTTGAAACCTGCAATGCGATATGGAGTCCAACATCATCAGAACAGTGAGTCTTCCTTCCACAGGGCTGAGCCATGCAGAGCCTTGCTTAAAGAAGGTAAGGCTACCTCTGTTAAAGAAGGGGATTTTCTAGGCTTTCAAGGTTGTGAAGTCTTATAGGCTTTGGATGAGCTCTTCTTTACATAGCCAAGACATGACTGACTGTTTTTTTCTACTGATTTAGAGCTTCCTAGATCTCCTTAGCTGATAGTCTCTGCAATGTGTAATAAGCCCTGCAAGACAACAAAAACCATGGTGTATTTTTGGCCATGAAAGTTCTTCTTAACATTCCCTGTAGGAGGTTTGCTCATGGTCTAGTCACCTTCTCCATAGTTCACTACAGCTCTGGAGCAAAGCAAGTTTCCACCAATTAATTCAGGTGATTAAGTGATCATCAATGTGGTTTGGATAAGGGAAATCTTATGGAGTAAGACCTGTATGAGCATAAGGATAACCCTGCTGTCCTCAGCTGTACAAGACAAGATGAATCCAATTTTTGTCCTTCTCTATTCATAGCAGTAAGAGACAAAGTAGAGTGGGGTGAAGAGTTTTTGTGTTAAAATCAGAGGGACTGCCCACAAACTGCTAGGGAGGTTTTCAAAATGTGATCAGAGATGGCCACCTGTGCTTCTGCGGGCAGCATATTGCATAAGAAAATCTCCCTTTCTCCTCCATGAGCTGGTTTCTTTAGCAAGAAAGCAGTCAGCAATGGTGGTATTAAAGAGATCAGCATTAGACCTCTGAGTAGAGATGAAAGGGAAGCAGTTATTCTCTGCAAGACACAGCTGCTGGTTTTCTGCAGAATCAGCCAAGCAGCTCTGCACCAGTTATACTTATTTCAATGTCTGCAAAACTTTCTTCTCATGCAGAAGGGATTAACGCTTCTTATTTTCAAATAAGAGATGTGTTTTCAGGAAAAGTAGCAGACAACATCAAACACCTTAGCAGGGATTTCAGAAGGAAAAAGATACTGCAAATCTGAAAAATTCCTAAGGAGAGTATTTATAACATCAAGACCCCCATATGACTGTGCAGTAGCTATTTCTGCTGCTCAGATGATACACTGGCTGTAAGATCAGCTATCTGGGGTTTAGGGGTTCTTTGTGAAGTGGAACAGTGTAAAACAAGTGGGACACATGGTTGTAGTTTGCCTGTGATCCTTTGTTTCACTGTGGTTCTGCTGAGTTTTTATTTTCAGGTAGCTTCCCACAAATGAAGGATTAAACTTTAAGAGCTTTGATGGTTCCTTTTATTGGAGAAAACTGGTGTGTCATGTCCAGTTCTCCTGCTGCAACAATTTCACATGTCAAATGAAGCCATTAAGCTGAAACACAAGAGGATAAAACCATACTCTGGTAAACAAACAGAAATTACTACGAAATAAAGGCATCCTTGTCCACAAAAGGGAAGCTGTTTTGGCATGTCAGGCTCAGTCAGAGGTGCCTTCCCAGTGGGACACAACACCTAGACCATTCAAGAATGTACCAGCCATGCGAAGGAGCCAGGGCAGTGCTGTCTCAGACAAGGTGGGAACAACCCAGAATGCCCCTCAGGCTCAGAGATAGCAAGGAAACAGCTATCAATCCCCTTAACTGTGAGGAGAGAGGAAATTTGTGCAATTGTACAAACAGATATCCCTCAACCTGACCTGCTAAAACATAGTGTCCCTGGATGGTCTTCCCCACAGGACAAGTTCCCTGCACCCTTAGGAGAAATGATAGGTTCAGGGATTGCTTTTTTGTTTTGTTGTTTTGGTTTTTTGTCTGTTTTATTTCCTTTCTAACATCTGTACTCCACAAAGCTATAGGCTTTGCAGAACCCAGGTGGCAAGTTTTTGTTTGGTTCTATTAAGGACTGGTTTGCACTTGAAGATGCAGCTCAAATTTTACTTTCAGAGCATGTAAAAATCATAGGGTGGTACCCACAGCAGGCAGTTTCCCTGTGTAGCATCACTCCAGAATGTTGCACTGCGTGCCCTGGTGCAGGTGCAGGAAACAGAGATGCATTTCAGTACCCTGCACTATCCTGTCCTAAGGCTCAAGGTGAAAAAGGAGCAAGTACTCAAGGCTGCTATTGCAGGCTATAATTGGGGGAAGCAGTTGGCAAGGCACAGACAATTCTTCTGGCTCACACCTTTCAGCTGTCATTAGAACAAAATCCTAAATCAATATTATTGGTCCCCAGAGAGGTTTAGTGGAGCTAAATTAACATAACCTCATAAATGACAGGCTTTTCCATCCATCTCAGTCACTAGCAAGAAGCTATCTGTTATTACTCTACAGCAGTAGTCCACAGGAGCAACCCCAGTTCTTCAGGTGCTCCCACATGACCTGTGACAAAAAATCTGGACTTGCCAGCTAACTCCACAGCCTTTTTTCAAAGTCAGACCTTCATCTCTATAGAAAGGACAACACATACGTGAATCTAACTCTCTCTGGGAGAGCCTTCCTCATGACATCCCCTTCAAGAGCTTCCTTCTCCAGCAGTAGAGATGCCTGTTTGCAGAGCTGAAGGTGAAGATGGACAAGTTGATTGCGATTAAATAACTTGCCAGTGATAATGGGCATAGCTCTTTCCAGGCTTTTCTGCAATATGACGTATATCATCTTTGCTGCTGCAGAGGAACATGTCTTTTTTGTGCCATCCTTCCTCAGTGAGGACTTGTACTTTGTCCTTTTGGTGCTTTCTCAGCCTCCTGTAATACAAACATGAAATAATGCTCTGAGCTGCATCATGACAGAAGCACCTCTCTTCTCCAGGAGCAGCAAGGCCAACTGTAGATGGGATATATATCATCCCATGGCCCTCGTGTGTCATCTGCAATGCACTGGCACTCTTCTGCACTGGCATGCCACCAGCTGGTCACCAATGATTCAGGGACTATCAGAACCCATAAAATAATGCACGAGCAGTGTGCTTTGTGGTAGTTTGTGGCAGCCCTAGCGTCCCCACTATGCTGGGCAAAGGAAAACAAGATGTCCTGGCCCAAAGACTTTAGCATGCAGCTCTGGCTCTGCAAAGACGCAAATTTGAACTGAAATTTTCATGTTTCAAAGCAACATCTCAGTGTGTTAAAAGACAGTTTCAGCACACTCTGAGCAGGGAGATGGCCTTCAGACCCTGTTTACAGTGACCTGGTGTTCTGCACCAGGTGTGTGTGTAGTATAGGACTCTTTCCATATCTCAGAAAAGACCGAACAACAAATTGCATAATAAAATAGCTGTTTTACTAAGATAGAACAAAAATAGGAATATAAGAATATAGGAAAGTAAATCTTTCATCCCCTGAGATGCTGGGAGCTCTGCTTTCATACAACATTGGTCAGACTATTGATGGATTTTCCTACAGCATGTCATGCCAATCCCATCTGTGGTCTGCCACCCTCCTGTGCTGTGGTGTCCTTTGCTTTGTGTAACCAACAAACCCATACATCTCCTGACAGGCTGGACTGTTATCTCTGAACACCCACCAGTGCACAGCACAGGCTGACACAAGGCCTCCAGCAGGTTCCCTTGCAGCAGCTGCTCGTACAAACCTAAACGCTGCTCAAGCCCTAAGTATGAGGCCTGGTAGGGCAGGCATGGTCTGTCCATGCTCCCTAAATCCTTTAATACAGTGTCTTCTGCAAGGCTCCTACTATACTTGGGTCTACAGTAGGGCAAAGAAGTGAAGTACTATCCAAGCAGAACCCACGCTATACTGGGGAGAAGACTAATTTACTTCAAAGGCAGGAGGCAATACTGCACTCAAAAATGAAATAATGAACAATTATTTTTACAACCTGACATACAGAGAAATGGCTATTTTTCTCTCAAATTTCATGCACATTGGAGGAGGGGATGCTTAGCCAAATATTTTATTTTTAGCAAACCAGACTGATGAGTGACTTTTCTAAAATGTCAGAGATGGAAAAGTACTAGTATGTAAAAACTTAATTGCTGACAGATGAGATGATCAGATACTACTTCAAAATTCAGTGTATCCTTTCTTTTTTGCTGGTCGGTTAAGGAGACTTCTGTTTTTTACACTGTCAAATCCCATATTTTATCAGTTTTATTGGCATCCAAACTAACGGGGTTGGCACAGAAACTCACTGTACTGGGGAGATGCATACTCTTACTGGCTGGAGGCATGCACCATGCAAACCCTGAGCCTGCTGACTCTGCTCCTGCTCCAAGAAGGGCTCTGAGAAAGATGTTGAGATGCAGGCAAACAGCAAATAGAAGGTATTAATGTCCCTAAAGATGTATCCCGTTCCCTTTGCAGAAGGATGTTTGTTATATGGGCTGGAGCTTTAGTTTGGTGTTGACACCAGTGGGGCACTTCTGCATAAAACTGCTGTACAAGAGGACCCTGGTTAGTTATATTAGCATCTTCCAAGACAAAAGTCACAGAGAGCTTTCTCTTGAAGTCATGTAGTCTACAGGGTATTTTTGAGCTGACCAGAACCACCACTATGAGTTAGTTCTCTGAGCTGGGGCTTTTTCTTAGTGTTGGAGTTGGAAGAAAAGATGTCAGAGACAGACTGTGAAAAACATGGGGTTCACTGGGGAGTTCAGACAAACTGCAGGGGTACAAAGCAGGCTGGGAAAGGTATTTTCCTCATTTGGAGGAGAAAAAGAGCTCTTTGCCTTCTCTACAATTTTATTTATAGAAAGGGTTGGACAAGAAAGTCGGAACAGAAGCACCTTAAGTTTGGGAAAAAATTACTGTAGATGTAACCTAGTTTTCTATGCTAGGAAATGTTTATTAGTTATTTGTTGCTATCACTTTTCAGTATGCATCATAGATATCTTGTTAATTTTGAACAAAGCCCATCATGATGAAAAATAAACCATTTGTATGTACATAAAGCTTTTCAGACTTGGAGGTCTCAGGTGTTTTCATTATCCTTTTAAATATCTCAAGGTCGTGGGGATATGATGAATAAGTGAGACTAAACTGCATTTTATTGTTCATGGAAGTTTACAGAATGCACAGCAATTTTCTCCATTGGAGATGGACTATTGTGTCGTGTAACAGTAAATTAAAGATAGCACAGAATCAAAGCAAGATGCATCTCGCCTGTATTGTCAGGGAGGTGATTTTATAACAATAACCAGCTTACTGGAAGTCCCATAATTGCTCTGTTCTGCAGGGTCACTTTTATGTTTTTCCATCTTTCTGATTGTTTTAGGGAGGGTTTGATTTAGTTTTCTTAGTTTAGAGTGTGTTTGTATGAAAGAGGATAGGGCAGAGAACTGGGACTGTGAGTGTCTCCCTTGCCTGTCTTTTGTCACTGCCTTGTATCTTCCAGAAAGAGTCTTTCCAGGTAATGCCTCCACCGTTGAACAAAGGAAAATGAAATGCACACATCCCCATCCCCAAGGTTTTTGAGTGTGGCTCTTAATCTGAATTATCTTCTGAGCAGTCCTGCTAGGACATGCTGTATTTGGGAGCAGATCTTCCTTAAGTGTCATCAGACAGAGTTGCAGGCTTTGCCTGTAGCATGCAGAAGGCCGGGTTAAGCATCTCTCGCCCTCTGGGAGCAGGTATCAAGTCAGCAGATGCAGGAGGGCTTCCCAGGGGAAAGTGCAAGGCAGTACAGACCCACAGACAGGAGCAGAAGTGGGCAGAGAACCTGTCAGCTCTAGCCTGGAGTAGGCATGGAGCATGGTGAGGATGCCTCATGTGAGAGAAGGCAAGCCAAATCTGTGACCCTTCAGAGTCCAAGCCCTTAGCTCCCCACAAAATGCTATTCTTCCCTCAGCTCAAGACCTTCTGAACCGCCTTAGGAGTTTTCCTGGACCTGTGGAATCATAGAATATCCCGAGGTGGAAGGGACCCCCAAAGATCATAGAGTAACTCCCGGAGGGGATCTGTTGAGTCCAGCTGTAGAAGACAAAGCTGGGAACTTTTGTGGACCTCTGGGGCAAAAGCGGTCATGGTGGATTTTTCCACGTCTTTGTTTTAAAAAACTGATTTAGTATGTGCAGCGACATGTTTTTTTTTGTTGTTTTTTTGTTTGTTTGTTTTTTGTTGTTGTTTGTTTTGTTTTTGTTTTTTGTTTTAAAAAAAAAAAAAAGATCTTTTTAAAGTGCCAAGAAGGAACACAGAGCTTAGCTGGAAGAAAAATGAAACACTTACAAAGCAAAGAACACAGATAATAAATGGGTCCAAAGGAATCAGCCTTGAATGACTGCATGCCACATTCTGGGTGGAAAACCGGTGACTGGCTCATTGTTAAAACAGTCCATATTTCTTGTGGGAAGTAACCATGCAGAGTAGTAACACTAATGCAAATAGAAATTCTCTCCAGAAATGATTTCTGAGAACGCCAACAGTATTAAAATAGTTGCTTGCTCTCTCCAAATAGACACCACTGAGATAATGAAGAACTTAGAAATTGATGTAATTCCAGCAATGAGCCTGTAACTTTTCTCTGCAGGCAGACTGATGATTGATTTACCAAGTAAGATAGAAAGAAGATAAAATAAAGCCATGCAGATTTAAGACAGTAAGGCGAGCAGAGTTGGATTTTGCCATCCAAAAGATGAGAATCGTGGTCAGGTATTTCTGCTACCAGGGAAGATCTGAGAGGGTAGAAGAAAGGAGGCAAAGAGTTTGGGCTGAGAATCCAGTTTACTTCCTCTAAGTGTTGGTGAGGTTACAGGGAGTGCTTTCCTTGTGTTTCCTGCCACAGCCATACTTTCTCTTCTTGCTTTTCCCTTCCTGTGCTCCCCAGCACTGAACTGACTCCAGAGGGCTGAGCAGTACCAGCCGGCTACCATTGCCCACAGTAGCAGCTGCAGCCATCATGTGCTGAGAGAAGTACGAGACCTCAGAGGTCCCAGGGGTGTCAGAGGGGGCTTCTGGGCCCCAACATGCACACCCTGTGCATATGGAGGCAGTGGTTGCAGGCAGAAGGTCTAATAAGAGTTGGGCAGTGCTAGCTCATGTGTACGAGCTGTGGGGAGCGGCACAGAGCTGACCCTGAGGGAGTGCTGTGGTGATTTGTACGTGAGAAGGGCAGCCATCTTCTCCATTTGCCAGTAGTCTCAGGCTGCAGTCCTGAGTGTCTGTTCTGTTTGTTCTTGTATAAACCTGCCCAGCAGCTTGAGATCTCTGAGGCCAATTAGTGCTTTGAGATCATTAGGAGCATGGTCACAGAATCGCAGAATATCCGAAGTTGGAAAGGACCCACAAAGACAATCACAGAAACACAGAATAGTCTAGGTTGGAAGAGACCTCCAAGATCACCAAGTCCAACCTCTGACCTAATGCTAACAAGTCTTCCACTAAACCATATCCCTAAGCTCTACCACAGAGTCGAACTCCTGGCTCCACACAGGACTACCTAAAAATTAAACTACATGTCTAAGCTCATTGCCCAAATGCTTTTTGAACTTTGGCAGATCTCTGCAAGGCCTCTCCACCCACTAGGGAGTTAACAGCTGCTCCTAACATAGTATCATCTGCAAAGGTAGTGGTCAAAACCAGGTGATGAGGGCCTTGCAAGAGCTGTCTACATGGCCAGGCCAGTCTGGGACAAATGGAGGTAGCCAGCCAGCCCAAGCTTCCTGCAGGTGAAGCTGCTGTCTGGTGGAGGGCTGTAACATCTGTAGCCCATATGTTCCTTGGTGGAGGAGGGTGGGAAATCCACTTGTGCTAGGTGTACTCAGGCTAGGGGGTGGAGGGAGGAGCTGCAGGAGGACAACATCAGACTCTGCTGTAATAGGGAGTGAAGACAAGAAATAGAGTATTCCTTGAGGTTACAAGAAGAAATTTAAAGCTTTGCAGCAGAGCCCTCCAAGGACTACCAGACAAAGGGTATCCACAGCAAACAGAGAACACCTTGGGGAAGGAGGCATTGTGGTCTCTGGTAACTTGTGGCAACCGTATGACTCTCTTCCATCTATTACCTCAACTGTACCAACAAGTAACTGATATGAAGTATTGGCAGTGGATGAAGTCAATGAGAAGGATTCACAGGGAGAAACAGCACCAGCTGCATATGCTAAAAGCCACAAAAGGAAGGGTTGAGTTCTAGCAGTGGGTGATGCTCTACTGGGAGGTACCAGGTAAGCACCAGAAGCCATGACTTCCTAGGTCAGCTGTGCTGAGGTCAGGGGCTGGTCTTGTGGCACAGAAAATTTACTGAATCTTTCATGAAGGCTTACAAGTAATATGGCTAAGCTGTTCTTTGCAGGGGACGTGGCGTGGCTTGAGGCAAGCTGATCTATATTGCTTTGCATAGGTCTTCTTAGGCTTTTTGTTTGAATAAGCTTTCCTCTGCGTTGTATCAACAATTTTGTGATCAAGTATTGCATTTGAATTATTTCATTTTGCACCTGGCTTCTTCTCTTTATTAATAGTATTTTATGCATTTAAATTTCAGGGGAAACTAAACAGAAGGCAGTGTAGCAAAGCACATCTAACAGACTCGTTTGTCAATGTCTCTTAAGTTGATGCTGTCTCTCCTTAGTCAGAAAGCTGCCCATTGATTTACGACCACCTACTTGCTGGGGGAAGCTTTCCTTGAGCCTAAAGAGACTTTCAGATCACCTGTTCTGACTGTCTGTGTCTTATGTGTTTAGGTTGTCTCTCGTTCCCTTGGGGCCCTGAGCTTTTTTTTTTTTTTACTAGAAGGAAAGCACCCAGATATGGGTCCACTGGGACAAGGGATCTCACATTGATTGGAAACTGCAGCTTGGGGCCTTCAATTCTAGCTTTGTGCGTCTCTCTTGGACCAAGATTATTCTGAGAGTTGTTGTTTCTCTTATTCTGTGTACTGCTGTGCAGATGAAAAATAGTGATCAGATAACTCATTGGCCATTTTAGTAAATGACTCTTTATTAAAAGACTGTTATTAAATGAGAAAAGGCTCATAGGCCGTCTGCTGGGTGGGCTTGTACGCACATGCATTGTGTGCAATGGCTCAAGTGGGGCCTTGCAGGGCTGTCTTCTGGATTATTAGCATCAGGTGGTGTCTCAAGAGTATCCCAAGCTTGACATCAGGCATAAGGCTTCATTTGTATGTTAATAATATGACTGGCATCAGTATCTTTCTGTTCAGTTGAGAATAAATCGATTTTGAACATAAATAACTAATAACGATTGTTGGCAGAGTTTAAACACTCAAGAGATGATTACTGCAGCTACCCAGGGCTGGAAGTCACCCAATGCCTAGATAGTCTGGAGTAAACAGGCAAAGGAACCTTGAGAAGTGAAAAGAGAAGTGCTTGCAAGGCTAAGACTACCAGGTTTTAGAGTTCTTAGTCCAGGGGATGGCCGAACCTTCCTTGATTATTGTATTTTCTGGGGGTAAAAAGCAGCCCTACCTGTCTCTAGGACACTGAAAACCGTGAGTGGGAGATGGCTGTGGGTGGGATGTGTTTTCCAGTTTGCTGTTGTCTGTGAGAGAAGGGCTGGGGCTAGAGTTTAAGTTCTTGCAGTCTTATGATGTTGATAGATGTCTGCAACAAAAGCCAAAAATTTGGCTTTGCTGTTTACTGGACTCAGCTCTGCTGTGCCTGCTAAAAAAGCTTTTGTGAGGTGTGTGCAGGGAGTGTTAATCTTTTCTGCTCGGAGCCAGGCAAAGTAAAACCATTTCCTTTCAAGGTCATCTGCAAGATGCTGGTGAGTTTTTCAGGCTTGATAGTGTTGGCAAATATTGGGACTCCAAGCGTGTAATAATGCAAACACAATTTAAGACAGAAGCTTTATTAACTACAGTAATAGTGAGAGAATGCTCAGGTAGATTTCTTCCTTCTGCTTCCCTGTTCTCTGCTAGGTGATTGCAGAGACCTGACTTACATGGTTTAAAAACTGAAAGAGGTGAAGGAAAAAAAAAAAAATCACGTTAATGTCAATCCAGCCAGGTGTGCTGGCTTTCTGGAGTCCATTCTGCCTAAGAATGGACTCCAGACTATCATTCATAAATTAACAAGGTCAACTATTCACGCCTGGGAGAGATGGACTCCTTGTCTCTGTCTCTCCCAGACTTGTTAACTGACACAATTATTTTCCCACCACAATGGTAACTAGGATTTTTTTTTTTTTTAAAAAAAAAAAAAAGGCTCTAGTTAACTTTGTCCAGCCCTTTTTGGCTTCCAGTCTTTGGTAGAAAGGGAAGAACCAGAAAACAGCTTTGTCAAAAGAAACCTCTGCTCTGTTGCTCGGAAAAGACTAACTTTTCTGGGAAGGCTGATGCCTGGGTTAGTAAATTTGGGAATGTTTTTATGAGATTTAAGCTTCCTTTCTCATCAAAGGCCATGTCTACACAGTTATTCGCTTAGAGATATCAATTAGCTAGAATAGCAGTGGATTAGAGCCAAGTGCTAAGAACTAACCCCCTGCTCATGTGGTTTATTGACTCTAGTAGAAAGCCTGTTGATTTATAGGAGTACTGCTAAAAGGAGATCCAGGTCTTAATGAGGTGCTTTAAAGCAGGGACTTATTTATGAGGGTCGCTTGAGTTGAGAGCAAGGGTACAGCCTCCAGGTAATTAAGAATGGGTGAATAGTTGAAATAAGTGCTGCAGTCAGTAGCTTAGCGAGGCACATGCTCCTGCAGGCCTGACTTGGCCATCCTATTTTTTTGTTGTTTACGTGGTGTTTTTGAGAATCAAAGTAGAATACAGCTTTGCCCGCCCTGGCTGGAGGGGAAGTGGGGGAGATGCCTTCTGAGTGGCAATCTTGTTAAGGAAGGTTGCTGCTGTTAGCTTCTCCAACCTCTGCTGGTAAACGGTGATATTTCAACTACCCCAGTTTTTTGAATGCTTTACCCAGAAGGCCAAACCACTTAGGAGATCTCCAGATTTGGATCCATGTAGACTATGTGTCCATGCTTTCTTAGTTCCACTTGAAGTCCATTAAAAGTCCATGAATCCTTGAGCTGAGGTTGAAAACCACTGCCACAGATAGAGACAGAGAAGCAAGTTGCTCATGTAAACCAACTGGGGAGTGGCAAAGTTGCTGTAATATGGTGCAGTGAGGAAACTAAACCTTGTGCAAGTTGTCAAATTATAACTTTGTTGTAGTGATTTCCAAATGAGCTTGCTTCATAGGTCAGAATTTTGTGCTGAACACTCAGGTGTGAGTTTTTGCATGTTTATGTGAGAATAAATTACTTATCTCTCTTCTGTCATGTCATGGGTGGGCACTGTAAACACTACTAATGAGGATCTGTTTGTAGTACATATGATTAATCTCCGCCAAGTAAAATTAAGATGGGCTTAGTTTTATTTTTAACCTTTTGAATGTTTTCAGAGTTGGTGATTTAATTAAAAATGAGATGTGGATGAGCTGGAACACCTGCATTTGCTTTTGTGATATATTCAGATTTGGGAATGAATTGTAGGTGTACCCTTTTCATAGGGCCACTGAAGGGGACAGAATAAAAGAAAGCAGCCAGTGGAGGCTGAGAACACTGATTCTTCTTAGTGCTGCATTGCACCTGCAGATGTGAGCTGGAAAGTGTTTGTGCTGCATATTGAAATGACAGGGAGTACTTGGAGCAGTTTTCTAACCTATACAGGCAGGCCTGTGTTTAACTATAGGCGTATGACTGTTGAATAAGGTTTGGTATCCATAAAAAAAAAAAAAAAAAGACATTTATGCAGAAGTGGATGGCCTCTCCCTCCATGCCCTGAGGTGTCAGATGAGCTTTCCTAAGACCTCACTCATGCAGTCAGGTACTCATGGGTCAGTCTTGGCATGGTGCAGAGCTATCTTGGGCCAAGTTTGATGGGAAGCTGAAGCTGCTGTTGTGTTCTCTCCTGTAACTCATACCTCCTACCCAGCACCCTGGTGAATAGGAAAAGGTCACTCCAGATTTGCTCCCCAGACCTTCCCATGCATGGCTTAGAAGTGAGAAAGCCTGTGATTAATGGCAAATGGTAGCAGATATTGTGAACACTTAGTGTCTTACTGTTTTCACTTCCCAAGAAGCCATTTTCAAGCCTTTCTGATGAATTTTGTTTAACCTGCAGGTGGCCTACACAGATCTGAGGAACTGCTGCGCATCACTTCATCAGGCCAGTAAAAAGGATTTTTTTGTTTTCTTCATAATGGTTGATGGACTGACCAAGCTCAGGTTTGCTAGAAAAAAAACCTTTTTTCTTCTTGCTTTGGATCCTAGATTTATTCCTACAGTGCTTTAGAATTGTATTATATAGAGGAAAATCAATGGAAATACTTGAGCAACAGGTTTATTATAAAGAAATAGGGTACTCTTCCATTTCTTTTCCAGTCTTGCTGTGGAATGAATGCCATATTTCCTGAAAACTAAATATTGTGATGTGCACTGAATACCAATGAATGTGCAGATTTCTGAGTGAAATTGTTACAAACAGATCTTTGGGAATTCTGCAGGGCTTCAATAAGGATCTTAAATTGTCGAACACATCTGAAATATTGCAGACAATTTAAAGAAAGTGGTCGGAAATTTTATGTGCATTTTGTATTTCTGTGAATATTTTAAAGGACGAGGAGTTGGGAGTGTTTAAATAGCTAGTGTCTTGCTTGGGATAGTGTGGAATGTCTGCTCAAGCCAGAATTTATGACTTAGAAAACTCCTGTCTTTCCTGAAAATGCTCTTATCAGGACCTTGCTTTGATCTCCGTGCTTCATGGCTTTGCAGGGATGACTGAGATATTATTAGCTGTTGAGATAAGAAGCCCAGTTTTTTTCTACAGCGCTATTGTTCTTCATCTCTGCTATCTTGAAGAGCACCCTTCAGCTAAATATAGCAGCAGTGGTGCCCAACCTCAGGGGTTTAACCGGAGTGTGTGAATGTCAGAAAGGAGCAATCCTACTTTGAGTTTTGCTAGCAAATGTGCCTGGAGGAGGTGTTGGAGATGATGGGGGTAAGGCTGGGGAAGTACCTGGCTCAGGATACATTAGGAAGAGATGTGGTTTGAGTTGTCCATCCTCTGACAGGAAGTGGGGATCTCTGACAAACCACTGGGAGAGGGAACTTCTCCTGTGTGAATTTGTAAGGGGACAGGGTCTGCTCTGTTATTTCAGGAGGCAGGTGAAGCCATACTCAAGCTTAGCATGAGGCCAGCAGCCTGGCAGGGGATGTTACATTCTCATTCCAGTGCTGTACACCAGTGACTCAGCTCGGTCTCACCAGACAAGCTGGAGAGGGAAAGGAATTGCCCTGTGGGACTACAGGCTTGCTTCAGCCCCGCTGGGCTTGATTCCTTTTCCTCAGAAAGCATTCATCAGAAGACACGCTGAGACATCTCTGTGTGCTGCAGCCAGTGCCCCAGCCATACAACATCTCTGCAGACAGCTTTGCTGTTAAGAGCCAGTTTTCCAGCTACACAAGGGGTAACTGCTCAGACTGTTCAGACTACGCTCCATAAACTTGTCGTAGCCTAATGCAGAAGCAACCTGCAAGGAAGGGATGTAAACAGACACAGACCCTGCTGCTCCGCTTGTGGCATTTTTGGTGTTTGCCAAGCAAACCTTTGGAGGAAAAAAAAAAAGCCTTGGGGGGAAGGCATGAATTCTTGGTAAGCTTTCGTGAGCTTGTTGGCTGCATCAAGAATATCACTGGTTCAGACACAGAACAAGGATGCTGGTGAAAGCAGTTCTGCCATGGCCTTCAATATAGTGGTGCAAAACCTGATGCTGAAATATTGCAGACTGCCTTATTTTACACCCTCTGTCATGCAGTTTAATTTGTAGTAAATCTGAACATAGGCAGCTGCTAAATCCACGTGTAGTTGACTACAAACAGGCTGAAAGCTTTCTTAAACCTATTCATGCTGTAGAGACAGTGCTATCAACACAGTGCTCTCATGTGCATGCTAGATTTGTTATCTTGTGCTAGTGAGAAAACTCAGACCCCTAGCACTTTCACTTAGCAAGTAAGCTGCTTATATATCATCCAGCCAGTCCTGATTAAAGTGACTCTTCTCTGCTTGTCCCCAGAAGGACATAAATAAATGTAAATTCAGACATGTTCCTTGCTTAGGGACATGTCCTTGTGAAGATGCACACTGTAGGGTGTTTTTTGTTGTTGTTGTTGTTTTGTTTTTTTCCCTAAGCTCCATTGATTGTATTCTTTGGTGTCAACTGAGAAAGTCCTCAGGATTTTAAGGGGGATTGTAGGGGTGGTGATGGGGGTGAGGAACAACTGGTCTATTAGCAGCACACAGTTTGGGAGGGAAGGAAGCCCTTGGCAGTGCTTGGATCTCAAAGGGAGCTGTAGGATTCTGCCAGTGGGAATAGGGCCAGTCCCTCCTCCTAACACCTAGAAGGGAAGGCAATATCTTTGGGAATGGCTCTGGGGAATCTAGGAACCTGCAAATTACTCAGGGTTGATTCCTTGTCCTCCTCTGTGTCCAGAGGAGGATCACCTCCTGTCCCTCTGGTTGATGTCCCACCCTCTGCAAGGCTCTCCTTCTTCCAGGACCAGCACAAGCAGAGCAAGGGCAGGCTGTGGTGCAAAGGGGCGGGGAGCTTTTTAGCAGCTCAGACTAATGAGCTAGTCCTGTTAACTCCCTCTTCAGAAAGTTCACATTGGAAAAATTAGCTCTTGAGGAAAAATGAGAGTGCAATTTTAAGTGTCCTATGAGACTTCTAAAAGCACAGGTTGTGTTTGCACATCCAGAACTGCAAATGTTTTGATGATCTCCAGATTAATTGAAGGATGTTTCAGTCTGATTTAATTTGCTTATTGCCCTGCTGCCAAATTATGTATCTCTGATATGAGTGGATGCCTTTATGCTTTTTATCCTAATTATTGATAAGTAAGAGTAAGCAGTAAGTAATAGTGCCTTGATCCTTCCTCAGAGGGTGAGGGTTTTTTATTCATCAGGACTTCAGAGTATGAGTGGGGATGGTGTGACAATGTTATTTTAGGGCTAGGAAAGCAGTCATCTTAGGGGATCTATCCTGTCCAAGGTCTGGGACTAAAGCTGCCTCCAGCAGGATTCATTTCCAGCTCATCAGTTCTGTGAAAACCACCAAAAAATTGTCATGAAACCAAACTCGTTTGGGGATCTGGGTGGGTGTGGGACAGGGCTCAGTTGTACAAGTCCTGTAGAGTCACAGAATGGTTCAGGCTGGAAAGGACCTTAAAAACCATCTGGTTCCAAGCCCCCTGCCAGGGGCAGGGACACCTCCCACTAGAGCAGGCTGCCCAAGGCCCTGTCCAGCCTGGCCTTAAACACCTTCAGGAATGGGGCATCCACAGCTTCTCTGGGCAGCCTGTGTCAGGGCCTCACCATCTGCGTAGCAAAGAATTTCTGCTGAAATCTTAAATGCACTGTGTCTACGCAGCTCTCCTGCCAGGTAGAGTGTGCATCAGGCCAAATTTAGAACACAAAGCAAGTGCTGCAGACCCCTGTGGACCAGAACAGCTGTTGTACAGTGCAATGCGTTCCTCCACGTAGAAAACATCTTCCTCCTGCAGAAAGGATGCTTTTAAAATGCATGGACATCTCTGACTTCTGGGTGACCTGTTGGAGGACTTAGGGAGGATAGGTATTTAGGAAGCCTGTTGGGAAAAGATCTGAATATTTCTGATGGTAGTAGAGTAGGCTGGAAGATGACATGGGGAGCTCAATGTGTTTAGTTGGGAGGCTTTGAGATAGTGGTCCAAAGGCTGTGAGCAGCCAAGTTCTCTGCTCTGAAGAAGGCTTGTTCCATTACAACTGTCTGCTCCTCTAGGTGCTCGCTTCTCTGCAGGCATTTAACGTGACCCTGGGAGAGCTGTTATGTTGGAACTGACTTTCAATTTCTGGCTGATGCCCTCCTTTCTCAAATCTAGCTGCTGGTAAGTAGAGCAGTCGCATGTTCGGCTTCCTGATTGATTCAGTATGAACAGGGTTAATGAGAAAAAAAAAAAAAAAAAAAAAGGTGTTAATGTTTGGCAGTTACGTGTTCTTCATACGAAACTGTCCTTCTAGGCACTCTTCCAGAATTTAGATAACTTCTTAACAAGAATTTTGTCACTTCCCAGCGAGCTGTGTGAGCCTAGCGTGTATCAGAATACATAATACTCATTTTAACTACAGGGCTTTATGGTGATAAGGAATATTAAAAATAATAATAAAAAGATCCTTGATTTAAAAAAAAAAAAAAAAATAGTACTTACTGCAAGATCAAGAGTTTAAATGCTAGAAGATCAGATCATGCACCCTGTTGAACTACCTAATTAACCTAATGCTCCAACTAACTTCCAGTTTTTCCAATGAGATAGAAAATGTTTTACAATCCAAAAAGGTCATGGAGGTGGAAATACCGGGCTTTCTGATCTAATTCTGTAATGGGGACAAATAATGGAGAAGCAAAAATGAATACTGTGGAATTCGTGCGTAAGGATTAGTTTGGTCCCTTTCTCAGATGTGGTGCAGTTGCACAAAATAGGTGAAGATGAAAACGGAGGTTATCAGCCAGGACCGAGCGCCCTGTCATGCTGCAACAATTAAAATGGATAAATATACTTGTTAAATACAGAAGAATGATTTTAGAGTACGGGAATACTCTTGACAGCTGAAGCTCTGGATAAAATAATTGTTTATTTTTATTATTTTTGTCACACAGTAAAACGTACCTCTCCAGGTAGGACCAAGCAGGCTTCTGATTCTATCAGCTAGAGGATCACTACATGGAGCCCCAGGTGAACATGCTGGAGGAGACAGTGCTGGAGCAGGGGAGGCTGTGTGCCTCAGACACTTCTTCGTGTGTCAAGCATCCCAGACTGAGGCTGATAAAGCTGTGGCAGTAATTTGTCTGAAGGTGCAGGCCAGCACCATCACAGGTAGCTTGTATTGCTTTTCCAGGGCATCTCCACAAGGTCTGGTCTTCACTTCCAGCTTTTCCTTGCTCTGGCTGCAGTGTTGAGAAGAAAGGCGTGCACCTTGGGTGGGAGTTTCCAAGCCTGCTGAGAAGAGCAGGCTTCCTGAGGGGTTTCTGTGCTCCACAGCTGCTGCTGTGTTGCTGCCCTGTAGGCAAGGTCTGTAGGGTAGGTCTGGGAGCTCAACAGTATTTGGAGCTGTAGCATCTACGACTGTCTTCTGGTGAACAGGGAGTGTTATCGGGTGCCTTGGTGGTTTCAATGAGCTTGGCTTTGGAAGGAGATCAAAGAGAGACAGCAGGAGGTCAGAAGAGTAAGCATTACATGCATCTATCTTGAATTTCCTCAACTTCCTAGCATCCTTGTAGAGGCTTAGTCTGGAGAGGGATACCAAGCCTAGTCTAGTTCTCACCCAAGCATGCAGCCTCTCCTTTTCTGGAGCTGAAAAAGGAGTCGTTCTCTAATAATGGGTAAAAGCCTATTTATGCCTAGTGTGGCTGAATAGGGCATTGCCTCAGTTACAGCCGTGGCACAGGGGTTGCTTCCTTCCAGTTGTCTCTTCAAGGAAGGGGAGGTGCCCTGACAATTTAGGGAAAACTTCCAGAACTGAATTTTCAGTGAAAATCCTGAAGTTCTCTGACTTTCTTTTCTGTCCTGCCACAGTAGAAGGGATTTATCTTCTTTATGAAAACCTGCAGTTCAACATCTCTGCTATCTAGAAATGCTTTTAATTGGAATGATCAGGGAAAACTAGACAGTGACGTTTTGAGGACAATGAACAGAACCTGTTCTATCTACAAATTCCTTCTGCCTGTTTTGTGGAAGGACTTAAACCCAGCATGTGGGGGATTTCAGACCACCACACTAGCCATGGATACGTGTCTGTTGTTGCAGAGTGTATGCCCTCTCGATGGGCAAACCAAGCTAAGCAGGTTTGAGAGAGTACTTGGTAACCTCCCAGGTGCTGCAATTTTGTGCTTTCCTTTTCTAAATACGCCTCTGGAAGGAACGTCTGATGCAGCAGTTCTTGTTTTCGTGTCCTGATTGCGCAGCTGTCATTTCAAGTCTGCTTGGCAGCATGACAAGATCAATAACACCGAGAGGTATAAGTGGGTATTTCACCACTCTCCGCACTTGAATAAATTGACTGTTCTGTAATTTACACACTAGGTGAAGGACTGCTGAGTCAGGTACCCATGGGTACTCATGGCAGCACATTGCTAGAAGCAAGCCATGTGCTTTCCAGCAGTGGTCCGGAGGGACTCTGAGGATTAATGGGCTAGTGTAAATTAGCACGGCTCTCTAGTGTTAGCAGTACTGTTTGTGATCCTTTTCCTAAAGAAATAAGGCTGGCGTGATCGTTGTCTGTCTGGTCTTTCGTCCATTCCCAATAATTCCTGACCCTGTTTGACAGACTTGATCAATCCGACAATTGAGCAGAGTTCCCAAAGCTAATCATTTTTTTCCTATAAAAGTGGAAAGATTACTGGCCAGAGACAGTCCTGATAGACTCAGCACTTTAGTGCTGTTTTAAGTCAGCTGGTAGTTGGTTGGAATCAGCATTCAGGGGAGCTGCAGGCTGTGCCCTACCCGGCTGTGAGGGGAGATCAGCAACAAGCGTCTTGGGAGACATGAAGAGAGCCTGGAAGTAATGCAGTGCAGAATGGTAGAAAAGAAAAAATTAGGATGCAAATGTGCTGGAATTAATTCCAGTAGTTAACAAATTGGCTTGTTAATGAACTAGGTAAGGAAGGAAAAATCTGTACAGAAAGATTTGTATTTTTCCTGTTGCTGCAGTGTCCAAGTACTTTCCACTCCTGTGTGCAGTTGTGCAGCTAGCTTCTATTGTATGTGACTTTCTCTTCCTTCAAATACACCCTTTCCACCTGCTGTCTCAGGACAGACTGCCGTCACCAGAACACTATCCTAAAAAATAACTATGCCCATGTCAGGCTGCCTGGTGGCTGCAAGGGCAGCCCAGAAGCACAGCTGGGCACCTTCAGTTTGGTGCAGTGCTTTGGTGAGGGCTGCAGCCTGGCTTGGTCAGGAGCTCTGAGTTGTGCATCCAGCGCAGATCTGCTCATACCTGGTGCCACCAGAGATGACTGAATCACAGTAGAAAGCTGGCCTTGTAGAAAAGTCAGCCTGCTCTATCAGTTTTGTTGTACGCATCCTTGCTCTTTCATAACGCATCCAAATTCTGTTAAAATGAATTTGTGTTGGAGAAGCACACCCTGGGAAAAGGACTGAAAAGGCAGTTTGACAGTGCCAGAATCACTGAAGCTGTGCTGGGAGAAAGCTGCAGTTGTTATTCCAGGTGGGTGAAGGGCTCAGCACCACCGTCTCCTTACTGCATAGATGGATTTGGTATGTACCAAGAGCCTCTGCCCTTCTGATTTGCCCCTAAATGGTATCTAGCAAGTATTGACAGGTGTCTCTTTTTATCAGCAGTGAGCTGGAGATTGGCTCCACATGGTTTAAAAGGCCACAGGGTCACTACAAGCTCCAGAGAAGACAGAAGTACTGCAGGCACCTCTGGTGCAAGCCCAGCAGCTGCTTGGTGCGTGGGGACTTGGCCGTTTTTTGCTGTCCCCAATAAGTATATGCGTGTGTGTGACTGAGAAGGATGTTGGGAGGCTGCCCAGAGCTGAACTTGACCTAATTACCTGATGTAAGGCAGAGCGTAGGCAGAAGGGCAGAGGGAATTTACCCAACTATAAGCACTCAGGACCTCCACCTGGGCACAGCTGGAGGGAACCACGAAGGTATTGTTAGACTCAGAAGGGCAACTTCTGAGTTGTCTGTCCCTTCCCCCAGCTGTGGGCATGGGGAATCCTTCCCCAGCAGGAGATACTAGGGAGCGTATAATAAGATGGAGGTGTGCCCAGGTGGCCATATGGAAGGCAGAGCGACACAGCAACTGGGGGTATGTGGCTGGAAATGCAGCAATAGGCACAAGGCACAGTGGTGAGCCTGCTGCATGAGCCTTGGTCGCTTCTGTTTCTTTATTGCTGTGGGATGCAGCAGGCATTTGCCAGCCTTGGGATGTGGTGGAGTAGAAGGAGACTCCTACATAAAGCATTACCAGGTTTTGAATTAAAATTAAGTTGAAGCTGGAGATTTGGATTTTTAAAAAATGGTCTCAAAAATGCCTTTGAAAAAGGATGTACGGAGATACCCCTAGCCCCTCTCTGCCTGTTAATATTGATTGTAACTGTTTGAATCTGTAACTTTCTAGTTGTGGCGGCTCTTATCTACCTCTTGTGGTGCAATTGAGCTGGCCTGCTGCAGAGGCTGGCTCAGGGGACGATGCAGTGACATCTTTAGCTTGCACAAGTGCAGATCAGTACCATAGGTAGAAAAAGTATAGAGCACATCTCCAAAGGTTTGAATTTGTTTGGTGATGTCTTAGGTATTTTGTGAAGAAATTTTAAGAGTTGTGGAAATCCTTCTGATCAAACATTGTTAAAACTTGTTTACTATATGTGTTCTGGAGAGAAAATGCAGAAAAATAAAAATGCTTCAATTTGGTACACAAAAGACTAACATCAGAGCTATGCAGATTTGAACAAGGCACTGACTACACATTTTCCATAGTAACTGTTGGAGTAAAAATCCCTCCAATACTTCCTTCAGTTCTTGATGTCTTAAAATCACAACTGGGTATCTTCGGTCCATCAAGTTACCTGCTTTAGCACAAGGTGCAGTTTGGTGATGGCCTTGGTTCCTTAAAGACAAGGTCAAACTTGATAAGCTCTTATTCTGTGCTGGCATGAAATCTTATGGATAAATAGGACTTTTTGCTCAAGTTTTAATAGTGAGAGTAAAAAAATCTTTAGCATTAGTCTCTTTTCTTTTAGTACTTCCCTTCATTTCCCTTCTAGTATTTTCATGAAAGATTAATCTCTGCTTTTATTAACAGTATTAAAGTGGAGCTGTTTGCATTCTCTGTGAGTAGTCTCCTTTTCAAATTAAACCTGAAAATTACTAA
>CM021767.1:7055107-7076802 GCA_011076525.1 Nettapus auritus
TAAGGGGAACAAATAAAGCATTCCAGACATATTGACCACTAGTTGTGCTGAACTGAAAATTTTACTATTCAGACATTATATTGTTTTCTGCCAAAAAGTCTTTTTATTGTGTGTCCATACTGAGGGGCTGCTGTACACCTTGGAGGCACAAAACTTTGTAGCAGGTGACCAGAAAAGCAAGATGGTGAGGCCCTAGGGAATTTCAGTTATGACAGGCATCGCTGAAGAATATGTATGACTTTGCATGTGCTGGCAGCTGGTGGGAAAAAAATAACCAGAACTCTCCCTTCTGTTGAATTGTTACATTCACAGGTTGAAGTCTGTTTGAGAACACAGGTTACATGCTGCATATTGTCAAATCTCACTGTCACCTGAAGCTACAGAGGACAGGCAAGTTCTCTGAGGGATCTCTGGCAGAAGGACTGGCCTTGGGCTCTGGTTACAGAGCATTGTTTTTATTTAAAGATTTCAGCAATCAGCATAGCTTATTGTTGTTTACAATTTCTAGTGCCTAGCACAGCTTACAGTTGCACAGAATTTCAAGTAAATAGCACAGCTTTCTTATTATCTGGAATTCTTCGTTACCTAGGCTTTCCAGTCACCTGGACCCTATGCAGTTCAGGTCAAATTCTTAGTAACCAGCATGCAACGAGGTAATCATCACCTAGAAGACCCAGACTTCCTCTAAAAAAAAGAAGTTGTTCACTCCATCCTCAGGGGAAGAAGAGGATGGTGGAGGTGCCCCTGAGCACAGGGATGGGTGTCACCACATCCTGGTGACCGGGGCCTGGACTTTGATGCTGATGGGCATACTGGGTATCACCACCATGTGTTTAGAAGAGCAGGGGGACGCTGAGTGGTTGGTTTGTAGCTTGTTCTCTGTCTCGGGCACCTTCATCTATCTCCCCTAAAACTGCAGGGTGCTATCACTCAGATTATCACTTCCAGGTCTAGTAAAAATCTGTCTGGAAGGGGGAAATCTCCCTTCCCCAGGGTTATAGGCATGCACCCTTCTGTAGAACTAACACTTTCAAGTGGAGAGTTGGAGATGAGTTGTCTCTGACAATTTGAAGGAGTCTGGGTCTTGAAGGGGATTGCAAGCCTGAGTGCAACTGCTGCTTTGAACTCTGTTACCCCGGTGTTTGGTTTGAGTCTCAAACTCCAAAGCATCTCTGATTACTCACACTCACAGCATGGGAGCTTTTGCTTCACAGGATTAAGTGAAATGTCATTTCTAGAAATTGAGGGGAGGGGATGTTAAACGTCTCTCTAAGCCATCAATCATTTGAGGCCTGTTGTTACCGAGGTAGGTGGGTGTGGTATATTAGCACCACCAGGGAGTCCCCAGATGCTTTTGTGCCCAGCTAATCATCACTCCACATTTGCTCTTAAAACTATTGTTGCGCGAGGCCTGTAATGCTCAGACTGATTTTTTTAAACAAAGCCGCTGGAGGTGACACACGGGGGCCAAGTTCCTTAAAATTATTGCTGCAATTATGGTGGAGTGGCTGCTTGCGAACTGAATGCGTCCCCCTTGTTCTGAATGATTATGGTATTTGTGCCAGAGCGCTGGAGCTGGAGTTGTAATTGCTGCCTCCCTTCCCTTTCTTTCTTGGGGTGGGCTGGCAGAGGAGGGCGTGCTGGGTTTGGCAGGACTGTTTTTTTGTGTGCCTCTTGGTCTGGATGGTTTTCCAGTGACCCTCCTTCAACTCGAAGTTATCTCCTGATTGCTCTGCTGCAAAGTTTCTCAGGGTAACTAAATTTACCTTGGCGCTTCAAAGCAATGAACTCAAGCTGACTTCTTCAACCAGTCTGCGCTTTTGATAGGGAGAATTGCATTCACACTGCCTTGTGTAGTGCTCGGGAGCGAGGTATTTTTCTCAAAGTAGGGATATAGAATTAAATACAAAATAAAAGAACTGAGTGCGGCTGATTTTTCAAAAGACTGCTCTCAGTGGTACAGGAAGATTTCTTGCTTCACGCAGTGGTAATGCAGCAAAAGGTTTTTTGCTTTGTTTTTTCTTATTATGCACAGTGGGTTATCTTTATTGTTCTGCATTACTTACTAATTTGTTGTTACTTTCCTCCTATTTCATCTGTTGGATATGGGATGCTTGGAAAAGAAGTTATCTCCCTAAAATGTTCATATTGCCATTGCTAATCTCTTGCAACTCTTGCCATGCAAAAAGTGAAGGATGTTTTGGAGGTCATCTGCTGCAAAGGAGAAAGGAACCCCAGTCTCTGTTGTTGCAGTGTAGTATCATACCATTATTTGAGAACAACCAATGCTTTCCCCTCTTCTTTGATGCAGTTTCTCATCCACCTCAATTCTTTGCTCTTTGTTTCAGAGGCCCTTAGGTTCTCTGCTTCCTGATTTCCTCTCCTGCTGCTTCTCATTCTGTTCTCTAGTTGCTCCTCCAGTGTCTAGTATGAAGGATATTTCTGTCTCTTCTGATGTCCTTCAACTGCTTCTCTGTGTTACTTTTCCTCTTAGACCTGTTTGTGCTAGTGGCCTGTGTTGTTGATGGAGATGCGTCTAGTCCTGCCCTGTTCACCACTCTGTTCGAACAAACCTTCAGTTTGTTCACGCTATCTCTTTATATGCCTTCAATCTGTTGAAGTTTACTCCACACACATTTCCAAGCTTTTCCATTTAAAATACATCCTAATTCCAATTGGTTCTTGCATAAGATCCAGTATCTCCAAAGCTACTTCAGTGATTTCCATCAAACCATTCCTGTGGATGTTTTAATCACAGCAGCTGTACCTGAAAGAAAGTTGTACTGAGGAGGATGCTGGTCTCTTTTCTCAGGTGACAAGTGATAGGACAAAAGCAAATGGCCTCGAGTTGTGCCAGGGAATGTTTAGATTAGGTGTTGGGAAGATTTCTTCATGGAAGGAGTGGTTAGACATTGGAACGTGCTGCCCAGGGAAGTGATGGAGCTGCCATCCCTGTAGGTATGTTAAAGAGATGTGTGGATGTGGTGCTTAGGGACATGGTTTGGTGATGGGACTTGGTAGTGGTAAGTGATAGTTGGACTTGATGATCTTTAAAGTCTTTACCAACCTATGTAATTCTATGATTCTACAGGAGGGGGGAAAAAAAAAGTTAATGGTACTCAGCCTATGGCTCTTCTGGTTGCTCCTGCTGAAAAAATAAACAGCTTGCAGGAGTCTGTGCTATGCTGTGGTCCAGGTATTAATAGAGCATGTAGTGTTAATGGACTTAAGAATCTTCAGAGCCTCAGCCCAAGGGCTATGTGGCTTGTCTGAATCACGTGCAGTATATGAATCAAAGCAGTCTGCAAGCTGGTGTAGCCCCAGGCATTGCAAGGATATGTATGCAAACCTAAGAGGGAGAGGGGTAGCGTGTAGGTACAGCCTGAACTTACCATGTAGGCAGGCACTAAACATATGAAATGTATGTCTTCAGTAGGTGATGGTCTTGTCACCTTCCATAGGATAACTATATCGGATCTAGTACTGTTTGGTCAGCAAGATATTGCTGGTTCTTAGATTCACCAAACAGAAGGAAACCTGCAGGACAGCACAATAGGCCAAGGCTTTAAATTCTTTAGATTTTAGACTGTGTCTCTGTACTGCTCAGTGCTCAGAGTGCTGTGGAGCTAGGGATTCCCTCTTGCCTAGTTAAATTCAGTTTGTAAGATTTGGCTCTCACTTCTCATTTCAAAATGGGAATATCTGTTTCTTATTCTTCCTTGGCCAAATACAAATCTTTTCTCCTCCTCACAGCTCTTCCAACTTGGTAGAATGGGGTGCAGAGTGCAAAAGCTTTTAGAGAAGCCCCATCAAAGAAGGGGGTTGCAGTTGTTAATGAGGGTTGTTACATAGTTCATGGTGCAGAGACCAGCTGAACGTGCTCTTTGGTGCAGTCTTTGCAGCAGTACAATCATGGGCAGCTGCAAAACGATGTGAAAGCTGGCCATTTGTCACACCGTTGATGCGTCAGTTTTGGTATTAACTAGGACAGTGTGATGCAGTATTTTGCCACCTCCTGCTGCAGTTATTCATCTTTACCATGAAAGCTCAGTGTTATCTTCTATAAAATACTGAAGCTCGCCAGCTCCCTTGATAAAGGTGGTCTTTATCGTGCTATCTGATCCTAGGGTTCTCTTCAGAGAAAGTTCATTTAAGGGAGAAATTAGAACAAATGAGTCTATGAGAGGCTATATTACTAAAGTTTTATTAAGTGATTTTTTTTTTTTTAATTCAGTAATGAACTTCCCAAAACGTGGTCTGGTTGTTTTTTTTTTTTGTTTTGTTTTGTTTTTCTTTTTTGGTTCCTGCATTAAGGGGACAACAAACATAGTGAAATATGCATTTGATCTCTAATCATGTAAAGGCAATCCCATCTGGCCTTGTAGAGATAGAGCTTCTGGTGCCTCGATTAAACTTGTGTGTATTCGATTTCACTTTCTTCAAAGAGGAAGAGATCCCTGCTTATCTTAAAGGTTTAGCATCAAGCACTGGGCATGTGTTAAATGCTTGTTATCCTTTGGCACGGACAGGACTTTAGTTGTGGGGATTAGGTTGACAAAACAGAGGTGTAACATCCTGTCCCAAATATCTGTACGACAAAGGTATAGATCCAGCAAAACACTTGGGCATGAGACTAGTCTGTGAGCAAGGCCACTGTTATGTGAACATTCAGTGAAGCACGAGCTGTGTGTCTGCCTTGGCAAATCTTTGCTGTAGTCCCTGGGCATGCCTGGGTCCACAGGTAATCTTTTTTCCTCCTCCTAAGATGGCCTTGCCTCAGTACAAAGCACTCCACACCCTTTGACTTGGCACAGAGCTGAAAGTGGTCATACTCTCATTCTTCAAAACTCTTGCTAAAATTGCTCTGAAATGAGGACTCAACATTTTACCTATGTCCAGAAGTTCTCAAGGAGCCCTTTCAAAACTCCTGGAGTTTTCTCCTGTCTCTGGCAAGTTTCCTTTATCTTCTCCCCATGCTTTTTCTGAGCAGTACTGTGAGTCTTCGGTCCTCTCCCTCTGGGACTAGTTGTTAAAGGTCCACGGGGTCTAATGTAGGGTGTGCTGCTGCTGGAAAGTTGTCTACCACAGACAGTGGCCTTCAATATCCAAAAACCAGAGTATCTGAGGTAAGTAATTAGGTGAAAATATATTTGGGCTCCTCGTGCTTCGGGGAAAGACAAAGGCTTTGACCTGTTCCTTGATATGATAAAAAAGCATGCAGAGCAGATGGTGAAACTAAGGCACATAGCAAGTCTTAAAATATAACATAGTCTTTCTTCAGCAAGCTGCAGAAATGGCCTGTGAGAGCACATGCCTCACTTACAGGTGTGCTTAAAATACCTCTCTAAGAAATCAACTACTCCTTTGGTTACAGTTAACTTGATTTTTAAGGAAGTTTCTTGCATTTGGGAATGTATTCCTATAATTTCATTGTTGCATTAGTGCAATTAGATGTTTAAAATGACTGATAATTTTTTGATTATTTCTTTGCCCTTCAGAATTCTCTTCCCACCAGAACAGCTAAAACACATCACCAAATGGAAGTGAGTCAGTTGTTTCCATTTTCTGAAGTTCAAAGGCTTAATGCTTTTATTCAGTGGCATTTTCCAAAAGGAAAAGGTTAGTTTTCATGGTGTATTGAAGGACAACATTGGGAAAGCATTTTAGTGAGGGGAAAATCTGTTCAGGTGTTCTGTTTGCTTTTATTTCTAGCTGACTCCTTCCACCTTTCAGAACTGCCACCCTGTGCTCTAAGAGCTTTGTACAGCTCTGTTTGAGGACAATAATGAAGGAAGAGAGGAAGGAAGAAATCTGTCTTGGTACAGGAAAGGCAAGGGGCTCATGTATTCTGCATACTGAAGTCTAATCCTTTCAAAAGCTTTTGTTTCCTGGTTCTTGACAGAGCCAGGCTGATCTGAGGCACGTTGTGGAAGCATTAGCTTTAGGAAGAAGATTTCTTACTGAACATGAGGGGGAAGAAAAAGTTTCTCCTTGGGAAAGGTGCAGTGTCCAGGACAACAAGCCCAGAAAGGCTGTGGGGTCTCCATTTTTGGAAATACTCAGAGCTTGACATAGATGAGCAGCCTGACCTAACTTTCATGTTGTGAGCAGGAGGCTGGACCAGAGATGTCTGCCTACTTAGGCCTTTCTGTGATGTTGCATCATCTGTGCTTCATATGGTAGGTGTCGTGTGTTAGTACTTCTTGAGACAAACGAGAAGGAAATATATGTGACAAGGAGCTTCCCAGGTAAGGACGGGAACGAGGAGCAGGAGAGAAATAACAAGTAAATGTTTTTTAGTAGCGTCATGTAGTTTAACCATCAACCCTCTCCAGAGCCTCCTTTCCTACCATGCAGTTATCCACTGAACAGTTTAATATCCCAATTGCAACAAGAAGTAAACTCCAAGCAATGAAGTAGTATGGCAGTGAGGAGCAAACGAGTCCTACCCCTGCCTTATATTCATTACTTCAGCACACTAATCGAAGTCCAGAGCAAACAGAGCTTTGAAAAGGCAGCAGCCTGGGGTGAAACCTGGCGGCATCTGTGACCTTACCTCTATGGATACAGGGGAAATAAGGTTTTAAAGAGAAAAAGCCAGAACTGTGCTCAACAATGGCTGTATTTTCCCATGTGAAATTTCTGGGGGAACCCCTTTTTCAGGCAGGCTCCCTGCATTTTTTTCTACTTTTCACCTTTACATTTAACTAAAAAAAGGTGCACCTCCTCACTACCACTACACACACACATTGTTTTATACTGAAGTATTTTCCTGTGATTATTCTTGCTGTCCTAAAAATAAATAAATAAAGTAAGTTATGTGTTTAAAAAAAGCAAACAGAACAATAGGAAGAAGCTTGGGAGAAAGTTATGCATCTGAAGAGGAGGAGACTCATCAGGAGAGTGCAGGTCACTAGGGAAGACAGATGGTGTGAACCAGAACAGGGTTGGTACCTGATCCAGACCCGTTGGAACTACTGGGAACTGGAACACTGTGCCTGGAGAAACTGGGGACAAGCAAGCCCTTGAAGAGGAAAGCAGAGAAAACCAAGCAACAGAGAGATTCTCTGGGAGGATGTAAAAGTAAGAAATCAGTCTAGGAGAGAAACTCAACCTGGACAGACTAATTACATAAAAACTATTTTGGAAGGAAATTATGTAATTCAATTACATAAAAACTATTTTCCTCCCTTGTTGGGGACAGCTCCCCACTTTGTGGCTCCCTCCAAAGCTGCAGCTGCTCTCACCTGATCTTTGTGACAGTCCTGTTTCTAGTGGGAGGTTGGAGTGGAGATGTCCAGGGTTTCTTCAAACAACGCTCCTGGGTCTAATCTATCAGTCTGGTCAGGGAACAGTTTTAATGGGATTTTTTTTTCTTGTCCATTTAAAAGGAATGATATTACCTCCTGGAGAAAGTGGGATGTGCCCCAGATAGGTGTGCTGGGAGGAACAAGCATCCTGCTCTTTGCCTGATGTGGAAGTGCCATCTCTCTACCTAGATGTTGGATGGTCATGTTGTACACAGATTTTCTGTGTTTTCTGATCCCATTAGTGATGGCTTAAGGGAAGAAGCTTGCAGAGTTGGTTCTGGGCATGATAACTTCTGTATTTGGTGTCCAGATACCTTCCTTATGGTGAATGTCAGAGCAGATGTTCCCTTATATCCTTCTTTGTAGTGTGTTAGGTTGAGTTTTTCCCTGGCTGATAGCACTGGGCAAATGCAGTGGTCATAGTGAGGGGGGACACGTCAGGCTGCCCTGTTGCTGCTAAAACTGTTCATGCTTCCCTCCCTGTTATTTTGCAGTGGTCAAACCGACTCTACATGTCTGAGTAGCAAAACTAGTTGCTCCTTTGCTCTTCTCCACTTGCACCAGTTGCTTGGAGTGTGGAGCACACGAAGCTTCCCTGGTCTTGCTTGTAGGTGCCTTGGGCAAAGCATGGGAGTAAGAGTAAAGCAGGCTTATTCCTGGAGAATCACAAAATAAAGGAAAGTGAGAAGAGGGACATATGCTGGCATCTCCTTCAGACACCATGCCAGCTGCTCAGCAGAGTGCCTTAGCTGTGAAATTGCCTCTGTGGCTGCTCTCGTCCTGCCTGAGATGACAGCAACAGTGGTTCTCCAGGGGCTCAGAGGAGCAGCACGCCCAGGCTACTGGGAGGTAGAGGCTGTGAGCTCTGTTATTGCTGTGCTATTTCAGATGAAAGCCCTGCTTAAAACCTGGGAGATGGGCAAGAATCCTTCTGTGCAGGTGTTGCAGGAGTTCTTCAGTGGTGGGTAAGGTTTCTCTTCTCAGCTGCGTTCACCTTGATGGGTCCTTGCCAGCCCTGGGAATCTGGGAGTCTGAGTGATAATGTGCTAAGGTCTTAACACTGATCTTGTCACTGTGATGCTTTCCTCAGTGAGTCTGATACGCTGACATCCTCTGTTGGCTGTCACAGATGGTGGACTCTGTCCAGGCTCCCAGACACTGAAGAGCTAAAGGTCTTTCTATAGAAGATTGTGTACAGATGTCTGCTCCTTCACCCTCACTCTTTTCCCACTAAGAGCTTCCTTAAATTCTTGTTTTATCTCTTTTCCTTGTCCTCTTATGTTTAGACAAGCATCACTTGCACCCTCTCCCATAAGGGAATTTTCCACAGACTGCTGTTTCCTCCCCCCACTCAGCAGGGCAGTCACTTATCTGGGGGCTCTAATAGCCCTGGCATCCCTTTGTTCCCCAAATATACCTGTCTGTCACCATTTCCAATAGGCACTGGCTTCTTGGCAATGTGAGTATGGGTGTCAGTTGCAGGTGTTTGCTCTTATTTTTAGGAACTGTTCTTGAATGGAGAGGCACTTCCACAGATACGTGGTTGGCCATATTGCAAGAGTTTACAGCATCTTCTTTAAAAGCAGTGTGTTTGATCTTACAACAATATGATCTTACACTGCTGCCTGGAGAAGCATGTGTGTGTGGAAGGACTTGCCTGCCAGACTTAAAGCCCCTCTTCTTTTTTTTGGGGGGTGTGACAGAGGTGGGGAGAGAACTACAGCCATTGCATGTTTGCCACTTCTTGTATGAAGCAGCATATGAATACCGCATGTTGAAACCAGGACAGAAGTCCACAGGGAAAGATGTCTAATAATTTAAACCAGGGGCCAAGAGGAGAGTATGCCACTCAGTGAGCTCATGTTTGGCCAGAGGAAACACTCGCTTGTTATGCGTGGTCCTGCAAAGATGGGCAGCCAAAGCACAGAGGAGGTAAGGAGCTAGACCCAGAACAGGCAGACACATTGAGCCAACATCTGCAAAGGGGGCTTCAACACTCCCAAA
Organism: Nettapus auritus; assembly: GCA_011076525.1. Lineage (NCBI taxonomy): Eukaryota > Metazoa > Chordata > Aves > Anseriformes > Anatidae > Nettapus > Nettapus auritus. The sequence continues at coordinate 7,064,422 of CM021767.1, forward strand.
TCCAGTCCACTCCCTGTGCAGCTGGGGAGACAACCTACTTATGTCTTTGAAGTTGGATGCTTAGATGCCTCTAGCTTTTGCAGTTTCTATCAAAGTAGAAAGTTGTGGAGCTTTTTTTTTTTCTTTTTTTTTTTTTTTTAAAGCAGTCTCTTCCTTAACTTGTTTAAATTGCCAAAAGCAATCTACGGAAAAGCTGCAATTTTTAATTAAGTCACGTGCCTCTGCAGACCTGCCTTGTTCCATGTCCATGTGCAGTCTTAGTGTCACCTCCCTGTATCTATGCTATCTACCATGTCCCCGGGCAGCAAATGTGTGCTGAACTGCTTGCCTTTGGAGCATCAGCTGTGGGTGCTCCAATGTTGCACATTGGAAAGCTTGTTTGAACAGCTCTGTCCCTGTGTGTGTGCTTCCTTTTTCACGCTATCTGCTGCACGCTGGGTTTATAACAGTAAATAAAACTCCAGGGACGCAAACTCTGGTGACACCAGTATTAATAACTACCTGACCACCCTGACAGCATGCCCCCTGGTGAATTTACCAGACAAGCTACCCAGAAAAGTGTCAACTCAAGCTTTTGTGATGTGCTTTACCAGGACAACTGAATCATTCAGGAGAACATTTGTTATGGAGCAGAGGGATAAATGTAATCTTTCATGCAGGTTTTCAACATTTCTACGTATCAGTGTCTTTTCTTCCCCAAAGCACAGTGTGAGACCCTTCTAGAGTAGAAAATTCTGTTTAATGTTTCGCTGAGTATTTGAAGTCCAGCACAGAAACTTTTTCCTTGTGCTCAGCTATGACTGCATCTGCCTTGGTTTCTCAGGAGAAATGCTTGCTAGGATGGAGAACACTGAGAGCTCCTTTGATGTACTGATGAAATCATTGCTGCGTCTTGTATTCCAGCAAGCACGCCACTGTGTTTTATTTATATTTTTAATGTAATGCCATTTTGTTTGTATCAAACCTGGCAATGAAATTAATATACAGTATATAAATGCATTATAGAAAGAGAAGAACTCTGGCAGTTGCTCTAGAGAAGTGATTAAAATTTAAAAGGCAATTTGCCAGTAGGAGAAAACAAAATAAACTCATTATTTACCATGGCTACATCCCTAATGGAGTGTGGAAATTATTTTATTAATGATTTTGATATTTCAGAGCATTTTGTTTTCTTTCTCTTGACAACTACAAAAGATCTGCTTCTTTACAGGAAAGACGATTGCTCCACAAGTTAACGCTTTCTGTAGCAAACCCAGTTGCTCTGGCAACTGCTTTCCTTCTAGAAAGATAATCTTCAAGAAATAACTTTTCCTATCTTTTTGGGCCAAAGTACTTGCTAGCTTGGTTTGTTCTTCTGGATGCTCAAGGCACCAGAAAGAAATTGGTGCAGAAGTGCTGATCCAGGAGGTCATCAGAGCACTGAAAGAAGAGCGCAGCAAAAAATAAATCCTTAGGCTCTTTAGACTGGAAGTGAACAACTTCATAACACGTAGAAAAGAGGAAGAAGTTTTCCGAAGTCCTTGTGAAAAAGGCACAGGATAGGGCATAAAACAGTTCAAAACGCACTTAAATCTGGTACTTCTCAGCCAAGCCTTTATATCCCTTAGTGACTTTCTTACTGGGCTGAAATCTAGGAGTTCCCTGTGCAGCTCTTAAGGTGATTGTCTCTAACTCCCACTCCCTAAAACTTGCAATTTCTGAAATTATTACTCTCAGTATTTGAGTTTTTGAGTTTTATAGAGTTTGTTTTTAGTGACTTTTCCAATACAAGCCTAGCTTATCTGATCTTACCCTGTTAAATAAACTGGGATACAAACCACCCCAAACTCTAGGTTGTTGACCTGATTAAAAATCACTGGGCCCTTCAAGCAGCAGAAATAAACTGGACTGCTGAACACCGTGGCCACCTGTGGCTTTATTTATTTATTTTTAATTAGCTTAGCAGAAAGCAAAGTGGCAGTGATTTTCTTTTGACACCAAGGCGGTCTTTAGGTTTTGTTAATTGAATAGCATGGCAGTAAAGCCTTGATGTGTTAATTGCTTGTGTTGAGATGTGTATTGACTGAATAATTAGGGTGTCTGCAAGAAGACAATGCTTGGGTTAGGACAGCTGTTGGGCTGGACTGTTCTGATACAGAGATTTTGAAAGCTATTACCCGTTAAGGTAACTGTTGCCTGAATAGGATAAGCAGAAATGTTGAAGCAGTGGAAGGCAGTGCCCTGAATATCCCGTGGGATATTTGTATGCTGCACTTTAAGTATATGTGGGAATGAGATTAATTTTACTTCATTTTGACTGTCTGTTTTACCTGCTGCAGGAGGCTGAGTACAAAAGAGCTAACAGTCCCCTGGGCTGTCAGGATGGTACTTTAATCCTGCTAATCAAAAGTTATTAATGGTGCCTTCTGCTTTTTGCATGTGGCTCTGTACTTACTGTAGTAGAGCAAAAATCTTAAATGTAGCCAGATCTTGTCTCCTCGAGCTAATCTGACTGTCAGCAAAGGTGTCTTAACCTAGTATCTAAGTTTGTGCCTTCAAGGCTTGGGGCAACTTGCATTCATATTTACCTTAGCCTAGGCAATGTTTTCTCATAGGCCTTGAAACTGCTAAACTCCAGAATTTAACTTTCTAAAAAAATTTTAACAGATTGGAAACAAAGTCATAAAAAGATATGTCTGAAGGTATTGCTCCTGAGGAATTTTAACTTTTTCTTTCTGTTTTATTTAAGTCTCGCTGTGAACTAAGGATGCAAAAAAAAAAAAAAAAAAAAAAAAAAGTTTAGCCAATTCAGTGGAGCACAATGTAGTGAAACAGTTGACTCTGAATAAACAAATTGGATGCTTACCTGCCATGATGCAAACTAGTTGCCTTGGTCCTACTTGGGTGTAGGGTTCCTGCCCTCTTTTAGGGTTTCTGCCCCCTTTGGCCCTGTGCCCGCGTATCTGGGACAGGAAGCCACCCCATTTCTTTATATGGTAGGTATGGCAACCTAGGGACTATCCTGGTTAATCTACTACTAACTACTTCTTGTCTACTACTGACCTAATTTTATCTCTCCACCAAGTAGGTCTTGAATATCCCACACTTTTCCCATCTCTCCCTGGGACCAAGGAGATGCCCAACTATCAGATTTTGCCAACAAGTCTGAACAAGGGAAGGGAAGTTGCCACCTTATGTTTCTAAAGGAACTGCTTCTCAAGGTTGTAGATTTGGAAAAGTGCTGCATATTCTGAGCCTTTTTGGGGTAGGGCTGAAAGGTTTGCTCTAACTGCAGTGTTTGGCACCTTTTAGAAGCAAGGAAGAGTTTGTTGGTAGCTTTTGAGTTTGAGTCACTGAATTTCAGTGGAGCTTGGTTTCTTTATTTGCTTGTTTCTTTGGTTGGTTTCTGCTACTTTTTATTACATACAAACACAAAATAAATATTTTCTAAAACTGCTTAGCCCAGCAGTTCCTTTGTCATTACCATGTTCTGCTGTTGTAACATGCAGGAGAACTTTACAAGGCTTCTGGGCAACTTCACCTGCTCCTAATATTAGTCATCCCTGCCTATGCTGTATGGCAGGACTGTCGTTATTTGCCTTGGAGCAGCTTACTCTTCACTGTGCCTCTCATTTCAAAGTATGAGGTAAAGAGGTGCCGTTTCACAGCTGGGAAATCTGGAACACAGAACACTTTTTCGAGTTGAGTCTCTCTTCAGGTGCCTTCGGACACCCATCTCCAGTCCACCTGACTTGTCCAGGGTCACAGATGTCTCCAAGACTGGATTTCACCTGCAAAGCTAGGAGTAGGCAGAGTGATTTGGGACAGTGGTTGAGTTCTTAGGTAGTGCCTGGTGCTAGAAGCTGAAGGACAAAGCCTGACTCTGAGGAAACACAGGAGGACCTGCTTTCCCTGACCCGTGACTGCCCTGGCTGTGCTAGGAGAGCAACTTGAAGCTCTGAGCAACTAAAATGTGCTAAATACAGTCCTGTCAGATAGGAATCTTTATTCCAAGCAGAGGTTACCTGGAGGGTGAGCAGCTCGGGGCAAATTAACATTACTGAAATAATAGAGTGAGCTTAAACCTGTTTCTATTCATCTGGCAAGTGCTTTCATGCTAATAATGGAAAGGGCAGCAGTATTATGTAGTAATGGGCCTCCTTTCCATTGTTCTGTGAAACTGCACTTCATTAAATGGCAACCTTTCTCCTGGCCCTAAATAGTAAACTATACCAGTAGCAATATAAAAGCACTTCAATATTTTATAACAGCTAAGGCTGCCTGCTATCTATAATTACAGTCAATACTTGGACTGGAGGGAAATGCCTTAATTTTCTTAATGTTTCATGCATGGAAAAACAATCAGGCTTTTCCTGTATTTGTAATTGCATTGGCTAGCTCTAGATGAGTGTGCTTTTCCAAATTATTACCAGGCCTTGGCAAAGGTAGCATTGAAGTAAAACCTTCTTGCAATTAAATGATACGTCTTGTTGCAGCCTGCTTGTGCAACTCACTACCTCAAGTCCCATTTATCTTTCAGGTTGCTAGCTCCCCATTCAAAGACCCTAAACCTTGATTAAATTCCGCCTGGAAAGCAACGAGCCTGGGAGCTTTGTGTACTCCAACCCTGACAAGTACCAGATGTGTGGTGTGCCATCCCCCCGCACCCATCTGGTTCTGCTGGGAAAGGGAAAATAGAAGTCTGAGATTTTGGGATGGGGAAGAGATGGAGAGTGACTTTGCTCAGCTAATGAAATTACAATTCATTAGCTGAATGAGTGGAGAATGAGGAAGAAGCTGTAAATTGTAGGGATCTTTCTCTTCTTCTATGGGTCATCTTGCTGTTCCTTAGGAAAAGAATGTCAGGGCCATGGGAGCTCAGGCCACACAAACCCTTGAACAAAGGGAATCAATTTGGGGTGTCCTCTGTCCTTGTGCTTAAGGTTGCTTCCAGCTGACCCAGACCTAATTCATGCTGCAGAGTCCTAGATCATGGATATCAAGGATGTCAATTCCATAATATCCATGGAATCATTGATACAGCCACACTGATCCACTGTGCACAAGTGGCTAGAAAGATGGGGCATCTTCTACATGCTATGGGCTGCCTGGACACCAAAGAACCCATCACTTGGACAATGCTTGCTCTGTTAAAGTGCAGAACAATCTGACACTTGCACAGAAAAGCTATGCTTGTAATTAGATATTGTGCCAAAGTGCATGTGACTTATCTTTAAGGAAGTCTCCCATCCTTTTCTGCACAGCTGATACCCTAGCTGTGGCACTGCCAAAATAGCCATAGCATTGTTGAAGTCTTTCTGTAAGCCTGGTTTGGTTACTGCAGACCTATGCCTGAGTACATGAAAGTTAATAGAGTTAATATAGAGGTAGCTGTGTGGTCTGTCAGGACCAGGATGCTGTAGGGCTGAGCTTTCCACTCTTGAAGACATGCAGTTGTCATTGGAACAGCTGCAGGTTCAGGGGGTGCTGGCAAAGAGGATAAGTGAAGGAGGTGCTTGCTGCCTGTGAGCTTCAATGAAAGCTTTGCAGCTGCATTATTCCCTGTACTGGTGGCTATGAATGCTGAGGCAAAGGCTGGAAGAGAAAAGCCTGCCCCCTAGCTGAAGGAGAGGCTTGGCAAAACAAGGCAACGTCTCTAGCAAGGTTTTGGGGATGGGCAAGTGAAGAAGTGTGTTCCTGTGCAGGCCATGGCTCCTCAGCCTGTTGTCTGCTCCCCACAGTTGCTGTATTTCTGTCCACAACTCCTTTTCTCTCACAGGAATGCAGGGCAACACCTCAGCATTATTTAATAGCAATCCCACCCTAGGTACAGCTCCTCATGGTCCTTGCACACAGCAGATGTGCAGCTTGATGCAATGCAGGCAGGTGCCTGGCTCTGGCTGGGCTGGGGACCAGACTACTGGGCTGCTCCAGGGCTCACTGCTGAATCCTTTTTACATGCTATTCTCCTGCCCTCTTTCCAAAAAAAAATCCCAGTGTCTTTATCTCCTCAGAGGTAGGTCATTCTTACCTCCTGTCCATTCTCAGGAGACATTTTGGGGGCAATAAACATAGGTATTTACCTCCAAGTGAATGCACTGGTCTTTTGAGGCCAGTGATGTTTCCCTCTGCTCTCACAGCCCTCTACCTGCCACTGGCTTCGGAACTCCACCTGGCTTCAGTATAGATTTGAGCGCAAACTTGTAGGGGGGAGGACAACTCTGTGTAGGCTATTGCAAATCTCCCAGGAATTTGCGCTCCCTTCCCTGTAGATTTGGGGATGACAAGGAATCTGTCTACCTACTGTTCCCCTGGTTATGCTCTGTCCATTTCCATTTAATACAGTAAATGTTGGTTTTATACCTTTCTCAGAGGCTGGTGGGAGTTTCCATTTTCACAGGAGCTGGATTTACAGCTAGATAAGTAGGTTTACTCATCTTAACAACTTCACCTTTCATTTCTTTGGTTCTCCCAACACCTTTTCTTACCCATTCCAGGAAAATATCTCTGCTTAGAGAAGTCTTTCTCTGAAAAAAAACATCAAAGTCTTGGTAGGATGCTCAGGATGCTGTGTTCCGGTGTACTTGTGGTCATAACTGGTACCCCGAGTCTAACACAGGAGGTGCTCCAAGAAAGAGAAAGGCAGAACTGCCAGAAAAGGGGAAAGCATTCATTGGAAAGGAAAAATAAAATTAAAGAAAAATGTAACCCTGCTGTCAGAGAAATTGGCATTCCCGCTTTGCAGCAAATTTGAACAAGATGACTGCCAGTGGCTTGGACAAGGAGAGGAACTCAGCAGTCACATGTTCTGGGAAGAATTCCCACGCGTGTCGGGGGGGAAAAAAACCTGATACAAGCATGGTCTGGTGTTACAACTCAGCTATAGAGCCATTAGCACTGGAGCAAATCCAAGTGGCCTTTGGCACAGGAAAAAAATAGAGGAAAAATAAAATCAAAGCTCTTAATCCAGCATCACTCCACAGTGTTTAAAGTAGAGCCCAATAGCACCGAGAGTAAATTATCATAGAGAAACACAGTTGTCTAATCACTTCCATGGCGTTGTGAGAGTAAATGCCAGTTTTGTCAACCTCCTTCACACAAAATGTTGCGTATCCGTCAGCTTTCATCTTCCTTGACAGCCAGGTCACATTTGACAATTCCTCCTCTAAATGAACGTACCCATATTTTCCTTTGCAAATGAGAGGGTTTGGTGTTTCTGCTGTGATTAATAGGAACCATTGTCTCTCTCATAACCCTTAGCTTCGTTTTGGGCTTTTTCTGTAACAAAAGACTTTATTGGAGCTGAAACATATAATTTTGCAAACTCCTACACAGCCATAAAGCACGCAGACGTGCATTATATCTGATATACGCTGTGAAGCTATGAGCTGCACTAAGCTGGTTAGGTAAAACAAAGACGTAGTGGTAGGGGCATCAGGGAAGAGCTAGTTTTGCTCTGGGGGATGCTAGGGCAATGTGCTTTGATCCAGACTGCAAAATTATTTCTTTTTATCTGCCTTGGCCATGCAGTCACAGCTAGGATAATGCAGTCAGGTGGAGAAGTCCTTCCCCATTGTAGCTGCTTGCGTACAGCTTGCATACAGGGATGTGTCCCTTGCCCAGGGACTATCAAGGGACAAAAAAAAACCCTATTTGGGCCCACTAGTGATGCCTTTTAATGGGGAGAGACCACCTTTATGGGGGCAGACTTATCCCCTGATGCCCAGGGCCATGCTTCTGCCCTGGATGGGCTCTGCATGCGCAGCCTTGCTGGAGGGCTGGGGAGGTTGCTTCCACTTGGAGAAGGACAGGTTATGGGCCCTGTGCCTCTGGACTGGTCACCTCCAAAGAGGACAGCAAATCCCCATCCCCTTTCCTCAGAATATGGTTAGAAGGTCCCTTTGCATTCAGCTCCTACAGCCTAGCAGCTCAGGATGCACGCTGTCAGCACTGTCTGACTTGGCCTGCTTCCATCCTTATTTTCTTCCACTTCTTCTAATTTTTCGTGCCACGTTTTTGTGCCAGCTACCCAGCCTACACTGGGAGCAACCCAGGTAGCCCCTGTTTCTGCACACCTCTCCTGCGGTCTGGCTCATGCGTTCTGCTACGTTCAAGACTGTCTTGCTCTTGATGCTCCTCAGGGCTCTTGACCCTGTGTGGGAGGGTGCTAATTCATTCAGAGAAAGCAGAAATGCGCAGAGAAATATTAAGCGTTTAGGCCAAAACACGGTAGTCCCCTCCCCCTCAGATGCGGTTCTAAACCCATAAAAAAATCCAGACTTTGTGATGGGTTGTGAGCAAATATTTCATGAAATGAGAGTTGAGAAGGTTTCAGTATTGTGAAGAACAACTACACCTTCATGCTCTGGCTGACTGAAGACCAGTAGAGACAGACTGATGCAACTTCTCCTCTCAGTATTTTCCTTGTAAAAGGTGTCCAGACGTGCTCAGAGAGCCCATGTGCCATACCAGCCCCTATATCCCCCTGAAATAAACAGGATGGCTTTATGTTTCTTGTAAGTGATGGGGCGCAGAAGAACAGAAGGCTGTAAAACTTCATTGTTTAGTCACCAAAAAAAAAATCAGTACAAGAAGACCTTCAGGAATTCTCAAATTCAGCTCATATTCTCACATCTTGGCTGGGTAGAGGACGAAGGGACAAAATAACTGAGAAATATCAGAGAATTTCTCACATGAAAAGGTTTGATGGCGGAGAGGGGACATTCAAAGAGATTTTTTCTGCCTTAAAGACAGACAGCTAAGATAGGATAACAAATGATCTTGCCATCTTTTCCTAGTTTAAGACCATCTATGACACGGAAAATTAGACCCAATGTCATTTACACACGTGGGCTGCGTGCCAGCCACTGAAGCTGGGGCAGGAAGCAACGCCAGTGCAAAGGCTGCGATTGGCCTAGCCAAAATCACTTTGATTTGCAGAATAGCCTAGATTTGCTCCTGGAAGTCTTCCTACTTCCCACCTCCCCATTTCAGTTACTGAGTCCAAGAATTGGTTACTTGGAAAATTCTGGTTTTTCCTCTGCAGATTGGAACAGGATCTCATTGCATTCAGGTTCCCTTTTGCTTCCTTGACTTCACGTTTTAATCTCAAGCAATGGTAAATTTCCTGTTCATCTAAATGTCTAGAACCCCCTTGAAGAGGAAAAAAAAATCCCAACTGTGGGAAAAATCAACCCTCCTTTCAAGTTATTACAAAGGTCGAGAAGGGGTTTCAAGTATTCTTCTGAAACAGAAAAACTAGAATTTTCTTTTGGGTACTTTGGGAATGGAAGTGGGAAAAAAAAAAAAAAAAAAAAGCCTTTGAGCAAGTGTTTCTTTAATATTTTTTTCTCGTTCTTGGAAGAGGTTTTGTACAAATGTGAAAATTAATTAGGATGCAGAATGTAGGATCTTGTTTATGCGAACATATTTGTTGAAAGTTTATAAGGGCTGAATATTGCAGTAATTGATGCGTGCTTGTATTTCAGTTTTTCTTGGGTGCCATCTGGTCCAGATAAGTTGCTCTGTTGTTTTATATGTTGTAGTGTGGTTGGTTTTTCCTTTTTTTCTTATGATTTTGTGCTTACTGTTTTGGGGAGGGGGAGGGAGGGCGAGAGAGGGAAGTGTGGACAAGTTGGAGGAGGGATGAAATATCTGTGAAAGCATAAGAATGGGATCAGATCTAAAGAGCTCAGTTTGTATCTGAACATACGTGCTTTACATTAGGGACTGGCAGCATGTGACTAGAGGGATGGATAGATCTTACGCAGATTTTTGAACGGTAGGCAGCTCATGTCAGGAAGGAGGGAGAATATCTGTAGAGCTGGTAGTGGAAAATGTGCATTTTTTTAATCCCCTACAAAGACAGGCAGCATTTTTGTAGCTACAAATAGGTTGCGTAGAGGGAGAATTGAATTCTTCCTGGAAAGGCCATATCTGGACAATGCGCCTATTCTGCTGTATGTGCTGCTTGCAGAAGCTTCCCACCCCTCAGGAAGGAATGTGTCTGTGGGCAGTGACCTTCCTTTCTGCTCTCCCTTGTCCTGGTGTAAAGGAGGAGTAAGGCACTACCTGAAATCCAAACCAAGGGGCTCCAGCTCCTGTGTGCTCTGGGTGTTTTCTTTCTGAGGCTCAGTCCCCTTCCAGCTATCAGGGCACTCTTCCTTCATGAGAAGGACCTTGTTTAGTCCAGCAGTCCCATGGGCATCTCTCTGTGTGTGTGTGATGTTCTGGATCCTGTTTCCATGCTTCTCCTTCACCGACTGGGCTGTCGGAGTGGTTTCCATCTCCTTGCTGGCAGACTTTCCCCCACCTCCCAGGTCCTCATCAGCAAGCATTAACCCCGTGTTTGGGCCATCTGTTCCCGTCTCACTCCACACAGGCAGCAGCAGATCAATTGCAAAACTGATTTCTCTTCCAAAAAAATAAACTTCTCCCCCCATCATGGCCTGAGGGACAGCTGTGCTACTGCAGAGACAGCAGGGGCTAATCCAGGGCTGTGGGGACCCTGCTGAGTGTTCCTCTCTTCCGTCTGGACAACAATTTTTAATATACACATAGGAGATTAATTTTATTTCAGGTTTCCCTGCCAGATTGGGCTGAAATCAGCTAATGGACTAAAAAGTGATCAGAGGGTCTGAAATGACCGTGCTTATGGAGCCAGGCAAAGAGCAGCATCTTGGGCAAGTTGTAAATGGCTGCAGCTTGCTAACCCGATAACGTTATATTGAATGTTCCTTTTCAGCAGTGGTTAAGGTTCCAAAATGCTCTTGGCTCTTCTCTGCAGACGAGAAGAAAAGGTTGCTTAATCAAAAGATTAAGATGCCATGAGTAGGCTTGTGTTCATAACGTAGAAAAATGCCGGTGTGTGGAGGAGTGTACATTGCTTTGCAGACACAAAGATTATTTGGTAGGCTATGTTTTTGGTATGGCTCTTCTTAGATATTAGAGCCATTTTAATCCCCACACATCTGCATAGTAGAAGAAGAGATGTTTTAAACTGATTAGAAAGAGGCAAAGCTTTTATAGGTAAACCCAGGTGGAAAAACTGCAGGGTCATAAATTTTTCTCTGAGCAGAGCTGGTTCGGAACAGTTTGGCCTTTCTGAGAGATGGAAAAAACAACCTTTTAAAAACCAGTATTTCCCATAGGATCTTTCTGAAGAAAAAAAAAAAAAAAAAAGTGGAAAAATTTAGAGAAAACAATACAAACATTATGTTCTGTGGGCTGGGCTCACGCACCAAGTGGTACCTCCCATGATGTCTTGTCTCTGGTTAGAAGGATGTGATATATCCTGGGCTACCGAGCACTTAGGACAAAACTCATTATTAAAACATTGGGGTGATCTGAATGAGAGAATTTCCCTTTTTCTCTCTTCCTCTATTTCTTTCCCCCCCCAAGACTATCTGGAGGAAGTGACTGAGGAGAGAAACAAAGTTTTCCTCTCACAAGTGACGCTGAGTCATTTCTCTGTTGGATGATGAGGCAGAAACTCAATTACAGCAGAAGACAGGCCGTGATGAGGTTTATTTGGCAGCATAAATATCTTTCATAGTTGGAGATCCAAGGTCCAAGAACAGATTGGACTAGAAACTGGACTTTAAATCAGCCCTTCCCCTCCAGGTATTCCCAGTGTCTCGGTAGCCGTTTATAACTTCCATCTGGTAATTTACCAGCGCTCTGCTCAGGGTGAAACCCATCTTTTTTGTGTTTATTCCTGACTGGTTGGTTGGCTTCAGAGTGTCCTGCCAAGTGTAGGAGCTGTGCTGTCTGCTTTAGCTGCCCAGAAAGCAGTTTACTGGTGCAAAGGAGAGCTTAAAGGCGTGGATAGTGCTGTCTTTTGTGTCATGCTAACCTTGTGCTGGCTGCAAAGGCCATGCAGTCGGCCCTGCATTCTTCGTTGGCCATCTGTTGAACCACTGAATGCAGGACTGTGGGACTTCCCAAAGGGCCTGTGCAGGAGGAAACTTGTCCTATGGCATTAATCTCTTTACATTAAAGTCTAACCCCAGTTGTGTATTTAGGCAGATCTGTTGGTCTTAGCTGTTTTTGTTTTTGTTTTTGTTTTTTCCCTGCCTCTACCACCCAGGGCTCGGAATGGTCCTGGCTATAGCGCTTCCTTACCCTTCCGTAGTATTAAATGTCAAGAAGAGCAAAAAGCATTGCTCCTCTCTCGGATGTTTAATGCCCCCTAACTGCCAAGGCTAAGACCACAGAGCTGCTTCTTTCATTTGTTACATAAATATCTTCAGTGAGCAGACATATTTGCCACAGTTTCCTGTCCTGCACGTTGCCCTGCTGGTAAATCAGAGGCTGGTCTCCGTGAAAAAAACTTTCTGAAATATTTCTCCTAGCCCCTAAAAAAAAAAAAAAAAAAAAAAAAAAAAAAAAAAAAAAAGAGAG
>CM021767.1:7076902-7127814 GCA_011076525.1 Nettapus auritus
CCCCCAAAAAAAAAAAAAAAAAAAAAAAAAAAAAAAAAAAAAAAAGAGAGAGAGAGAGACTGAAAATCAAATACATTGATCAACTTGCTCGAATTTAGGAAAAATCTTACACGACAATTTTAATGAGTTTCAGCAATGAATTCTCTGCTCAGCTTTTGCCAAATGCTTCAGCTCTTTTTCAAGTAGCATTGTGTTGACAAGTAAAAAGTGTATGTAATTGCTTTGCTGAATCAAAGCTCTGAAGGCTTTAATCTTTCATGCAGAGATCATCTGCAGTGCGCCCGACCCTAAGGATACCAAGAAGATGGGGGTGATGACCACTCTGCCGTGTCCAAAATGCCTTTCTGTTTGAAGTGACCGTGTCTCTAACGCAGGCTGGTGTGCTGGGTCACCCAGGGGTGCAAATTCACAGCCTGGGGGTGAAGCTTATGCTGGTATGCCTGGCTGATTATTGATGCCGCTAAGGCAGTAACCTCTCTGTTCCCACAGCAGTGCTGGGGTGGACAGGTGGGGACAGGGAGCCCTTTGTCTATGGCAGATTAACCCAAAACATATCGTGAGTCACAGCTCTGGGACGCTAACAAAACAGTAAGGTCAATTTATTTGGAGTACTGTGCAGCCTTGGTCATGCTGTTATCTCTAATAGGGCTGCTGAAGGGGGCTGCTGGCTGGGGTGTGGGTAAATTGCACAGTGAGTGTGTTCTTTAACAGCAATTTTGGAAAGAAAGGGAGGAGTTCTGGAAAAAATGCCTTGCAGAAATTCTTAAAGCGCTCAGTCAGTTTTTTGAGAAGAAGATCAAAAAGCAGCTTGATTACAGGGCTTCAGAGCTTCATCGGGAAGAAATAGCAGGTATTAAGAGCTTTATATTAATCTAGTGGAAAAAACCTTAACAGAAAACAATGAAAGCCAGGAAAGTTCGTATGAGAAACAAAGCAAGTTTTCTGGCTGGGAGGGGGGCCAGCCACCACTGTGAGCAGCTAGTGAGCTTAACAAAGTCTCTTTTTTTGGGTGCATTCAAGTCCAGATTCGTGCCTCTCTGGGGGAGGTGAGGGGATCTTAAACCACCTGGCCTAAGCATCATAGCTGGTACGGTGCAGAGAGGTCAGGGCTTAAAAGGTGTGTCCTCCTGCACGGAGAGGCACTCAGGAAGAGTCATATCCCATCCCTGGCACAGATTTTTTCTGTGCCATTGGTCAAATTACCTGACCATAGTATTGAGCTGAGAGCCTCTGGGGCCAGAGACAGTCTGTTGGACTCTGTGCCGCAGAAAAAGACCCTGATTTTGTGTCCAGATTGCCCCAAATATGAACCCTAGAAAAGATGTATTTGGGTTTTGTCAGCTTTAGGGCATTTAGTTCATTCCCAAATGTTCATCATTCTACCAACAATAAGATAAGGAATGTGATGGATTAAGGGGTTACATGTGTGTAAAAATAAATAATTGAAGTCCTAAACCACACTCATTTTTAACTTTCTCCATCTAGATAAGTTTGTAAAGGAAGGCAGGGGAAATCCACATCTCTGAGTGTGGATGGATGGGAGCTGTTGTTTCAAACCCATCCTTGGGGCAGGGCAGAGGTGGTGTGTGATGCCTGGAAAGCAGCTCTCCCACCCCATGCCCTGTTGCTAACAGCTCACTCTACACAGGCAGCCTTGTGAGTGGGAGGAAACTAAATCCTTCTAATAGGAAGCATCTCCTCACTCCAAGAACAGATTGCACTCACTCTTGTAACACCTGCTGGAGCCAAGTAAAACCTGCTGGAGCAACACAGCCATTGCTGAACCGTGTGCTGTGTTCCAGCTTTTGGAAAGCAGTCATTGCCCACAGCAAAGAAACTCTTGGCGTCCTGCTGCCTTTGCTCCAAGAAGGGGCTGGCATGGCCAAAGGGATGTTCTAGACTGCTGTGCTCAGTATCAAGTTAGCCTGGATGGAGGAGCTCATCTTGGTCAGCATTTGGGAAGGTCCCTGGAAACTGTCTCCTCCCCAAAGCGTTCTTCCTCCTGACTTTGTCACCTGGCTTGTGCCCTCGAGCAAGGAGGGCTCGTGCCTTTACTTTGAGAGTTGTTTTTAGGAAGTGTTGGAGCTCTTAAAATCCATATCATCTGCATAAAATAGACTGCCATTTAAGAAAGAGAGAGAGAACTATTAATCTAGAAAGTTTCACCACTTTAGAAATCTTTGTCTTGTAACTATTGGAAACGCGGGCAGAGCCATACCGCAGTCAGCTAATTTTTTCCATTGCTTTTGAGAAAAATAATGAGCTAATTAAGCAATCTTCCCCTTGGTCATGACATTGCTGTTTTGCAGCATGAACCTCTTTCTGGTATGTAGGATATGTTATTTCTGATGAAATCTGTTAAGCTCAGTGCATATTTATTGTCAGATAGACCTTCAAATTAGTTGGAAAAAATAATTGGACAGGTGTGCCTAATTTTTGGCAGCCAAGCCTCTTGGTCTGAGTTACCAAGAAACAGAGATGCTGCAGAAAGCCATCTAGGTCTCTGCGTCTCCTTTGCCTGTAACAAAGATCTCTGGTATTTTCTAAGCTTTTCTTCAAGACTTTTCTCTCTTTTTCTTTCCTTGCCACTCCCCCAATACAGCTTCTCAGTAGTCTAGCTGTCCTTAAAGAATTCCTTCATTTCTTTGATTTATTTTTTTTTTTCATAGAAGCCCTAAGAAGATTTTGAGAGGCATTGTATTCAGTTACAATTACATCTCAATTCTTCCCACAGAGAAGACATGCATGCAAAAAAAAATCCAACTGTCCATTAAAGACCAATGCTTTGCTTTTCCATCTCTTTGGATATTCATCTATTGGGTTACTCTGAAAAATTAAGGAGGAATTTGTTTGAATATGTCAACACACATCCTAATTTCTATGACATTTATTTGTTTGGGTCTCTTTTCATTACTACTGTTTATTTTGGAGGATTTCCAGATTTGGCTAGACAAAGCCATGACTGATGATCCAGTGTTTGCAACTGTCCTGCTCACAAGCAAGGTAGGTCTGGAGACCTCCAAAGGTCCCCACCAAGTCACATATAGGCAAAGGAGTCATACGATGTCAGCAGTGAGGATTTAAAGGTGGATGCCATGATCAGACATTGCTGGAAATGGACTGAAAAGGGTTGTTCCTTATCATCCTCTGCATCTACAGCCTTTAAAGGCTGCTTATATGTTCAGTAATAGTCCACCTTAGATAAGCTATACAGACCATTTTTTTATATCTATCATTCAACGGTGCGTCAGAATGTAAGAGTCTGACTTCTGACAGCATCTGTGGGGTGCTGGGCGAGACAGTTTTCCTTTCAAGTTAGCCTAAGTTCTTTTCAAAAGCTCTTTTCTCATCATCAGGCTGTCCAAGCTGCATTGTCTGAGCTATAGATAACAGATACATGCTTTGCAGCAGCCAAGAGAGGTAATGGTTGCATTAAACGAATTACAGTTCTAGTCTAATAAGCATTACACGTTACAATATAGTTAGGAAATGAACACAAAAAATGAATCCTGGGAAAGGAAAATGTGTCAGAATGTATGTTGATATTTTTACCTTAGAGTTTCTTAGCCCTTCTCTCTAGGAGGACCACCTCTCCTTACTTTTATTTTCTCCCTTTTTGATTTGTTTGTTTGCCTGAATGGATGGGAATCTCTCTGTGTTTTTTTAAGATACACATCAGTCTCTCTGGGATGTCCTCTCCATAACTTACTGATCAGCAGTGGGGCACAGGTGCGTGTGCATGAGGAGGCAGTTGACAGTAGTGGAGCTTGAACCTGTAACCTCCTTTCTGACATCTTTTTTTCTTCAAATTATGTTAGGGAATCAGGCAGATTTTGAAATGTCTTAAAATATTAATGTAGCATAAGCGAGAACTGAGTAGGTGGGGATTCAACTACTCCAATGCCAGCAACCAGAGTAAAACAGATTAACTGTAAGGATTTGTCAGAAAAATGTCAGCTTTTCTATGTTTTCTTGTTAGTGCATAAAAAAGAAGATGAGGAAGTGAGATTCTCTCCTCCTTACTGCCCGACAGCAAAGCTTGTCAGACTGTTTAAATGGAAGGGCTCCTCACCTTCTTGCAAAAGGCCTCCTACAGTACTACTCTAACAGTTTTCATTTACAGCTGATACAAATTAGACAAAACTTTTAATGGCCATTTCTGACTTTTGTTTTCTATTCTAATGATCTTTGTTTTGTGTGGCAGTGTGCTGAAGTAAATACACACAGTGGTTTCATGGCTGCTGTTTGACGTTTTTGTCTACTGGTAGAGAATGCGACTCGAGCAAAGAAAACTGGTCTTCAAAGGCAGGGATCAAAGGGATCCCACTGTACATATTGATATTATTTTCATTGTTTTGAAGTGACTGCTGAGAAGGGTTACGTGTAGGTTCAGAGTCACAGTAGATCAGGTCATAGGAGATCAAAGTGCTCTGCACTGGCAGTAGGCAGTGTACATGCAGTGGTCCTGAGTAAACGATGAAGCTCAGAGAGCTCATCAGGCTCAACAGCTCCAAATTCAGAGGTTTGCAAGTGATGTTTCTGAGGGGGTTGGTATTGGGGTTGATATTGTTTATCTCCTTTCCTGATGGTTTGGAGGACTGGACGATGTACCTCAAAGCATGACAGTACCCAACACAGAAGTGCAAGTGGTGTGCTGGAGGACAGGACTACCATTCAGATACTCAGCAACAGCAATGACAGGTAGCTATTTGTGGTGAATTCATTCTCTAGGATTATTTCTCGGGAGCAAATCTGGAGCTCTGCAGTTGGGTGTGTGATAACTGTCTTGGCACAGCACTGCACGTAACTTCCCTTCAAAAGTTTAATTTAGTCTGTAGCATTTAGGACATGCAGGAATATTTCCATTTGACTCAGTTCTCAAACAGTACACCTTGTCAGGGAGTTTCCGGTAGCACCTTAATGCATTTTCATGGAAGAATATCTTCATGAATTAAAGATTTCCATGGGATTTTTTTTTCCTGTTTAAAATTTCTGGGCTTTCCTCAACAAGATCTGGTTGGTTTCTTTATTACCATTATTTTCAAAATAACATTTCTCTTTGCTTCCTTATTTTCTTCCTTCCCCTCTAGTTTCTTTTCCATGTTTTCCCTATACCTGCACTATTAAAAATAATAAAATAAAATAAAATAAAATAAAATAAAATAAAATAAAATAAAATAAAATAAAATAAAGCGTTGGTGGAGAGACAAGAACACCACTTCCTAGTGAATTCTCTTCCAAACACCTTCCAGTTATTACATCTGAAACTGATGATCTGCTGGTTGTCCACCCTCTGCTTTCTGTTTCTTCCTTTATTTTTTGTTAGTACTTGCAGTAAGTATTTATTGTGAGCGAGCTGAAGAAGCATAGGATGGGCTTTCAAAAGTGATGGGTCATAATCTTTGTTTTACTAGGAAACCAAAAACATCCCAGGCCTGAGGAGCTATGATAAATAATAAGAGAATTCCCTCTGTGTAGGTAGTTGAAAACACCATATGTCACCTCACTATATTTGTCCTAGTGTTTATTTCTTCTTTTTCTTTTTCTTTTTCTTTTTTTTTTCTTTTTTTCTTTTTTCTCTGCAGCTGGAAAACGTTAAAGTATTACTAGGTAATTTAATTAATAGGAAATTGTCAGCATGTTTTTACAATGAGTCTAAAGAAGCATATCCCACCTTGGGATTTCTGTAGAAAAGACTGAACACAACAGCACCAACAGTGCTTCATCCCATAACCTTGGGATCAAATCTAGAGTTCTGACATTTGGAAATGATTGGGCTTGGTGGAAAGCTCCAGCCCGTAATCTGTAATCCATGGAGCGAGTTGTATTATGTGATGGAAACAGTTCCTGGCCATAATCACTACTGCTAATGGAAACTCTTCTTCATGAGATATGGCACAGCATGGGAGCCCAGGTCTGTCGTTGAAATCAGGCAGGGAAATTGAAGAAGAAATATAGGCGCAGATAGCTGGAGGGAGTTGCACAAAACCATTGGCCATGCAGAAGTTAGGCAGACCCAAACATCACTGTCATTCTGCTTTAAGTCCTAGTTCTTGCAAACCATCAGTGGTGTAATCAAAACAAAAAAAAACCAGACAGCTTTAAACATGGTGAAAGTGTGTTGGCTTTCCTTAAATTCTGCACTTTTTTTTTTTTTTTAAGATGAAAGAAAATGTTACAGCTTAGTGTGAGAATTTGTTTTGCCCCAGATTTGTTAGGTATCTACAGCTTAGTAAGATGCCTGAGCATACAGTTTCTGCTATTCTTTTCTCTTGTTGTCCCTGGCAGTACAATTTGTTCCCCCGGCCTTTCCCATGTGGCAGATTTCCAGGTGATATCTGTTTCATTTTCTTAGCAGGCGAAAGGATGCAAGCTTGGCCTCTGTGCTAGTTATTGCTGAAAACCAAGGAATGGGGGCATCCTGTACCCGTAGGGGAAAAATATTAATAGTCAACACCAGTATTAATAGTGGCCATTGTTACAGCAGTGACAAGGTAGACCCAAGTGCTTCATTAGCTCTGTGATAACAGCCCCTAGACTGCAGAGACTGGAACGCTGAAGTAGTTACCTACACAAGTGGTCCTGTCTCCACGGGGCCAGCAAGTTGGCCACCAAAGACACTTCTGGTTTCTTTTTCTCTGTTCAAGCCTGAAACTCTGGCAGGAATGATTTGTGAGATAGGATAATTAGAAGACAATACTTCTTACTTATTAATGTGCTTTGCTTGGTATCAGCTTCTCAATGACTGAATCAAAGGTGGTTCTGCCAGGCCAGTCCATCCCGAAATGAGGCAAAGCGGGTTTCAGCTAGCCTATTTTTTGGATTCCAGCCTCATGCTAGTCCTTGCACGCCTGCTATCTCTAAAAGAAATTTCTACTACAGGCTCTGACCCTTGCTCATGGCTTTTTTGCTGACAATATACGTGTGCTAATAATAGGCAGAAGAGCCTTTTCTTCCTGTTTGTAATGATCCAGTTCTTTTGTAGCGACTTCAGAGTTAGCTGGGTTTGACACCAGAGGCAATAGACTCAAATCGCAACCCCTTTGGACAATGGAGTTGAGATTGAAAAGAGCCTTTTCAAAAGGTAGACTTGTTAGAGACAAAAATAATTGCCAAAAAAAAAAAAAAAAAGTTTGGAATTGAATTGAAATTGCTGTTTCAATTTTGCTTCTGAAAGTTGTCAACATCTGACATTTTCCTACTGAATGTTAGAAGACAGATGATCCTGGGGTAGGATGTGCAAGCTTTCACAACATCCTCAACTTTTGAAATATTAGAGATGAGAGGAAAAAACAACTTAGCTGCTTTCTGCCGCTTGATAATTCAAGGAAGCAAAAAGACCCCCCAAAAATACAAAACAAAGAAACAACAAAACACAGACAAACCTCCTAAAGTTTCAAACCTAAAGATGAGCAAAACTTTTCAGGAGTTAAAAATGGAGAAAATGATGATATATACTCTTCAAGGTCATCCATCTGTGAAATCTGGAAATTGCGATCTTTTTATGGTTTCAAATTCTACAAAAGGATAAGGAAATGAAAATTCGTAACCTTAGAGCACAATTTCTCATTTTCAGCATATTTTCTTTTTTAAATAAAATTGCTAGCCTTATGCATCTCTTCTGCTGTGTTTAGTGTCAGCACCCACAAGGTAATTTCACAGGTTTCTCTTGGTGTTGGGTTATCCACTATGGGGGAAGTACTTGGTTATCTCTACCCTTATTGCCTTCTAGTCCTGTGGAGTCCAGCCCTAGGAGCAGCTGCAGATGCTTGAAGGGAATTAGCAGAGAGGATGACTGTGACAGATGTCATTACAAGGGTAACAGCCAGAAACTGTGGTGCTGGAAATTCAGGTTTGACAGTAGGAAAAACCCTGTCCTGGGGTGATGCAGCCTTCAGAGATGTGGGGGATCTCTGTCCTCGGAGATTTCCAAAGACCCTTCCCACCAGTGCACATCATGCTGTGGGTCAGAGGTCTGCAATAAGGCAGTGCAGGCCGTGACCACACCACACACTTCACAGAAACACAGCTATCCACTCAAGGCCCAGCTGTTGTGTTGTATTCTGCCACTTACAGATTGCTCAGGCACTGCTCAACACTACACAGTTTCCCCCTGATCCCTGAACACACTGAAAGGCTCTCCCAAAACTGTGCTTCTCCCTGAGCTGGTACTTTCTAGACAAAATGTAGGCAGTTTCCCCTCACCTCTGGCTAGGCTGCATGCACCGAGTCCTTCTCGTCTCCTTCATGCAGTGGCCTTTCTGCCCCCATGCACCTCATGATTTGCTCTGTACTCCATGCCCGATGAGGACTATAAGCAATGGTGTCTGTGTGCCAGGACACTGGGAGGTGTGTACAGCAAATAGCTCCATCCGTTCACCCTATCTGTACCTGCACCGAATGGGTGTACCTGACTCATACAGCCAGACCTCCCTTCCCTGCTGCCTCCAGCCTCTAAAGCTCCCTTCTTGTAGGAGCTGTGCTTTTTAATACCTGAAAACACAGAATTTTGTTCTGTGTTTTGTGCCACAGAGCTACTTTTCCTCCCAGTTTTTCCTGTCACTCCAAGCTTCGAAGTTATCGTGACCTTTCTGCTTTCCATCCTCCGTCTTGCAGAAGCCTTTAACTTTGTATCGCCACCAAAACTGCTTGCAGCAGCTTTTGTGCCAAGATCAGTAATGACTAATAAGCTGTATTGTGGCACCAGCTCATACATTTTCCTCCTTCATCTTGGCAAGTGTTTGGGGTGGATCTGAGACTTATCGTTCAGCACGGAGCTTTGCACTGTGGAAGATAAAAGGGAGGAATGCAGGGGATTTTCAGGGAGTTAGCACTGTCCCATGTCCTTGCCAGCTTGGTCCCTGTCTTGTACAAATAAAATGCAGGTGCAACGCATGCCTTGTGGATGTGCCATGTGGGACGGAGCAGTGTCCATGCCAACCAAGCATGGGCACTGAGCTAGTCTACCTCACAGCCCTTTATCTTGTGATAGCTGCGCACAGAAGCTGAGAGCACCTACAAATATGGGGAGTCTGAGATCAGACACAGGATGGATGGGAGAAGCTGGAGTAAAGAACTCATATTTTCTACAAATGATCTACAAAAGAAGTCTAATCAGAGCAGCAACACCCATTCAAACCAAGGTGAAAAATAAATCAAGGTGCTGTTTGGGAGTTACTTCCAGCTGCTGACAGAAATAACATCCTTGGCAGGTTGCAGATGATTAGCATTTCACAAGGTTAATGGTCCCTACTGCTCCTTGAGCTGTCAGTTCCCTGCACTGTTTGTTAGTCCCTGGAAAATGGCCCTATCTCCAGCAAAGTAAGTGAGGTGAAAAAGAAACCTTAAATCTCACCTAGGCACAGGTCTGAGAGTGATGAGTTGAGGCAGGTCTAACAGCAGTTTCCTCTGCAGCACTGGAAACCCATGCAGCCTGTCCTTGGGAAACCCAACTCTGCTCACCCCACGGACCTCAGAGCAGTCTGACCTCACAGCTGGGATTAGCAAGAGCATGGATGCCCCCTCTGCATTTGTTCCTCTGTGGTGTCAGCCCTCTTCACAGTTAGGGTAAGCTGGGAAGATGTGTCCACACATTATGGAAGAGCAAATTCAGGATTTCCAGTACCTCAATGTCTTTCTCCACCAATGGCTATGGAGATCTCTTGTCTGTGGGTTAAAGATGCAAAGGAGCAGCAGAAAGGGTGTTCTGGACTCTATTCTACTGACAGCTGGGCTAGCAAGCAGTCAAAGCAGTGATGTTAATGCCCTAATCTCTGAGCCACAGGTGAGGTTGCAGGACTGAACGTACTGAACCTTTGCGAAGAAGGTAAGTTTATGACTAAATGGGATTTGGTCTATCGCTTCAGGATGCTCCCATATTTGCCAAAAAGGTCTGGCACCAACCCAGCACTTCTCCAGGCAGAGCAGGACTCCATCCTCTGCACTCCCAACCTTTCTCATGCTTCTCAAGGGAACTTTGAGGCAGCAGTGCCCTGTATTTCAAAACCCATACTGATATACATTACTTTTGCCTTCTACCTAATACCTTCTACCCTGGCCAGCTCAGGCAAATCACATTTTACCATGCTCTGTTGTAACAAGAAGTGCAGGCTAAATATACGAAGACCTAGCTGATGGGCCTGGCTGCAAACTGCATGCAGTCTCCAGGAGCTCGTAGATGTTGTGAGCAGATAACCCATTTTCCCATTGCTTATCTTTCTGTGCACCCCTGGTGGTTTTTTCACCTTGTTTAGTTTCCAGAAGAAAGATTATGATAACATGTGGGAAATTACAGCTCAACTTGGATTTAATGCACTTTGGAAGCTTTCTAGGATATCATAAGAGGAAATTGCTGAAATGGAGTTTTCCTTAATTTCTGTATTGCTGTGGAGCTGTTTTCCCCCGTCTTTTAAGTGTCATTACAGGATTCCAGAGAGAATTGTTTATTAACCGATTAAAAAAAAAAAAATGTTTTTCAAATGGAATATTGGATTTACAACTGTATGAAGAGACTTACCCCAAATGTGTCCCTTGGGGTAAGGAGATTTCTCTCTTTCTCTCCCTCTGAAAAAAAAAAATTGAACTGTAGGCCCACAAGAGACTTGTTGAATTGATTTGCTCATGTTCCCATTCTTCTCTCTGATCCTGACATTTTTTTCACATTGTATTTGTCATAATGTACCATTTTCCTGATACAAGTGGGAAAAGTGATGCCTGGTGTCAGTTTGGAGGCTGGGTTTGTAGGGACCTGGGTGCTTGGGGAGTCCACCACGAGCTCTTGAGACACTGATATAACATTGCCAAATGGAAACTGAGATGGTCCTTACTGCAAACCAAGACAGTTTCAAAAAGGAGTTGTGCCTGTAGTCAACTGAGGTGTGTGCCCATGTGCTATTTTGGACTGGTGAGACAGAAATGCACCTGAGAGGAACCTCCTTAGAAAATCAAGTTGCTCCAGGAAGAGAGGCTTACACCTTTTAGACCATGTAATCCTTGTGGTGTTCTGGCCTCTTTAGACCAAGGATTTTTTTATTTTTTTTTTATTTTTTATTTTTTTTTTTTTTTAAGAGAGCCTGGGGCTTGGTGCAATTTGCAGATAATCGGATATTCCCAAATGGTGAGTAAATAAAGTCAGAGAAAGCAGAGCGTGTTTCCCATGTTAATACCAAGCACTATGGTGGGATGACACATTCCTCTTCTGCTCCAAATGATGATTTAGTCCGGAGCTGGCACGAACCTTTTGCATCCTTCACTGGCAATTAATTTGCCTTCTGAAAGAGGGTGGCTGACCCCAAGTGGAAGGGAGCACAAGTTTGGGGTTCCTGTGCTTCTTGTAGGCACAGAAAGAATAAGTGGCTTGTCTGTGTGCTTGGCAGCTATTTTTACCCGTCTGGGCAGGAAGGCAGCATGGAGGTGCCTGGCAGAGCTGGTAGTACACGACAAGGGTCACTGCACCGCAGTCAGTGCCCCTGCACAGCAAATCGATAGAGCTACCAACAGACCCGGAGTTGTGAGCAAGAGCTTGAGTTTTGCTGTCAGGCTAATTACAGTGGCTGCTCCCTTTTTAAGTGCTGTTCACCCAGCCAGATTTCCAGTCGTCTTCTCCTTCTGTGCATGCTCTGCATGTTTAAATGAGCCTTTCTAAAGACCTCAGTGAGGCTGCTGAGAAACCCGCCGCCCTCCCTCCCTTGCAAATTGGCGCAGAGGCTGCTTTGCCGCGATGCCTCCTGCCTGTGACAAGCAGGCAGTGGCTGCGGTGAGAATGAAGAAGTTCTTGAGCAGATGAGACCACAGGTTTCCAGGGAGATAAAAACAGCTGGGACTTTTTCCCTGTGGGGTTCTGTTACAACACAAAACAGTGGAGGACTTGTGCTCCGTGGTGAATTACCGCAATATCTCTACATAAGGGCCTTATCTGGACCTCTCCTCTTTCTAGAGCCAAGGAGCAAAGCATCTGTGTGAGCTTAAGTCGTGGAAGCTTCCAAGGTAAAGACGCAACCAACCTGAGCTAGTGCTGCAGGTAGTCCCAGCCTCAGCCTGAGGCTGGATGAGAGACCTGCAGAGACCCCTTCCCAGCAGGACATCTGAAATTGCTATGAACTAACACACTCCGTAGCCAATCTTTGCAAGTTTAGCCCCAACTGGTGTTGGCAGGGGGAAATACTTGGCTGGAAGCCAGCTCCTTGCACCACCCAGGGGCTGGGCGTTGTAGGACCCCCTGTCCAGCCCTGGACACGCTGATAGCAAAGGGAAAATAACCCTCCCCTCAATCTCAGGAGCAAGAGGGAGCCACAAGCCAGCTGTGAGCAGCACACATTGGGGACAGCTGACTCAGCAGTGCTCATTGCCACTGCAACTCGGATCAACAAATTGGAGTTTGCCTTATGCCCCTCTGCTCTGCTTCATTTCTAACTACAGCACTGACTATAGACCACACACATCCAGATGTGGCCCGTGCCGTTTTCAGCCACAGAGTTTTCCTAGAGGTACCAACATTGTTATTTTTTCCTTTGCATTAGTTTTGCGAGATCACGTATCCACAGTGCTGCTCTGGAAAATGCAGTTTTCATGCTGTTATTTAAGACATGAGTCCTGCCTGGTGGAAGCTGTGAATGTCCTAAATGTAGGAAGGGGGGAAAAAAAAATGATGGTAAGGGGATGTGAGAGCTGAGAGGTTTCTTTCCCAAGATGTTAATGGTCCATCAAAGCAGCCCGGAGTGGGCACCCCACAGAAGAGGAATTCTTTTAGGGAAAGTCTGGGTGAAAATCTCCCTGGAAAGGATTTTGGGGAATAATCAAAGAGGATACAAAGACAGTTATATTTCAGGGTTCATAAAGCAAATGGAGGAGGTGAGATACACCAAAAGGCCTTTTAAATGGACCAGACACTGATTTTTCCACTACTATCTGCTGAGCATAATACATGGAATTCCATACACGCTGTGTTTTGAGTGGTTTCCCATGCCTGCCCACAACTTAAAAATTTCATGGCATTCCTCATTTTCTCTGCTGATACAGGAAAGACACAGCAGTATGTTTATTAATTACTTCTTTATGCTTCCAGTCCTCGGTTTATTGGCTTGTCCATCACTCCCAGGAGAGATTAAGAGATGCCAGTGGGCTACTGTGGAAGGAACTGGTTGAATTGATGGTAGCCTCTTTCCCAAATTATCATCATCATTGTTGGTTTGTGTTTTTTTGTTTGTTTGTTTGTTTATTTGTTTTTGTTTTTTGTGGGTTTTTTTGGTTGGTTAGTTTTTAAATGGGGACATTTCATTGAAAATGTGAGAGTGTTCCATCTGGTTCTGTGACTGGTTGAAAGCCAAAAGCAGGTACTGACTTAATTTGAGAAATACATTTTTTTCAGAATTTTAAATATATTGCACAGAAAAAAAAAAAATAAATAATACAGTAAATGTAACAAGCTTTTTCTGCTAGACCTAGGTTAGGTACCACCTTTTTCTAGAAGATCAGAGACTGTGCCAGTGACGTGATCACGACAGAACTCCTCACTTTGACCCACCTCTTTGGGCTTTGCAAAATCTTGCCCTTTTCTGGAGCAGGTGGATCAACCTGCTTCCCATAGACAGCCTCGTATTCTTAAATGATGCATAAAATGTGAGGTATAGCCACCTTACCTCCTGGCTTTGCATATTTACAGGGATGATTTGGTTATATGATCGTGTGTGTGTGCGTCTTTTTTAACTAGTATTGTGTCTTTGTGCACATTGGCAGCTGTAGTTAATTATAAACAATTAGTGATTCTTAAATACGTTGTTATGTATTGTCTTGTCAATTCCCAGATGTTTTCAGAAATACTTCTTGTGTTCCAGCTAGAAAAGGATGGCTGCTTGGAGCCTCCTGAAATAAGAACGTATTTCAAAAAATAATGGGAAAGAATTTCAGCAGCAGATGTTCATTTTTGTTTGATCTCCGTAGCAATGCAAAACACAGGAGCCCAGGGCTCCCAGCAAACCCTTCTCCACTGCCTTCTCACTGGCCATGAGCAGTGCAGCTTATTGAAACAAGGAGTTTAAATCAGCAAAGAGAAAAAAAATAATATATATATATATAGAGAGAGAGAAAGTACAAGGTGCCCTAATGGTTCCTACTGTTATCTGAAATGAAGAAGAAATATGATCTCCATGTCCCTTGTGGACAGTTGTGTCTTATAACTGATGCTAATCTTCAATGTAAACTAATCTGCATTGTTCTCCAGAGAGAGGAGGAAAATGATAGATTTTTTTCCAAAAGTTTACACATTGACAGAGCTTGATGTATTATGGTTACAGTGGCACAGACAGGATGTTTGTCCTGGCAATGAAGTGCCATGATTTGTCATGACAAGCTGGTATTTCCCTTCCCAATAGCTGCAGAAATAAGCAAGAAGTAGCTTGGAGATGAAGCAAAGCAAACTATAGAAGGAAAACTAACTGTGGGGTTTTTTGGTGTTGTTGTTTTGTTTTATTTTTTTCATTTGAATTTAATGTCTTTCAGTAAATTTCAACATATCTGGTGCAAATGAATCTAAAATTCAAGGTCAAGGGAGGAAGAAGTGTTTTTCTCTGGATCCAGTTTGGTATTTTGATAGATATAAAATGTGAGGATTTCCTATGAGAAGAGTTTTCTGAAGTTGGACATGCTTTTATTTCTAGTCTTACTCCTTTAATACCCAATGTGACTAAAAGATGGTAGAATACCACATATTTCTCTTGTGTTTCTTGTGATTTTTTTTTGTGCAGAAATTGATCATTTAATATAATGGGTCTCTTTGAAAACCCTCCACATTTAACAGCAGCATAAATATGTAGCTTGTCTTTTCAATACATAAGGGGGAGAGGCCTCAAGAGCAGGCCAGCATCAGAATAATGCCAACCTCGGCCTGCAAAACCATGGCATCCATCAGAAGTGTGGCGTTCTTCTTCTAGGTTTGCTGTAAAAGGCTCCTGCTCTTTTCTCCTCACAAATTTCTAGTCAGCTCTACCAAATTCTCTCACAATTTGGGGAAACATGGTTGTATCTGCATCATCTGCTTCAGTGCTCAGCTCACCTGCCTAGGATCGCCTGAGCAGGGGACAGAAACACATGGCCTTCGTCACAACTCACTGCAAAAACCTCTAATTAGTCACTTAGCATTTTTGGAGGTTGACACATACCTTATAAGTGCTGATTTTTAAATAGCTTACCATTTAGATTATGTGTCCACCAAGGGGATTTCAAAGGGATTTTTGCCCTCTTGCATAATATCTTCTTCCACCTTACAGAAAATGGCTTTTTAATGTGCTGCTATAAAATGTGAGGGCTTGCTGGTTTTGTTGTGTAAATCATCATTCTGGAAATCTTGGCTGAAGAAGCATTTTTTCCAGCTAATAAGATGGAAATTCTGCCTGCCTGAAAGAACTAACGAAGCACCCAGAGAGGGAGTCGTGTGAAGGCAGAAGAAACAACTGTGGAGGCAGAAAACTCTCCGAGTGGCATTTTTCCAATAAACTGGTCCATTTTGTGTACGCTTTTTGGAGCATTGATGGGGATTTCAGCTTGGGACTCAGGAGAGAAGGAAACGAGGAAAAGCAAGAAGAAAAATCAGCCTCAGGGAGGAGGAGGAAAAAGCTCTCCCTGATGGAGCAGGTGAAGGCCCCCTCCCCGTGTGGTGCAGAGTACTGAGGCCTGTACACACAGCATGGGTGGGAAGAGTGCACCGGAAAAGAGATTTCCTAAGAGAAATTCCACCCAGAGCAATGACCAAAGCAGTTATGACATGCTTTCAGCTGGCATGTTTTTCAAGGCACAGACAAATTGGTGTGTTTGCTGGTGGTTGGTACTTACTACCAGTCCAATTTAGAAGCCCTGCGCAATAATGAGTGGCTCCTCTGAGGAATCACCTGCAGGCCTGGGAAGGAATGCAGAGAAAAGAGGGATGGACCTTCCCCTCAAAGTTTATTCCCTCAAGGTGGTTCAGATCCTGGGAGCAAGTCTTGCTAGTCTTGATGTTGCCTAATAGTTGAGATAAGGGTTTTGACTTCTCCCTGCTTGCTTTTCTCTCCCAAAAGTGAGATTATAAATGTGTCACATGCAGAAAAAATTCTTGCAAGACACAAAAGTGCTGCCGTATAAACTCAGAGCAGTTACTTGGAGGGGACAATTTCTTTGTCCCCCTAGAGCTGGCAGTGACCTCTGCATTCTCCTGTGGGGAGTATCAATGTAAGTGATGTTTGGAGATCGTGAAGCAGTGCCATAATCTGACTCAACGAAGCTCAGCCGTACCTCCAGTTTGTGTTGCATTCAGCACCTTAGGGAGAGTGTACCAGGGACAATCCTGCACAAATTGTCCTGTATGAATCCTGCACAAACATACAGCCACAACACCTGTTTTCAGGGTGGGCAATGCATCTCCTGAACAGAAGGTGTGGAAGGCTGGCTGTGTGCCTGAAATGGGAGATGTGTCAGCTGGCAGGCTGAGGAAACAGCTAGTTTTTTATTAAGATGCAAGTTGATGGTGAGGGCTCCAAAAAGCATATAGAGTGCAAATTAAATTGAGGTGGGAATAAGCAAAGCCATTTCTAAATGAGTAAGTAAATGAAAACCATACTTTTTCCAGACTATACTTTATTTGAAGCAGTATTAAAGGTAGGTGCCTAATGACTCATGTTTCTTAGGGCGAGCAGTGCTGGGGAAGGAGGTGCCGTCCTCTTTGTAACTGCTAACGCCTTTAGCATGTCAAACTTAAGTTCTTTTCAAACCATGGTATCTTATACATCTCCTACAGCATTTTTTTTTTTTGTGTCAAGTAGGTTTTCTGGTGATTTCTGGTCAAAAACGAAGAGATCCAGTGGGAGCCTTGGGCAGGTAGTAAGAACCAAGTAGAGACCAGCACTTTTGGAACAGCAGCAAAACAGTGGAGAAGGGCAGCCAGCCAGGGAAACATTCAGATAGGGCTGTTTCCACCTATTTTTCCCCAAGTATATATTTGGGTCTTCCCTTCTTGATCTAACTACTAGCCTGCTAAAGGACATCAAGCACACTTTTCCAAGACTTGGGTGTAAGGTACTACTAAGGGAAAAGCTTTGCCCAGACTTTCAGAGGGGTTGCTGGTACAGGCTCCTGTGACGTGGGATTGTAAATCCAGCACAGTGGCTCACGTGCAGGCTGGCCTTTCCTGCTTCCAGGCTGAAATCTCCAGCATTTCAGCACATGGAGTGACTCACAGGCCTCGCTCAGCTCCCTGCCAGGCAGCGATCCTTACCTTGCAGCCTGACTTCTGTCATTTATCCAGAGTTTCCACAGAGACTCCTCTAAAGGCTCTCTCTGGTGGGTTAACTTCTGCTCCAGAGAAATATATAAATGAGCACTGTAGCTAAATCAATCTGACACTCACAAGTGCTTAACAAAGAGACATGCACCTGAAATCAAAGCAGTTCTGAATGGTTAATCGATGGTAAGTGAATCTGCATTAAAATGGGTGAGAGAGCTGTGCTGCTGTGCTCCAGTTTCAACAGGCTTAAGAGGATTTCATTCAGCAAGAGAGAGACACTACACAACACTAGGAGGACAGAGGCAGCATTTCCTCCCTTGATAACCCCAGATCACCAGCACAGAGACCTATCCCTGTTTTCTACACTCTGGCCTTGCCCCTTTCTGGCCAAATGTCATTCAGCAAATTTGCTTCTGATTGTAAGGCAGCACAAGAGCTCTAGCCAAAACCAGCCTCTCTGGGTTGTAACCATGAATCATTTACTGTCTCTGTATTCCAAACCAAAGAGGAGTTGTGAGAAATATTTCTCCCAGAACCTGTAATAATGTATAGATGTGCCATTACAGACCTGGCCTTTGGGTAACCTGTACACCGTTCAGTGTCTGCCAGCGCAGAGCAGCTCATGGTATAAACAGGCTCAGCAAAGGGCTTTGCCCACGGCCCTGGAGCAGTTAAGTTAGGACGACACTCAGCAAATGGAAAATCCCATCCCATCCCTTCTTTTCAAGTAGACGAGGCTCAGAGCAAGGTAATGCAAATGAAGAGTCTGGCCCTGTCACTTCCTTATCCTCTGACC
Organism: Nettapus auritus; assembly: GCA_011076525.1. Lineage (NCBI taxonomy): Eukaryota > Metazoa > Chordata > Aves > Anseriformes > Anatidae > Nettapus > Nettapus auritus. The sequence goes on from CM021767.1 coordinate 7,094,950, forward strand.
CATAAGCAAAGCGGGGGTTGCAATTTCAAGGCAATCCATGCACTACAGATGCTCAAATCCTTGTATTGTAATGAGAGCTGGGATCCCAGATCTCTTAGGTACCCTGAAAAATTTCAGCCTGTTTAACACTGTCCTGGGCCTGCAGAACCGTGCATCTGCTGAAGCAATACAGACCCCTCTGACGCAGCGCTCTTCCTCAGCCCGTAGATATATCACTGCAGAATTCAAGCCGACTGCATTTCATCTGAGCCCACACGGGATCATGTGAGTCAATGTGTGGAAACCACAGCAGGGTAAGAGCCTCTCCAGAGATGTTTCTGGATTATTTTTTTTTATGACAACCAGGAAATCTCTAGCTCTTTCTGAGATCAATTTTCCCAATAACCTTCAAAGAGCCTTTCATTTATTTGCTTTAACCTTGTTCATTCTGAGAGCCAAGGTCACACAGGGAAAGGCTTGCACAGAGCAACAGCACTAAACAAATTAAAAACAAAACAAAACAAAAGGCAAGCAGGATGACTCTCTTGAGCTGTTGCTAACATTTCCAGCAATAGACCTTCAAGCACTCTCTATATATAGCAATTAGTTAAAGTTTATAGTTAACTGATGTGACTCCAAACTGCATCAGACAATCAAGCCTTCAGGTAAGAGTGCAGCAGCTACAAGGATGGCATGGATGCTTCTGAACAGAAATACTCAGCTTTTTCTGTAAATTATTGCCTCCTTTTCTCATCAGCCTCCCAGCTGGCTGAGAGTGTTGCTGCAGTGATATGAGCTAAACCTGAACATATTTATTTCAGAAACATGGTGTAGCCAGCAGCAGCACAGGTAGAGTTCTCCAGTGACGTCATGGAGGGGTTTTAGTTCAGGGCTAGAGCTATTTGTGGCTCTCCTCAAAACATCTGTTGATAAACAAGCCAAATAACTGAGGTTGCTCTGTTCATTTTCCTTGCGATTTGCTGCCAATTAGAGATAAATAAGTAACTGCCATTTTTAATGAGACTTTAGTGACACTGGCAGCAAGCTTTGGATGGCAGATTGCAAAGGGAAAGCCTTACATGTGTGCTGGGTCAGTTGTGCCACCACAAACCTTAGAAACAAGGAGACTTGAAGGTCTGAAATTTACACACCACAAAGACGTGGGCCCAAGAAGTTCTTAGTAGACCCTGCCCCATCTGGCCATTGACACACTGCATGGCCAAGTCTAACCAAGGAATCTCAGTACTAGTGGTGACGGGACCTGCTTCCCTCTCTCCATCAGTGCCACGAGTACAGCTTTCTGGTTTGAGGGAAAAGACCTTGGGTAGCTGCACAGATGGCTTTGGTGGCAGAAACACTTCAGCACTTTTGAATGAAGGGCCTGTGCTTAAAGGAGTGGATTGTTTCCATTGCACTTTTGGACATCTGAACACAATTAGGAGTCACTAGATGTGCACCCAGAGGGGGCAAAGGGAACCAGGTCTGCAGGGGATAAGCTATGGCTAGCACTCCTCAGCAGGACAGGGAGTCACCGTGAGTTATTCATCAGCCTGCCCATTCAGGCTGGACAAAAATAATAATAATTATTATTATTATTGATGATTCTGAACTTCTAAACTGAGCTCACTAAGTGAATGTCACCAGGAGTAAGTTAAAACAACAGTACTAGAGCGGGAAGGGGATTACCCAGAAGGAAAGACTGTGGGGTGAATAAGATAGTTTAAATATGCTTCAGTTCTAATTGCAATATACAAAAACTTTGAAGGAAAGACCCCCCAGCTTTTAAAATTTTAAAACATAAAATCCTAGGGTTTATGCAGGATGGGATCTCTGGTCCAACATCTCACTTAGAGCACAGCCAGCTTCAAACGTAGCTCAGGAAAGAAAAGCGGCGTGAACCCAACCATGATCGGATCAAGCCACTTTCGACAGAGGGGAGCCTTTTATGTGAAAGCTCCTCAACTATTTCCACTAAGTTAAGCAAGGGGTTGGCTAGCTGGCAGATGTTTTCAGGACAGATTTTATTTGCCTGGTTGCTGTTTTGCTCTTCACACTGTAAATGAACGAGAACAGGTTGAGCATAGGAGACAGGCTATTTCTTACCTTTAGAAAATGAAAAAGTAATACAACTCTTTTTCCTCTTTTCCCTATCTACTGGGTGGTTCTTGGTCAAGAATTAAATGTATCTTGGAAACTGACATTCTTAATATGTTCCCCACTTGAGATGAGAGGGGAGGAAGCCTTGGCTGAGAGAATCAGAAGGAAAAATAATGTAGCTGTCCCTCTTCAGTGAGCTAATAGGCTATTTGAAAGTTAGTTGCCATTGATTTCACCTGCAGTTGATTTCAACTAAGTCATAACCAGGGACATAACATTCATAGACCCTGCTTAATGGGTCTATGGGGTTGAGGGCGGATTTAACTTTAACCCAGTTGTTTGGCCTCCTCCTTTGGGAGAAAAGTGTTCCTGATATTGCAGTCTGGGGTTTTATCAGTGCTATGATGAGAAAATGAAACAAACAAACAAAACCTACACCTTTAAAGTAGAGTTGTCCTACTGATGGAAGGGATGATGTGCTGCTTGCACTGGCTGACATGTTTAATGGACAACACTAGTGAGCTGGAGTTCCAGGTCTGGCTCATTATTATTTGATTTTTCTTTTTACAGAAGAGAAAGGGAAACACTTCCCACACTGGCTCCCTACCATCAACAGCTCTGATCTGTCATGCTTTGCAGCAGGCATGACGATGTCAGGGGAGTTCCTTCTGTTTGCTTCCTCTCTCCTCTGGCTGTGGGTGGGATCCCAAGAGCAGCAGGGTTGCAGTGGCTGCTCAGCTAGCCCAGTGCTGCAGCTGGACAGCAAAAGGCGCTCTGAGGGCAATGCCTTTAGCCTCTGGGTTGAATCTTGTACAGTTCAAAAAGTGCTTGGCTAGCCTGGTTGGATTTGCATGGCCTGAGGAGCTGAGACACAGGCACCTTTGCCCCAGGGGTGTTCCTGGTGGGCAGGTGGCTCATAGTCTCTGCTGGAGGCATGCTAGGAGATGCTCGAGCCTTCCTCTCTGAAAACATTTGCAGCATTTGCTGTCTCCCCTGCTGCTGTGTTTTCGTACCATGCCCCTCCACAATGGCACCGAGTGTCAGGACTGAAGCCGTTCATCCAGGTTTCCCCTCTTCACCCTTGCTGCAATCAGTCCTGTACCTGCACCATGTATGTGGTGGACTAAGGCCAAATTACTGGGACAGATGCTGCTGTATGAGGTCCTAGCTAGGCCCTTTGCAGGTCCCCATCACACACATGTTTCCTGGATGTCCAGCAATTCATCTGCAGCAAATAACCCTGTTCATATATCCAGAGTGAATTTCAGTACATTCCCTAGATTTGCTCATGCCTGCCCTGCCACGATGTTGCTGACCATTTATAACCAAGCAGAACTGCTCAAGTGTAGAAGAGAAAGCACCGATCCACCAACCCCCAAACCTGCACCTGAGTAAATTTCCTGAATATGACTGTCAGACACCACAAAAGTGTTCAGATGCTGGCCAGAGAAGTACATTTTTCAAGTAAATAGCTCAATATATATATATATATATTGTTCAATTCTAATATAAATCCTAAATTATTGGTATTTCTCCTGCCTTCCAAAAAGTTCATATCCTCTGGTTTTGTACACAAGAAATCTTCTGCAAGTCATTTCTACCTTAGGCTACACTCAGCTGTGGTGTAGCTTTCTTTTCTTTTCAAGCTTTAATCAGCAATGAGTGGAACCAATCCATTTTGTGCAGACTTCTGGTAACATAATTAGTTAACTGAGGTCCTTTGTCTCCTTAAATTCAAATATGTTACACTTCCCTTCCCAAACCTTTAAATGGATACAAAATTAAGTTATCTTTGGGGATTATTCTGGTGTTGGCATGCTGTTTGTTCAGAAAGCTTATCTGCAGCACCAGGACAATCTGCCACTTAAAATGCAACAGCTGGGGATATTTTATTTTCTCATGCTTGGTCTGAAAGCAGAGGTGTTCTTAATTAATTTTTAAAATGCTCTTTTAAAAGGCTCTAAAGTAATTAAAAGAATGACAGGAGATGTGGTATATTACCAGTGCCAAATATGATTCAGACAAACTGTCACTAGAAAATGTCTCTGACAATTCAAAGTCCTCCAAAATCTATTATTAAAGCTGTTTGGGCTTTTTCATTTTTTTTCCTCCTGTCAACCACAGTGCTAAACATTATCTCAGATCTAGCAAAATACAGATTACTGCAGAGGGCTCTATTGTGTTTTATTCTCTTTGCTGGCACTGGGAACCTGTCGGCTACATGGGTTGCAGCCTGTGTCAGCCAGCACCAAGCAGCGTGATTACTGGCCAATTGATTTCCTCTAGTGTGGCTGGACTGAAGGAGCATGAGAATCCTGCCTCTCCTATTTCTGCTTCCAGACAGCAGAGCGATATACTAAGGGAGGACTTTCCAGCATGCCATTGCTCTTGTCTTTACTATCAGCCCCATTCTTCAGTCCAGGTGATTGGGTTTTAATTGCCATTATCCCTTCTCTGGGTCACTTCTATCCCGAGACCTCTATCCCCTCACCTTTCTACCAGGAGTCACAGAAGTTTTTACATACCATACTTTTCTTTTAATAGACTAGCTGTTCTCTATCCATCCATATCCTTTCCCCTCCACAAATCCTGCCACACTTCTCTCATTCAGCTGCAATTTCAACACATCCCCAGCTCCCCATCAGAAAGGCTGCAGTCTCTATGCATACCTCCCCAGCTAAGCTCATACAGGGGCAGAGAAGGAATGCAATCATGACCCAACCCAAGCTACAGCCAGCCTATGCTAGGGTCTGTCAGGCTCTGTCTTTTGCAGGCTAGATGACCACTGTGAGCTGGCACCCAGGTGGGATAGAGCATAGGTTTGTACAAACCCCCTGCCTCGGTTTGCTTAGATGGTGCCAGGGACGGAGCCAGGGTCTTGGTACCACTGTTTCTTTTTAAAAATACAGTGCAAAGGCAGCACATGAACTGTAAATACTGCATTCTTCCACTTTTAGCTTTTGGTGGCTGAACCCGGCAGCAATTTGGTTATTTTTGTGCAGCGTTATTACTTTGACAGCACATCCAGGAGCCACTGTGTGTCACCAACTCGCTAGGCACGTGGGGCATGGCCAGCCCATGGAAAGGCCATACCGGTGGGCTTTATGTCTCACATGCTGGTCTCTCTCAGGGAGCTTAACCCCCCTTTATCACCTCAGAGATAGATGTGTGGTCACCTTCAGCACAGAGAAAGCAGGTGTTTTTGTGGAGCACTGGAAGTTGCTGCTGCTGAGCCAGCTGTGCTTACTGTTTGCTCCTAGAGATTTATTCCTTGAGGTTGTTGTTAGTCACTGGAATAGGCTGCCCAGGGAAGTGGTTGAGTCACCATCCCTGGAGGTCTTTAAAAGACATTTAGATCTGGAGCTTAGGGATATGGTGTAGTGGAGGACTTGTTAGCATTAGGTCAGAGGTTGGACTCAATGATCTTGGAGGTCTCTTCCAACCTAGACTATTCTGTGATTCTGTGATTCTGTTGTCCTGTGTGGAAGGGTAAGGGATGAGCTGGTGAGATAGAGGCAGCTTTGCCCTAAGAATGGATAAAGCTGTGAAAGGGGAAGCACAGAGGTGGAGAAGAGGGCTTGAAGGCCCTCAAAGGAGAGAGCTGAAGGAGAGTTGCATGCAGCAGGCCAGGTGGCCACAGGATGTGAAAATCCTCCCACTGCTCAGATTTGCCTGGCAACTCTTTTTTTTTTTTTTTTTTTTGGCTGCCAGCATTGCTGGTATATTGCCATACAGATGCAGCCTCCATCTGATGGGGAATGGAGCTGTAGGAATGGATCCCCACTCTCGGGAGATCTGTGCCTGGTGCCTTGCGAAGAGGCCACAGTGAAGGTGTTGGCTCAGTGGCAGCACCCAGCTGCTCACGGCCCTGGGATGTTGTCTGCCACCTTGTAAGTGACAGCTCTTTTACAACCCTCTGAAGCAAGTGCTAATTAGGAGCCCAGCTTCATGTACCAGCGGTGTCCTTCACCACAGCGAACGGAGGGATGTGGCAGAGTGTCATCTGCACAGCTCCCTAATTAAACACAAACAGTGAAAACTACTGGCCCTTGAAAAGCATCCCTGGAAATAAACCATGGAGGCCTTGTTTTATTTCTGGTCACAGCAGGGTTAAAATATCTTTTTTTGGGGGGGCTACTTGACAAAAATCTTTATTTAGCTCTTCTGAGAAGAGAGTCAAATAGGGTTCTGTATTCCAACCTAATGGCAAAAATGCCCCAGTTTTTATGCCTTAGGAATAACAGGTTGTGTTGTTAAGTAGTACATGGCCTTCTCAGAGCCTGAATTTGTCTCTTCATGCAAGATGAGGAAAAGTCCTGAGTCAGAGACTGAAGCAAATCTCTCCAGCAGCAATGGTGACAGCAAGGGTTGCTGAGACTAGACCCTGTGGTTGGTATTCAAAGACAGCTGTGGGCTAGGTCTAAGAATAAAATAAAAAAGGAGAGGCAGCTGCTGGAAGGGGAGGAGAAGGTCTGGAGATGTATGGCGGGGTCTGGGGTGGAAGGAAGTCTGGCTCCTTGGGCTGAGGAAGTGCAAAGGAGAAAGAAAAAAGGTTTGAAAGCAACCCCAGGCCAAACAGCACAATTCATAACCAGCAGGAGATCACAGAAAGGAGCAATGTAAGCTTTGGCTTACACAAAAGCCACACAAAGTGGCTTTGTGGAGGATAAAAGTTTTGATGGGGTGTGTGGGAGGGGATTTGTACCCAGCATCTCTGTTTGTTCCTCTCTTCCCTTTTCAATTACGGTTCATTGGAGCTAACAGTGCTTCCACCACAGCCTCAGGCTTTCAGCATCTCTCCTCTCCCTTCCCCTGGACTGCTTTGCCCAGAGAGCTTTCCCCTCATCTTGCAATATGTCAAATTTCACTCCTTGCTCTGCAATGAAGTGGCAGCAAGCCCCAGCAATATCCATTCAGGCATGGTGGGTATCTTTTCTGACCGTGCAGCATTCCAACAGATGCAGCATTTGCAAGAGGCAAGCTGAGGAGATATTTCCTATCAACAAAGAAGAGAAAGGAACGTCACTGTCAAGGCCTGGGCTGCTTGGCAGCCTCCACACGGAGGGAAGTGCAGGGATCTCTCCATCCTGGGCATTTCCGTGGCCCGTGTGAGGAAGTTCATGGACTCCCAGTGCTGGTGGGAAGGGCCCTCTGTTGGTCTCTAATTCAATGTCTCTCCTGGAGCAGGAATACCACAAAGGTAGAAACCTGCTGGTGATTTTGCTCTCCAGTCTCCATGAAGAGTGCAGTAAGCAGCGAAGCATGGCATCTTCCTGGAGCTCCATGTTGATGGGCTTCAGTTGCCTCCATGGGAGGAAGGTGCCAGAAGCAGCACAGACCAGCGCTTATGGTTTCCCCTGGGAAAAAGGCAGGAGCAAAGGTGTTCAGAGTCAGACAATCTCTTCAGCTTCTGTGCACCATTATGCACACACATAATATAAAAGGCGAAGCTGCTAAGTGTTTAAAGACAGCATCGAGCCTCCCTTTCCAAAGTGAAACCCTTTCATCCCTTCAAAGGACTGATTTCTTTGACCCAGCAGGGAGGAATCTGACGTGTCTCACCAGGAGGCCGTAATTTGGAAAATATGCTGTGCTTTCTGCAAGAAGCCTCCTCGCATACCCAATCTGTCCTGAAGGCCTTCACCCACGTAGTATTTTGGGCTGAAGACAAAATTTGAGGCCTACAGATCACAACTGAGTCAAGAGAGAGGAGCAAAGGAAACATAGCTCAGCAAGGCCCCTCAGAGCAGCCTTGTCCAACCTCTGTGACACAGAGGGGATGGGAACATTGAATATCAATTTATTTCTCAGCACTTTAGCAGCAGATGCTCCAGACACGGATCATCTTTAGACACAAAGTGTCCTTCCAGTCATGTTTGAATCACCTCCCCCAAGTTCCCCAAACCAGCCAAAAAGCTTAAAAACACATGCTTAACTGTTATTCAGCAGAGGTAGCTTCAGATCAGCGACAAGTCCCCCTGCAGCGGGTGAAGGCTCTCCTCTGAGCACACTGCAGACTACAGAAATGCTGTCAGGGAAGCTTTGAAACTTGGCTGAATCCTTCTGTCACAGGAATAAGGCAGGCTGAAAAGTAAGTCTTGACATCTGCTTGGAGAGAGCAATGCTTCCTCGTGGCCAAGCCAAAGCCACGCACAAGGGAAGTCTGTAACTGGAGAAAAAATAAAATAAAATAAAATAAAATAAAATAAAATAAAATAAAATAAAATAAAATAAAATAAAATAAAATAAGAGAAATGAAGGGTGTTGAGAGAATCAGCTGGGAAGTGGAAAAGCTAATCTGGAATGAGGCTGGCCCAGGAAGGAGGTGAGGGAAGCAAATATGACCCGGTCATGAAGAGCCCTAAGAGCTGTGGAAGGAAATTGGAAGGCAGAGATGCTGGCAGTTTCAAGAGGCAGGGAGTTTTTGTAAAGACATCGTGAGTTAGGGACCATAAAACTGGAGTTTTCAAAGGAGTATCAGGCTTCTTTCATCCAGAAGAAAGTCTAATCTTAATTCCCATTTTGTTGGAAAATACCAGTTTAAGCTTTGCCTTGCTTTATATTCCTGGCTGGAACAGCATGCACATGCAATTCCCAGAACATTCATTCAAAAGGTAGTTTTGAGATGTGAATTTTGTAGTGAATTTATTTTGCCTTTTATTTTAAGGTTTTCCTTCTCAGGGAAACATGGTGTTCCTGAGTACTACCAAAAGGACAACCTAAGAAGCTCTGACAAACTTTTTAAATTCAAAATTGCCGAACGCAGCTTCTATATCATGCAGATCTGAAGCAGCTATTGCAAGTGAAAGAGCTTCTGCTTATATTAAAAGGAAAGCTTGGCAAACTGTGCTACAACCAAGAGATGTTTGGATATAGAAATGGTCACCTTTGTCCCACAACGCATTTCTGTAACAATAGCACTGCATAATTTTACTTAATAGTAAAAGCTTTTGAATTTAGTGACCTGATCTTAAGCAAGCTTATCCATGCTCCCTGTCCAGGAGATTTATAAGAATAAGTCACGTCATAATGATTTGGCATCTGTAGACAGCCTTACAACACGACAAATTTAGTAATAATGGGCTTCCAAAGTCCTGTGCATCGCAGCTTTTTCTAAGAAATTGGCCCATTTGTGTTTCTCCATCTTTGTGTAGCAGGAGATAGAAAAATTCACTGCAATTTTTCTCCCCTTTCTTCTGTCCAGGGAACCAGATCTCCAAGCAGATAACCCACAGCCCTAAGCCAGTTTGTAGCACTTTGCAAAGCCATTGCACAAAGAAACTGGATAAGAGAATTGAGGAGTGAAAAGTTTGCCATGTGTTTGAAAATGAGCTTGTGAAAGGGTCTAAAAATACAGCAAGAGCAACTCTGTACAGTGCTTTAATTAGCAAAGGGTTTCTCTCCCTATAACAAATTGTAAACCTATGTCACATCAAAGAAAGGAAAGTAATAATAAAAGTCCCCTCCAAGCTAGCCTGCCCTCTGCTACTGAAACCAGGCTATAAGTAAGAGTTATGGACTCCTTTTTTTTTTTTTTTTTTTTTTTTTTCCATTTAAAGTGTCACATTTACACTGTTTTTACATTTGCAAGGTACTGTAACCGCTCACAGTGCTTCGTGATAACATGTTATGACTATTAATAGCCATCAAACACAATGAATCCCTATTACCTGCAGTCACAGAGCAACTTTTTCATGTAATGGTTTCACTGCGAAAAATACATCATGCACATTTCTGAGAGTATTTAAGAAAGGTTTGAGACAGCAGGAGGATTTTGTTTAAGGATTTAGCTTTATCTGGCAACCAAGCTGTAATATTAAATCCTCCTGAAATCTGCCATCAAAAATTTGAGGCTGGGTATTATTAGAAACACTAGTCCTGGCAATTGTTGAGAGAGATACAGCAGTTTGACATCTTGCCCTGGTTAAGGGGTAGATACTAATACACATCTGGGCTAAGAAGCAGGAGAAGTCTTTTGGTTAACACCCTGTTGTATGCACTGTGAGCTGAAGAGAAAGCAAGCTTGTCTCTATGCTATATCTAAAAAGCCTGCAGGCAGCCCAAACCTGCTTCTGTGCAGTTCAATTTAAGGATTTAAATTTCACTGTGTTACAAAGGCAAAAGTCCAACAATAAAGGTGCAGGTTTTTTTTGTTGTTTCTTTTCTCTCCTAGCTCCTAAATTAATTCTGAGTCAGACTGTCTCTTTGTGATGGGTCATGTTCATCTGAAAGCATCTCTGTAACGTGTGTGCTGGCCTACAGGAGGCTGAGCTCTGGGTTATGATTTGAGCTATTCATTCCTTGCTTTTTCCTACAATAGCACCTGCACTGGCTTGGAAGGGAAGGGACAAAGGAGAAGTAGCAGCATTCCTTTTCACCTGCAAGCTGGACCAACCTTCTTGCTCTCTGCATAGTCACTGGACAGGGAAATTTTCCACTTGCTGTGGAGGCAGGTACATGGTGAGGTGACTGGACTTGCATTTCCCAATGGGACAAGCCTTGGTGCAGCGCACCGTCTTCCCACAGGAATATCACCCTTATGCCTTGGATGGCATCCCTGACCTGGTTTTCTCCTGCAGCACACAGCCTTGAGCTCATCTCTTCCTCCCAACACCGTAATACTTAGCACATCCAAAGTACTACATCCAGAACCATCTTCTGACCCTCATTTTCCTGAATGTCCATGGCCTGCTTACTGTTGCCAGCTGCTGTGGCAAGGCGAAAGTCAGGAAAAGCCCAGTGAGTTGTCAGGACGCTGTCCCCATCCTTCCCTGTTATTTCTCTCTCAACATCTTTCTCCCCTTACCTCACTGCAAATCAGCCTGTCACGAAGATGCAGGCCCCGATCTGCTCCTCCACCTGCTGCTTCCATCTGCATGTCTTCTCCACAGCCCCTCTTCCCATTGAGCACCGTGCTTTCTCCATGCTTAAAAACACAGCTCAGAGAGCTGTCTCCGTGGGAGCTGGCAGCTCACAGGCACAGCTGCTGGTGGGAGCTGGGCTTGCTGTGCTTGCCTGTCAGCCTAAGCAAGACTGATGGGAGACACAAACCCCAGTAATCCCATGGTAGGTGAGATTAAAAATGTCTCTACCAACGTAACAGCAAGGGCCTCCTCTCTGTCACTTTATTGCAACAGCTCTTGAATGCTCTGCATGACTGTAAGGCATTCAGTCCATTATCTGCTATTAAAAAAAAAAAAAAAAAAAAAAAAAAAAAAGACTACTTTGCTGATATTTATTGCTTAAACAGTTTTCCGGGAGTCAGATCTGGTCTTGGCTCAACTCTTGCTCTGCTTTTGTAAGACCTTCCTACTCTATAGTCATTTCTCATATCAATTATTTAATGTGCCCTTTTTGCTTGTAATAGACATTATCCCCATCCTGGCATAAGAGAAGAATATTCTTCCTCACGGTGCTAATTAGCAGCTGCTGTTGGCTGCTCCTAAACAGAGCGGACCTTCCTTTGTCTGTAAAAGTCTTAAAACAATTGAGAAAGTTAAATACCTTGTGTTAAAGGGTTGGATATTGTCCTTGTTGGACTCCCTGCCTCTCTGTGTCTGGCAAGGTGGGTGTTTCTGATTGCAGCTGGAAAAGGGATTCCTAGGGACCATTCCTTGTTGGTGCTTTGTCCCATGGGTTTGCACTGGAGGGGCTTCTGGATGGCAACACGTGTGGGCGATGAGCAAGGATTATCCATCTGTGATTCTGTCAGGATGGGAACACCAGAGAGAAGGGGCTGGCATCACCTATAGGGGAAAGCTCTCTGACACAGCTGCCTGGAGTCACATTTGTCATCTTCCTCAGTGCAGCTTCACAGAGAAGTGGCATTCATGGTAGTTACAATGAACAAGGTCCCGTCCAACCAAAACAAGCCAGGAAATAGGTTAAACACAGTTTCCCATAGAAAATAGATTCATTGGGATACCAAAATCTGAGGCTTTATAAGGATGTGATGGCTCCAGCGACAACCAAGCCTGCCAATTCCCTCCATGGCCTGATATGGTCAGGATTAAATGCCACAAAAGCAGCTTTAACTGGGGTTAGATCCGCAGCGATTGTGTTTGTACCTTGTCTCTTATAATCCTCAGTCTCTACACTGAAGCTTGTTTCTCTTTTTTTCCTTTTTTTTTTTTTAATATGCCATTGACAAGTCAGCTAACACAATCCATGTGAGGGGGAGTATTTTAATACAATAAGGCCATTCTGATTGTTGTCACATCTTTTTAATAACTAGCTGCCCTGCTATTGCCACTCCAATTTCACAGCTCCTAGCTGCACTCTCCCTGGTTAATCACCGCCATTTTTAGCTCGCTGATGTTAATTGGTAATTTATCATGGCTGTACCCATTTGATGGTTACTGATTTCATCTCACCACCAATGCTTCTACCTCGCTCCCTCTCTGTGATCGACTGGTAAAACTAAAATCAATGAGAATTAAGTATGAAGTGGGTTTGAAATCAGAATCATTGCTGTAAGTGATTCACTTTAATTATGCTCTCTCAGCCTCCCAAAGGCAGGGCTTCCATTTGCTGTTGCCACCTTGAAGGACACACAAGGGTGTCCTGCCCCAGCTCTTCAGCAGCTACACCTGAGAGACCAAAGCAGCACAGAGCTGCAATCCCCAGGACCCACAGCTCAGGAATAGGTGAGTAACTGCTTTGCAGCAGACACATCCATGTCTGTCACCTGCAGAGGCTGTAAAATGATTCCTGGAGAAGAGGGTAGGGAACTGTGCTGCTCTCTTTGACTCTTCCCAGGAAAACCCAACCTGTCCACAGCACAGTGCAGGTCAATCAGTGACCATAAAGAATGTGCTTAGTCCCAGAGAACACCCATCTGTGGTCAGCATCCAGGCTCTACTGCACCTGGAAGCAAAAAGAGAAATGGCATGGTTGTAGCTGCATCTGCTTGATCATGCAAGCAGAGTGAGGCTTTCTGGGGGCAGCTAATATCTTTTATTAGCTTGAGTAGCATTGTTGGGGAAAAGACCCCATCAGCCACTGATGACTACCTCTTACACACTAGCAGGTGGCCTTGGACATCTTGTTTGACCTCAGGAAAATTAGAGCAGAAAGCAGCAGACTCCGGCCCTGCTGCACCTGGAGCATTAGCAGAGAGTGGTTTTGCCCATGTGCAGTGATGTGGGACCTGGAGGGTCCTTGTTGGATCATACCACTGCATGTGAGTTTTGCACTGTCAAACATGCAACTGGGAAATGCATACAAAATTTGGGTGTGATTTGCAACAGGAATTTCCCTGGGCTCTAGCAGCTCCAAGGAAAGCCAGAGCAAAGCCAGTGGCTTACAGCAAGAGACAAATTACAGACCATGCCTACAATAGGAATAAAACAGATTCTTCTGGCTCTGATGGGTGGGCAAGCCTCTCCTGCACCAACACTTCCAATTTTCAAACAGCACACCCAATTTGCTGCAGCTGTGTACATTGCAGTCAGGGTTTGCAGCTCAGCAAAAACACACGGAGCAGCCAGGCTGCCCAAACTGGTTCCCTAACTCCTAGGTGTCCTGTGAAGCAAGCACTTACCAGGAATAAAATTACAAGCTGGATGCTGAGAGCGAATCGGAGCTCAATTGCACTTCTGGGGTTTCAGGAGAGCAGCTGTTTCTTTGTCTGGCCCTGAAGGATTTTCTGCTGTTAGGTTTTGCTTGGCCTGCAACAGCCAAAATTAGTAATTACTGTTATAATTTTATATGTGTTATTATTAAAAATAATAATAATATTGAGATCTAAGTGATAACGTTAACTTGTTACTGGTAGGATATTTTGTAGGCCAACAGGAAAGGAACTGGGAATTGTATTTACCATTGTAATATCCAGGATTAAAACATAATGGAGAATGGATGTAGCAATAAAGGCTGTCTGAGTTTCCAGCTCAGAGATGCAATTCAGTTAAATTACAATTTCAGGCCCTTGCCCTTCCTTGGGATCATCCACTGGGAGAACTAAAAAATCAGCATCTCCATTCCCGTATGCAGAAAAATAGCTCCAACAGATGGTGAGCATGCAGAAAAGAGAGAAAATGTCAGGGAGCAAGGGGAGGAGAGGCAGCAAGACCCAAGACGAGATGAGCTGAGAGGTGATTCTACTTCTGCACTGGCTAGTTGCAGGCACACCTTGTTATTGCAGCAGATTTATCTCCTGCTAGCAAAGGCGTGCAGCTTCCCTCTGCCCCAAAATCTGGGCTTTCTCATGGACAAGTGGATCTGGGGGCCTGGAGGAGCTTCCTCCATCCCATAGTCCTGAGCAGCCACGAGCTGGTGGGCTCCACAGTGGGAACCTCATAAGGAAGATGGTCAGATATTGCTTCAGAGATCCACAGCGGGGCCCATTACACTCTTTTCTCATTATTTTCCGCAGTCTCTGCAAGTTCAAGAAAAGGAGAAAATCTCACGTGGTTTTCTCTCAGCAGGTAATGCTTTTCACTCAATAGCATTTTCAAGAGAGCGAGAGAGACCAAGCAAGCACCTCAGCCAGTGAATCAGAAAATGAGTATCTTCACCTCTGTATATCTTAAATTTTCATCTCAGTGTTTTGCTGTTAGCATTTTTCCATGTTGACAGCTATATTGCTGGAACACTTCTAGCAGATACCTGAGCACTTTGGAAAAACCCTCCTGGCCACATAGCTCTTAAAAAATGTCCAGCTTTTCTAACTAGTGGAGAGGTTCATTAAAGTGAATGGAGAATTCCTCTAAAGAGCAGAGAAGGAAATAATAATAATGGGGAAAAAGCCTTGGAATGTGCCAAGGTCAAGCCATAACAACCTGACCAAATTTGACCTGGGGTAAGACTTGGAAATACCGTGTATTATAAAAATAAAAGAGTTCAAATACCTGGGGCAAATCACTCTTGCTACACTTCTGTAATTCTCATTAATAATGGAAAAAATGTGTAACCCTGAGTTACCTGATACTTAATTTCAAAGCATGCTGATATCCAGGGGAATCTCTAGCTGCATTCTTAAATGGCCTGATATATTACTCTTGGTGAAAGAGTAATGAGGATACACAGGTAGCTACTCATCCATGCTCAGGGTAGGCTATGCCCAGAGCTGCTTTCAGAGTAGGAATTGTTCAAATGCTTCTGGAGCCACTGGGAACATGTACTCTACAGAAAGTCAATTAACTCCGTTCCTAAATCCTTTGCTCCCCCTGAAGCAACCCTAAACTTTAGTAATATTGAACTTTAAACTCCTTAGCATGTATAAAATGAACCCTGGCAGAGGAAAAACTACTGAGGTAGATTTCAGATGTGTTGCCCATGAAGCAAATACTTGCCTGTCACTGTGGTACGTAAGAAAGTGCTGCGAGCTTGAGCTCACCCAGACTTACTGACATTTGCGTGGTTTCCTCCCTTCCATCCTCCCATACCACTGAACATGCTGATGCTGATGGCTGTGCTGGACAGGCCAAGAGCAAACGCCACGTCTTTTGGTAGTAAGACTGGGCTTGTAATACGAGGTCAAGGCATTGCAGGAGAATTGTTTCTCTTCCTTCTCCGATACTTCAAAGGTAGGCCAGTTCTCCATGCATCCTGAGGACTGGTGGCTTGTGCCTTACTTCACGAATGCTATTTGCTAGCATGTTACTGGTTTAACTGAGTTTGAATGAGCTAGAGCTTTAAATCCTTCACTTGAGCCATGTTGTGAAGAGCAGGGTGCTGACAAGGAGCTAGCCTTGAGGAAAAGGAGAGAGGCAGAGCTGGAGGCTGGCTCAGATGTTTCCACAGAGTACGTTACGTCCTCTGGTCAAAATGTTGTAAGGGGTCACTGCTGTGATTATGGGGCTTGCTAAGAGAGCCTGGGGGTGGACGTAGAAAGTGAGACTCCAGAAGGAGGACAAGGATGCTCTCAACAGGGCTCTAGGGCTGCTTGATGCCTTGCCATAGCTCAGGAGGCTGGAGACAGGGGAATGAATACACATGCTGGGCAGGGTGTCAGCACAAAACCACATCATTTCTCCTTGAGCACTTAAGGTAAGGGACTGCCACTGGAGGGAGCACAAAGAGCAACATGACTTCTTTGGGTCCATCCTAACCTTCAGGCTTGTTCCCTACTTCTGACGCAATACTGTGGCATTGAGTCCCATCCATAGGCCTTATGCAGGATCCCTGGCTCATGTGTAGCATCCCCACCTGATTTCTCCCCATGGAGCAGGCAGTGGTGACACAGGAGTCTCAAGATGCAGCAAGTCCCAGGTGAGATGCAGTGATCTAGATCGGGCTGTGCACCAGTACCATGAGCCACTGCTATCAATTTGCATCACTGAGTGTGGCTGTGGCTGTCCAGAGCCTCACTGGGGCTGAATGTGATCCTTTTGGTTAGGAGAAGCAGTGCTGGACCCTCGGCAGCAGCCGGAGGAGCCAAATGACCTATGGTTGCCCAGTAAACATTTCTGCACATCACAGCCTATTTGCACACATTGGGCATGACTGTTTCCAATGAGATGCCATCTGGAATAAGAACAGGCAACTTCAAGCATGTATTTGAGCATTCAGACAAGTTCAGAAAGCAGACAGGAATGTGAAAGTTAACATTCAGATCTTCCCCGAGCTCATATACCTAGAAGCCAAATGTTCCAGCTAAACAGATTGTGCCCTATTAAAACAGTGCAGCAACAATAGCTTAACCCACGAGATGTCATCTGGCTCATCATTACACAACACTGTGTCCATTGGCTATCCACACTTTCCTTGTATTCTTAATAAAAGCGTTTATGCCTTGCTACCTTCCTTGCCCACCCCAGGCACACTTCAAGGGAAGAGGGATTAATTTCACAGGAGGACATAGGAGGACAAACTGATTTGTAGGAATTATAACAAAACCTACTTTCCTTTTTTTTTTTTAATATAAAGAGCTGGTATTTTGCTGTGCTTAAAGATTAGAACTACAGTGTAGTTGGGGAAAAAAAAAAAAAAAGTAAAGCATGTTCATATGACATTTATAAGCCACGCTTATTCACTGAATTCTTCACTCTTGTGATAGGTCACACTGGAGATCAGTCAAATCATGACGAATGATGTAAACTAGCATCTGTAGTCAGGGGAAAGACGCACATTGCATAGCAACCAAAAGGAGTTCTTGAAAAGCTGAACAGAAAATTACCGCAGGAGCCCCCAGGTACCTGAGCTGTAAGATCAAATATCTGTTGAATGGCTGTAAAAGCTTCTGTGTGACCTGTGTTCAGCACTGAGCATCTGAAATTTCAGACTGCAACACTATCCTGTCAGCTGCTCCTTAACCCTGAAGGGGCAATGCTTCCAAGAGTTTTTGTGTGTTCCCACTGTCCTACTGAGCATCAGCTTCTGACTGCAAACCTTCAGGACAGCAAAGTCCATTGGGTATCCCATCAGTGCAGGCTCTCTGGTATAGAAGGTCACTGCATGCAGTTAGTGCTGGATATGCAAATCATGATGAGTTAGGATGGGTTTTGCTTAAATACAGGGAAGACGGTGATGTCATGAAAGTAGTAGAATAAGACTGCTGTGGGGCACTTCTGTGTTCATATAGCACCAAGGATGGTGTGGTCCTCATCCATCTTTGGGTAACCTGAATAAATAACTATTAATAATCCATCAGCTCTTTGAAAACAGATATGTGAACTAAAGCCAAATCTATTAACCTGATTCTCAGGTAGAGTGAAGCCATTTAAAGCCTCTGTGGCAATGGAAAGGGCTTCATAATTACAGGAAATTACATTTATAGTTTCTTCAGGGAAATGTTCTTCAACCTTTTTACCTTGGGTTAATTGATGGACATTTAACTTCGCATATTGAACACCATCACAAAGACAATAGATTCTCCCTCCTGATATATTCACTGTTGCAAACTTAGCTGACATGCAGCTTTCTCAATCTGTGGACCCGTGGACATTTTTCAGTGCAAGTACATTTAAGCTTCCTGGAATGGGATTTCTCTTCTTTGGACATATGTTAGACTTGTCTGCTGCTTCCAGGCAGCAAACCACTGCCGTGGTGCAAAAGGAGAAGCAGTCTTGTTCAGAGAGAAAGGTTGAAGAACACAAGTTTTGCACAGAACAGGAATGTGGTCTTAGTGTATTCATCCAAATTTATAAAGCGCTTGTCATCATGGTATTTAAGCATGACACAATGGGTTTAAAACAAGAGCAGGGGCCTGGGGCAGTCATTTCAACCTAATTAGGTTTTAAAGGCTGAGATGGGATGGGGGAGAGAGAGAGATGCACAGAAATTTAGCAATGGCATTAAAAAATCAAGGGGCCGCTTTTTAAGTCATTCGGAGCCAGATGTTGCCTTTCTTTTGCCAAAGCCAGAAGGTTTGCTTGCAGCACCGAGTGCCAAGTGGTCCCCTCTCAAACGTCTGAATCTGGAGAGCAGGTTGGGCCCGACTGAGCAGTGCCAGGAAGGGACAGACACGAACTGGGATGTATTCTCCTGGCAACACAATTTCTGCTCCTCTGTGGCTAGGGCAACGAGAGGGCATGGGGCACTCACCTTTCCTACAGCACTTGGCCTGCCAAATGCATCCGTGTCACTCATTTCCTTTGCATTAGCCTGAAGAATTTGCTATTGTCTAAAGCAAACCCTCAGCCCCAATCCTAAAATGCTAACAGAAACATTAGCCTTTTCTTCCTCCATTCAGTTAAAAAAGCCTCTCAACATTTGTATCCCCTGAAGGTTGCATGCACTATACCCAGTCACCTCACACTCCTCTTCTCGATAATTGGAGCAGAAAAAGCTCTCTTTCTTTGTGAAGTATCATCTCCAGCCGCTGGCCGAGTTCTATTGTCCTTTTCTGGATTCTCTCCAGCTTTCCAGCAGCCTTCAAAGGAGCACAGATCTGATCCGGGCACAGAAGCTGCTCAGCACCAGGCTCCCTGGCATGGCTCACACGCTGCCACAGCCTGAGGCTGCGATGTCCCTCCTGGCCTCAGCATCCCAATAAAGCCCCCTCACCTCTCCCTGTCCTGTGTTCCTCACTAGCAGAGGGACCGTGCATTTGTGTGTGATAACGCCACTGGGATTTTGGCCAAACTTTTTTTTTTTTTCCTTCAGAAAATGCCTGTGAGTCAAAGCTGAACAGAACAGCAGCAGAAACAGGGAGAACTGAACAGAGCATTTCTATGTGAACATTTCAGCAAGAAGCAGCTCCCCTTCCCCCAATTCCTCCACCTTTCTCATTCCACGTAAATAAATGTGTGTGATCCTTTGATTAATCCAAGTTTGATATGAATACAGTGTACATTCTATCTGTATTAGAACTAGCATACCCCACAATCCATACTCTGTTACACTGCTTAGGCAGTATAACCACAACAAGACCATCACAGATCCAGGCCAGCTGAAAGAATTTAGGTGGGAGGGGGGATTCATCTTCCAGAAGCAATGTTGAAGCATTGTCTTTTCCTTCCACTAGGTATTTCCATTAAGTATTGAAGCATTAGCATTTTCTGCATGGTGGAAATTCATCTGACCAGCCCTAACTAAAATGTGCTTCTTTGAATGGGTACATTTACCGTGTAAGTTAAATAAATGGGTAATCATCTTTATTGTGTTCGCTGCTAAATACATATACCTGTGTCTAATTATATGTAGTTCCTGGTAGTCTCCTGTTCATCTGAAAGCGTTATCAGCATTGACAGCGACACTAACCAGCACTGGGTTATACCTGTCATGTAGGCAAGTTGTAACCCTCCTGGCATGGTCTCTGTGCATTGTCCTCAACCCTCTGCCACTCAGCACAGCTTGCAAGCTCCCCACCCTCTTGAATTTCAGGATGCAAGTTATTTGGGTCTGTTGGGCAGTGGCCAAGTGGCTTCCAGAAGCTACCTGAAACTTCCAATGGCTTCTGGAAGCTTCCAGCAGCTGCTGGAGGTTGGGGCAGAGGCTGGCTGCAAAATACCAAGGGATGTAGGAACCAAGCTTTTCCTGGTAAACATGCTTCATCTAGAGAGAAGAAAGTGCAATGTTGAGAGAGGAGGAAAATATTACAGATCGGAAAACTTGCCTGAATAACAAAAATAATAATAATAATGTGTGTTCTGTTTGCCAAGTCATGGGCACCTCCATCTGTCTTCACCAACGTGGCTGAGTGCAAAGCCTTTGAGTTCTGCAGTGACCTGCAATGCCATAGTGGTTGATGTCACTTCAAGAAATGTTTTACTCTTGCTTCATTTTTTTTTTCCCAGAAATTAACTTGCCAAGCCCAAAGGAACATAATAGTATTTATTACGGTGAGGGTCAGGAGGTGGAGCGGTCTTGGGAAGAACACTTTACATGGGGCTTAAATTTCAGCTCTTCCTTGGCAGCCTCCCTAAGAGCCAGCATAGTGTTTCATCCTCATTCCTTCTTCACGGCTTGGCCATCCCACAGCCCAACATCTCAGCCTGGCTTTTTGGCCTCCCTTGAGCAGGAGGAAGGGATGCAGAGCACCCACAAAAAGCCAACACCCTGAGCTTGCAGGAGAAAATACCAGTTCCACATAGCTGCCTGGCAGCGTGAGGCATGCCATGCCTTCTCCATCCCTCAGTCCTTCCTGCTCCTCTCCACCACCCAGCTCACCCACAGACCCCCCAGATCCTGTTGGCACCGCAGCAAAGGCCAGAGCTGTGCTTGTTGCATTCAGCTGCACTGCCTGGGAGAAGTGATTTAAATCCCAGATTTTTTGTTTGTTTGCGCTCCTCCTGGGCAGCATTTGGGATTGTAATCGAAAGTAGAGCTAACACTGGAGGGGAAAAAATCAACCAGCAGCATTTCAATGTTATGGGTTTTTTCCATTTTATTGTTCACATCAGAGTCTTGCTCTGAACCTCCATATCTGTTCTGCTGTGAATACTAATCAGGTTTAATATGAAGCATCAGTCATCACAGAGCTCTGCTACAGAAAATAACTGTCTACGGCCACAATTCTTCAACCTTAATGAAGAATGAAGTCTTGCCCAGAAAAGCTCTTCACCTTCTGTCCAGCCATGAGCAGGGAGGTGAAAATGAGCTTTAGATTGCAAGCCTCAGTAACCTGCGCTGTTTTACATTTATTCCTGGATCAGTCAGGTCCATGGATGCAGCTAACCAGCTCTCAGCAATGCCTGCTGATTTGGAAAGACTGGAGAGAAGTCCCTGGATACCAACACAGATGTTGCTTCTTCCCCTGAATATACCTTTCTTGAAAATTATTACAATTGTGCCAAGGGTGCATAGCTGGGGTCAGAAGCTGCTGTGTTCTTGGTGCTATGTAGACAAGGCAGGGAGATGGGCCTTGCCTCAAAGGGACTGGGCTCATTTTAGGAATTTCTGTAGCAGGATGTTGCTCGAGTTTAACATGTTCAGAGGGGTTGTAGCTCTCCTGAGACAACAAAATGCTCAAGGGTTTTCGGAAGGCACTCGTTATATTCTAGGGCTGAAGGACCCAGGCAGGAAATCCTTAAGTACAGACCTGGTGGTTTTCTTCTTCTCCTCCACTGCTTGTGCTCACACAGACTGGTGCACCACAGCAATGTGCAGCTAAGCTCCACCACGCTGCTCTCTCACTTCTCTTGCACAGAAGAACAGAGGGGAGAAATTACAATGAGAAAAGGCTCCGAGTTGAGATAAGGACAGGGAAAACACTCACCAATTACCATCATGGGCAAAACAGTCTCAGCGTAAGGGAGATTAATGTAATTTATTACCAACTGCTAACAGACTAGAGCAGGGAGAACTAAAAGCACACTAAAAACATCTTCCCCCGCATCCACCCTCTTCTACCTCCTCCCCTGACTGGCTCAGGGGATCGGGGAATGGGGCTTTTCCCTGACACTTCATCTCTGCCATTCCTTCACAGTCACTCTCTGCCCCTGCTCCCCGTGGGGTCCCTCCCATGGGATGCCATCCTTCCCAAACTGATCCTGCGGGAGCTGCCCACAGGCAGCAGCTCTTCAAGAACTGCTCCCACATGGCTCCATACCACAAGGTCCATCCATCCCCCAGGAGCAAACTGCTCCAACACAGGTCCCCCACAGGCGGCAGCTCCCCCCAGCCCCCCTGCTCCTGCGTGGGCTCCTCTCCATGGGCTGCAGCTCTGGCCCAGGGCCTGGTCCTGCGGGGGCTCTCCATGGGCCTCCTCCAGGCCACATCCACCTGCTCCAGTGGGGGCTCCTCCATGGGCTGCAGTGTGGAGATCTGCTCCGCTTTCAACCAGAAAGCAGGGGCTGCTTCCAGAGTTGATGCTGGGGAGGGGGCCATGCAGTCTGTGCAGTGGGCATCTCTCTTCCACCAAAGGAAAGAAGCTGATGGACCTTTATGTCAATGAAATAGTGTTTGCAGCCTTCTTTACCACGGCTAGTAATTGTGTAGGAAGGCTGTGATGGGGAAAAAATCTCTCAGGGACTTCTCTGCAGGCCTTCTTCTCATATTGAAGTCCCAGGTCTGAACTGCTCTCACAGGGAAGATTTTTTTTTCTCGTTTCCAATTGTGACTTTCCTTGTTGCAATTTGTTGACTTTGCCTTCTCATCTTCCACTGTGTATTTCTGAGATAACCTCCTTCAGGCAGCTGATGACAGCAATAAGACTTCTCTTAGCAAAAGCAATCCATGATGTGTTCCAGCCCCTTGATCACCTTTACTGGTCCCTTGCTGGATGACTCTTGTCCTGCAGAACCCCAGACTATGCACAGTTCTCCAGGTGCAGCTTCAACAGTATCAAATAGAGTGGAATAATAAGTTTGCTTGGCCTTTTAGCTAATGCAGCCCAATATGTGGGCATACACACCACATATGGTACACCACAAGGGCACACTGCTGGCTTGTACTGTTGGCTGCTGTTATTACACACACACACACAGAGTACACAGCTCTGCAAGAGAAGAGTTGGACCAGGATATGATATTAAGTGCAGGTTTCCTTCTCCTTCACCAGAACAATCCCAGAACCTTCCCTGCACATATTGCATTCATGAAATGGTACTGGCAAGAAGTTGTGGGACCGAGCAGTGAAATGGGATGGCTTGTTGGAGCTCCTTTTTCTGCTTTGATTGGAAACACTTGTTTTTGGTCTTCCTAGACAGAGAGCAGATGGAGAGCCCAGCAGGGCAAATTTCCAGCTTCCTAATGCAGTGTTGTATTCTCATCTATGGTGACAAGGCTTTGCAGAGAGGAGAAGCATGTCTGCTGCAAACACCCAGCCACGGCTGCTAATTAGCACCTCATAGATCTGTAAGGAAGATAATTTTTCTTACATGAGGAGCCTGGGTTAATGTGATCTCTCACAAGGAAAATGGGAACATTAAATAACTGAGATGAGAAACGGTTGCAGCGTGGTCATGTCTGAAGTGGGCAGACCAGAGAAGTGTGGGAGCCATGTGGGGTGAGGCTCTGCATGCAGTTTGAGATGCAGAAGAGGAGGAAGAGGGCATAGGCAGCCCTGTTTTCTCTCTCAGCTAAAGAAATTATTGCTTCAGATAGTACCATGGCCTAAATTAAAGAGATGACTCACCCCTCTTAGTAGTTTCAAAGTATCGTTGGGGATTTTTTTTTTTTTTAAATCAGATTATCAGTTTTGTGTAGTAGGGAGTTTGGGTGAGCGGTAAGATGAATGTTGCTAAGAAATTAATGCAGTAGTTGTAATGAACTCAATGCAGAGAGAAGACATTAAATAACCAGCCATGAATACTCACAGCAAACAGCACTGCATGCTTTCAGGCACACTCACACCTCCAGTGGGCACATTTTGTAAAGTTCAGTCAGATGGAAAGACTTAATGTTTTTTGTTCTCCTCTCCTAGTAACAATGACAAGATGAATTATGATTCCTGGGGGCAGCAGATGAAAAATCATCTCGATCTTTTTCTACCTTCGCTTCAGGATCCACCTGTGGTAAGTGCAAATTCCAGTTTCCACCAACGTATAAGGAGCCCTTACGTGCCATTTGCCCTGAGACAATGCAGCCTCTCTTCCTGTCAAAACAAACTGGGCATAATTTCCTAGCCTTCATCCTTAACCACATGGCCATAGGGCAAAACAGAGCCTCTAGGAAAAAAAAAATAAAAATAAAAATATTGCTGTTTGGATAATGGTGGATCACTAAGGTTAATTATAATGTCCCTGTGCAATGGTTTGGAAGGCATCAGAACATGACACTGAGCTGTTTAGATAGTGGTGCTTGCGTAGTGCAACACCATGTAATTGCTCAAACAAGACAGAGGAGCAGGCTGTTATACAATGAGCTACCTTTATTAAGTGACTGCTTCCATTAGCAGCATTTTCTCTTCTGCCAAAATACCGCCTCTTTTAAACAGCTAGTTTCTCTTGGCCCTCTTTGCCAAGTTGGTATGAATTTTGTTGCTTTCCGCGAGAACCCTTCCCTTATCTAATGGGTCTTTGCAGATAGCATGGTTTGTGCCTTATCTTAGTGCCTGCTTGTGAAGGGTTATTTTACGTGCTCTGAAGCTAAGATTTTGAAGTCATAATCATAAAGAAAATGGAGAGGTTCGATGGGGTCAGAAACTACTTCTGTCAGTCTTCTCTTACCAAATGTTTCTCAAAGTCACATCTGTTCCCTGCTCTCCAATGTTGTTTTATTTGAAAGGGGGTCAGCTAAAAAAAAAAAAAAAAGGGGGGGGGGGGGGGAGGAGAGGGGAAAGAAAAGACTTCCAAATTTTTAATCAAAAATCATGAAAAGGAATGTTGTTTTGAAATTACTTTCAAAAATATATAATTTATTACTAGCGCAAGGAAAACTGGTGGAATTTCAGAAGCAGATGAAAGCAGATGCAGAGTGATACAACAGGGAAGGAAAAATCCTATATTTATATATAAAGTGATGGGTTGTGAGCTGGCTGTTATCATTTGAGAGGGAGAGACCTGGTGGATGTGATACAAACAAGTCATGAAAGTGCCAGCTCTGTGCACGGTAGCTGAAAGAGCAAATCAAGAATTTGTAATTAAACAGAAGGGACCAGAGACAAACTAAAGGGTATTGCTGTGCTTCTCAAAACTAATCCATGGACTGCCAGCAGGCTGCATACAGCGTTCAGTTCTGATCCCCTATCTCTACTAAAGGAAAGAGCAGAATGGGAGAAGACTCAATGAAGGATGACAAATGATCAGAGATCTGTAACAGCTTCCCTATGAGCAATGATAAATCACTTAGGCTGGGACTCTTCAGCTTAGAAAAGCAAGGCCTTGGGAGGGCATGTGATAGCACTCCACCAAATCTCAAGGGGTCTGAAAGAAATAAATAGTGTCCGAGTAGAACCTGGGGCCATAAAATGACTCTGCTTGAGATCAATCCAGAATAAATTAAAGGAGGCAATTCATCATGCTTCAGGTGTAAACCTGCGGAACTCCTTTCCAAGAGGCACTGTGGGTGCAGGACAGCATCTGCTAGGTCTATTAAAAAAATAAAGTACAGCTTCAGGAAGCCCCCTGGGCTGAAAATAGTGGTCCAGAAGAGTATGAGCAGGGAAGGTATTGTGCATTTTGGTCCTCTTAGTTTTTTTTTAATAGGTGAGAAATGTGCTGCATGTGGAAAACTCAGCCATCGTGGCATGGCATTGCTGTGTTTTTTTATTGCAGTAATATGTGAAGGCCATAGTCCTTCTGAATGAAAAAACACATGGCCAAGAAGAAGAAAAATAATGCTGTGTCTCGTTGAGATATTATCAATATTGGGACTTTTGCATGCTTGCAATGAAACTGATGTCCACTGAAATAAGACTGAGGTAGATCAGGAAAAAGAATCACTGAGCCTTAGTCATGCCAAGATCAATGGCTAGATCTGGACACATCCCCTAACTATAAATTTGGCATTTTCTTCAGTGATAAACTGCAGCAACCAGAGGCAAGAACTGAGATGGTCGAGAGACAGCCCATTGCTTGCAATGGGGCTACGTTCACCAGGCAAGGATGTGGAAGACGAGCTGCCCTGGGGGGACCAGGGGTCTCACTGCCTTCAGTGGGACAGGCACTGTAAGAAGCACAGAGCCTGACAGAGAGATGTGTCTGAGGTCCTGTGCCCTGAGCCATGCTGTTCAGGGGGTGAGGTGCAGGATGTGCTCCCCAGCTTGCCGTCTGCACAGGCTCCCCTGTGAATCTCAGCAGGTCAAAATGGAAGAAGCAGCTTGTTTTTTTTGGCTGAGAGATGTTTCCCACGTCTGCATCTTGGCCAGGTAATTGCCTCGTTCTTCTCGCTGTCAGCTGAAATGATCTCCCAGTTCTCCAGGTGTCTGTCCTGTTCACCATGGGCAAAGCCAGGATGGAGAGTGGGGAGGGAACACTGTCCTGGGCTGTTCTCTGTGAAGGGAACAGGAATGGGCTGTGCATAGGCTGTGCCCTTTGCACTGATAGCCTGAAGCCGACTCTCTGATGGAATGTCCCAGGGCTGAATTAAAAATCCTCATGGAAAACACAGCTATCCAGTTTTTACCTACCTCCCAAGCCTGACCTTATGTAAGTGCACTCAGAGAGGAAAAGCACTCACCTGTGTTGTCCAGCAGACTTGTCATTGAGATGTTTTGGATATTAGCTGTCACAGTCAGAAAAAAAAAAAAAAAAAAAAAAAAATGTGTCTGTCATCAGGTAGGGTTGGCTTTGCAGTTCTGGCAAGTTTTACTTGCAGCCAGCTTCAGGCTAAATTCCAGGTCTCTTTCCACCCAAGAGCAAAGTAATGCTAGATGCTGAATTGGATGACATGAGATCTGAGGCTGTGAGCAGGCTGATTTCAAGAGTGTGTGGATGTACCTGGACCTGGGGGCACTATGTCTGCTTAGCACAGCTGGCCGTACTGGAACATGCTGGCTGTCAGAAGCCTTACTCCCCAGAAACTGAGACTGCTCCTTGTTGCTTGTGCTCAGCATTGCCACAAGCACAGGTAGGAGACAGCTGCCCCGAGGAAATCCTGGTCCTTTGGCCTGGGGGCAACAGGGCAGTGTCCCTCTGGGTGTCAGCTGGGACTTCTGGCTGCCACCCAGCCACAGACTGTCACCTGGATTGCTTGTGCTAGAAAAGCACGTGAGGTTTGGGGTGGTTTCAGTATGCTGATTGCTCTACCAGCACTAGTAATGTGCTCTTGCTAGGCACAGCCACCCCGTCCCCCTCTCATCCACAGGAATGGAGGGATCACTGGTCTGTGCAGAATGTGTTTTTGTTTTTTTAAGTTTGTATTATTGTGGTTCCCCAGCGCTGGGCCTATGAGGCAGAAAAGCTCATGACGTATTTGAGGGAACGTGTCAGACAAGTATTTCTCTATCTGGGAGTGAAACCAGTGTGGAAGCTTATCAGTCCCCGAATTCAAAGCGGGGCTATCGGCACTTCAGGCTGCTCCCAGCACGGGGAACAGCTCTGAGCTCCACACTTGCAGAATGTGCCTCTGCCTCTCTTGATAAGCCGTGACAGGCGACGTCCTGTCCCTAGCCGCTGCGTGCTGCATGCCGCTCATCCCAGCCTCCTGAGGAAACGCAGCATGGTGACAGCCATGTGGCAGCTGCCAGCCTCTCACCTTTCCCGAAAATGTGGAGTCTGGGATTGTGGAGTCACCCCACCACCCAAAGCAGGCTGCCTGGTAGGACAGAGGGCAGCTAGGACTGGCTGACCCTCCCCACCTAACAAGGATAAGAGTAGATGGGAACTGGCAGCCGTGTTTTTATAGCCAGCCTACCCTCCAAGAAAGGCAAGGCAGGGAAAAACATATTTCCGTTCATTCAGGCAGCAGGTAATGTGATGGAGGAAATGCAGTCTATTCATGGCTTTTGTCAGCTGGGAAAGAGGTTGAATTCATGCAACAAATTATTCAGAAGAAATTGTTTGCCAGAGTCTCATTATGAGCTCGATGGAACAGAGGAGTTGAAACATCAGATGCAATTAACTTCATGTTATAAAACCCTTTTGGGATGTAAAGCCTAGATCCTGCCAGCCCTAACGTACCGTAAGGGTCTGGTTGCTGATGATTTTAATAGGAACCTATGTCTATCCAGCCTGCATATGTCTGCATGTAGCAAAATCCATGAAAATCCTATGAGATCTCATCCAGGATGTGTCTGAGGAACAAAGCAACGCTCCAGACCAACGCAAGCAGAATTCAAATGTGAGTTTTGAGTAGGCCTGAGCATCCCTCAAAGTAGTGAAATATCAAGATTAGAAGCATTAGCACCGAAAAGGATTTTCCAAATGCGTTGTTGCAGTTAGTAGGATTTCGCTGAGGGCAGAGCTACACCAACACCAATCTTCTTTCCCAACCTGATCCTTAGTTACAAGGTCTTTGCTCAGAGCATTTAATAAATCTCTTCAGGACAAGACACTGAGAATATGAGTTCTGCTCAGCGCAGCGTGGGGACTGTGGCTGGAGCAGCAGTCCTCAATCCGTGGAAGTGAGGAAACTGCAAGTGGTTCATAAACACAGGAAAGTAACAAATCACATTCAGCTGACACTAAAAATCTCCTGCAGTTGCCATTTCACCAGATTGCTCACAGCAACTCGGAAAATGTTGATCTTGCCTTTTTTCAAGGCACTGCATTGGGCTTTTTATGCAAATGTATATTCTTGTCAACTTATATTTTTTAAGTTGTGTTCCAGCTAAAATTCATTTGCTGACATGCGAAGTATTTTTAACTTTGAGGGACCTCAGTTAAAAACAAAAATGGTATTGGAAATTGTTTCTTTAACTGGCAAGGAAATGAAAAAACAATTGGTTGCACAGCTTTGAATGGAAGCAACAGGACAAAAAAGGGGGAATGAGTCCTGCAGCTGAGTGTAAAGCATTTGGAATTTAATGTTTATTGTAAGTGCTCAGAGGCAAATACTGTCTGTTCCTAAGGAAAATATGTGCCAGGCCTTTCCAGTATTTATGGACGACATTTATTCAGAAATAAGATTTTAGTGCTTTTAAGGTAGATGCCGATCTTAACATAATTCAGTTTAATTATTCAAACTCAAGACAATGTTTGCATTAGCATCTACCTAAGCAGACTCTCAAATCTTGCACAAGTGAAATGATAACATCTTCCACTTCCTCCTCCTTAGAAAAGAAAAAAGCGATAAAGGAGAAAAAACTTGAAAGAACCTGCTGAGATAGGGACTTTAAGAATAATTTTTCTAGACTTACTTTCTTTTTTTTTCTGAAACAGCAACAGTTATGGCGACCCTTAGAATAAACCACAGTGGTGACTCAGCTGCACAACCAGCTGTAAACAGCAGGGATCAGATTTATTTCACATCTCTGCACATTGCTCTGTGGGACAAATCCTCTGTAAAACATCACTTAGAACTACTGTTAATAAACACCCATCATTTTGTGCTTTCAGTAGAGGGCTCGTTCAAGAAATAGCTGAGACCGTGGCTGTGATGTGACTGCACCCAGCAGCCTTAGGAAAATGAAGGTTCACAAGGGGATTGCTTTGTTTCACAAGCGTTGGAACTGAGGAAACTCACGTGGAAATAGGATGTGGTGGAGCGAGCTGAAATAAGGAGGAGGTCAGGGTAGCTGGGACCAACCAGTGCATCGCCAAGCTCTGATCGGATTTAGGAATAAAATCAATTGTCAGGAAGGGTCTGGTTCATGCAGCTTTGGAAATGCAAACTAGGTTTTGGAGCCAAGAATGATGTGAACGTGGCAGCATTTTCAAGCCTGGATTACTTGTGCTGCTAGATTACTAAAAGTGAGGAATTTAAGTTTCCCTGCACTGGATGGATGGGTTGAAGGTGGAACAGGGGTTAGTGGTCACATTTCTTGGGGACCAAAGAAGAAGCTTCTGTGGTTGTGAACAGGGGCTGGTGTGTGAGTGTTGTGTTTGGGCAGTTGTTGAAAAGAAAGCAGAAAGGGAAGCACTGAAAGCCACATTAAAAGGCTGAAATAGCTTTGCAGCAGGGTCAAGGGGAAAGGGAAAAAAAAAAAAACATGATTGTTGGAGAAGTCAAGAGCAGCAAATATCATGAATTAGGCTGGCTTCCTTGATCTCACTGAGCTGCCTCTTTTCTCTGTGGAAAGTCGCTATGATGCTGTTAAACAGAGGTAGGAAGGCAAGGGCATGTGGAAATTGGGTGACTTTCATTGAGAAGAGCTGTGATGGCAGCTGTTTCCTGGGCTGCCTGCTCTTCTGATGGCTTTGCTACATCTTAATTGGGTACAAAACTACCAGGGTCAAGCAAATGAGCGAACCAAGGGAGCAGATACACCCGTTCCTACATGACTGCCTGTTGTCAGGCGCCCATTAAAGCCAACAGGACATTCGCTTTGTCATCTGCAGAAGTCTTGACTAGCAGTGGTAATTGCATCTGGGGATTTGTTTAATTAACTAAGCAGATTAGTGGCAGAGGTCTGCAGCAGAAAGCTGTTGCTTGACCTTGACAAATAAGAGGTGCAGTAAGGACTTCTGTACAGGTGAGACGGGGGCTGAAGAGGTAGTGGGCTTCTCGAGAACATCGCTGGTGGCCCTTCAGGACCAACTGAGGTCCAACATTTGGCTCTTCAACATTTGTAATTCTCTGAAGAAAGCCAGGTGGCCATACTGATGTATAAGCCTGCCTATCCATTTTTTGCACCGGTGCAATTAAAAGTTTGAAATGTTAGTTCGAACTGGAACGCTTTCCAGCCATTTCCAATATGTTACAGGGGAAATAACCAAAGGAGGATGCATCCAGAGGGATTCTGGCCTGGAATAAATTCTGGCTTAATAAAATGCATAAGAAGAAGAAACATTAAAGGAAAAGTGATTGCCACTGTAAAACTGAGTACTCAGGATTTAGCAGGTAACAGATTTCATGTTGCCTGCAAACTTTATTCCACTGTCTTTCCCCCAAAATAAGAGTTTTTGGTTGCAATGTTGTGTGCTCTTTTTTCTACAATGCTAAAGTCTCTCTCACGGAGGAAATCTGATTTTTTTTTTTTAATTGCATAATATTAAACTGTAATCTATCGTTAATGTGAATTCCTGCCAAGCAGCCTGGATGACAAATGCTGAGAACTCAAAAGCAGCTGTGTAATGTCTGTGACACTCAGACTGCAAAGGTCTGTGTGCTGTTCAATTTTCTTCGGATGCAGCAGAAAAGGGTAAGCAGGATTTGCGATATATAGCACACAGTATACCCGGTATTATGACGAGAGACAGGTTTAGTTATAGACTAGGGCTTACTGAGATGATGGTTTTCAAGAAGGAAGTCTGCAAAGGACAAAAACATGGCACTGCATCTTGATGTTTCATCAGTCTCTGCACTATACTGGAATAATAAGAATGAGTGAACAAATAATGAAGAATTTGTGAACAAATGATGCAGAAATGATGCAGGGTGCAAAGAGGACAGAGCCAGGCTCTTTTCAGCAGTGTCCAGTGCCAGGACAAGAGGCAGTGGGCACAAACTGGAACACAGAAGGTTCCCCCTGACCATCAGGAAGCACTTCTTGAACACAAGTGTGACTGGCAGTAGTGAAACTGGGTAAGTTTCACACAGTCCATGGAACAGACTCACCCATGGGCAGGAGGAGCGGACCCAGGTGCATTTTGCTTTGCCGAAGCAGCAGATTTCAGCTGTTGGACCAGATGATCTTGGAGGTCTTTTCCAACCTTAATGATTCTGTTCCCCACCCGCTGAGGAACTGCTGTTCACCACAGGATTTGCTGGTTGGAAGCCAGGTAGTTTCTGCATGCCTGTTGGATACATTATGTTATCCAGGATGTGCATGCACGTGTGTATTACACATACTAAATTGCAGGCATGCACAATTGCAGTAAAATTATTCTATAATATTTATATTACCCGTGCATTTATGTATATCTTGTTAGTTATCAATGAGAATTAGTAGAATCTGAGAAGTGACTGCTTTTCCAGAAAACGATGAATAAAGAAGAAGCAGAAGCTATTTGGAGGTTACTAGACCTGCAGTCAATGGGTGGCATTTGGGGTCCCGAAGTCACAAATGGCTCAGAGGGCTGGGTGGAAGCACTTGGATCCGGAGCAATGCCTCTGACATGAAAGAATAAGAACACGTGATAATCTCACTGCAAAGGCGAAGAATCCTGCCTTGGATCTGTGGAGAAAGCAGCTGGGAAAACCAGAGGCAGGGAAGGCGATGGGGCTGCCGGTCCCCCCTGCGCCTTCCACCGCGACATTTCAGCGCGGATCGCATCCTCGCGCTGCTGCAAGAGTAGGCCGGGCCCGGGGAGGGCAAATCCTTCAGGCCTTGCTTCAGACTGGAGCTGTTTGATGTTCAATTGGAAGAAAAGAAAAAAAAGAAAAAAAAAAATAGTTAAAAAGAAGACCGAATGACCCCACCCACTCTTGTGCCATGTGAGACTGTGCCACGGAATATTTTTAGGATTTTAAAATTTCATGTTTTGCTCATTATGCTTTTTTGTGTGGAGAAGAGAGGGAGATAGATAGAAGAAATTACTTTCTTAGGCTTGCATTCCCCTGTGCTCTAGCAAGTCCCTTCCCACCCCTTAAATCGCAAAATCACAGAATAATGGTGGTTGCCTCCAAAAATCTCAAGTCCAACTCCCTGCTCTGAGCAGGCCCGATTATATGGGATTGCTCAGGGCCATATTCAGCTGAGTTTTGCTGGTTGGAGGTCCTACAGCCACTCTGATCCCAGCTGCAGTGTGCATTGTGAAAAAATCCATTTCCCTATAAAATGGAGAGTCTCAGAAATACTGGCTTTGGACCACATTTAAATATTCATATGGACAGAGTGTTCTTTTGTTGTGCCTCCTGGTTTTGAGCCAGAAAGGAGCATTCATTTCACAGTCCTAAGCCTTTTCACTCCATTTCATCAAAAAAAAAGAGGGGGAGAAGGAGAAGGAGAAGGAGAAGGAGAAGGAGAAGGAGAAGGAGA
>CM021767.1:7130464-7213806 GCA_011076525.1 Nettapus auritus
TTCTTTTCTTTTCTTTTCTTTTCTTTTCTTTTCTTTTCTTTTCTTTTTTTTCTGTAGTTCTGCTTCAGCTTCTTCCAGCTCTAGGGGTTGCACTTGATCTGCTCTGGCTTCACTGGTTGCATGGGCCTGGGAGGTCGATCCAAGCAAAGAAGTATCCTGCAGGAACCCAGAGCATTTTGCAATGCCTTTAATACTGTGGCATGACCGAGGTGCCTGTGGTGGGGACAGGAACCCAGTGCTGGTCACTTAGCTGCTGGTTCACACTACCTGGAGGGTTGCACAGCCCCTCTGCCCATCCCTGCCTCTTCCCTGCACGGAGCTGATTAGAGACAGGCTCTCATCCTTAATCTTCTTCCAGGTTAGTTCTTTTGGTTTGGCTGGCCTTCGTTTTTGCTGTCCTCCCTTCCCAGTCTGCCTCTCCCTTTTTTTTTTAAAGACAAGTAAAATCAGGCTGTTACAGAGGGAAGCTATGCCCAGAAGGCAAAATGCTTCAATAGCAGGAAAAAAGGGGAGAAAAAAATACTGTTCTCTTTAGCCTGGCAGTAACCGGGAAGAGCTGTAAGTCTCCTGGGAGGTCTTGTTACTGAAGATGAAAGAGGCTCAGAGGAGGCTTGCCTGCTTTGGAAAAAATCTCAGGAAGCTCTTAGCTCCATCCACAAGCCGTTTCCCATCCAGTAACTCAGCCAATAAAACATCTTGTGAGCCTCCTTTAAAGCTGCGAACTGAAAAGAGCAGAGTATGAAGTGGGATTTTTATGGCCCCGTGTATATTTCCAAAATATGCTTGTACTCTTTATGGAGGCTCAGCGTGAAATTTTAATGCAGAGAGCGAATGATATAAAAGACAAGGTAGGGAAACTCCTGGCCTGGATGGAAACTGTTGAATTCACTCTACGCTCTGCTTCGCAGACGAGAGAGCTGCTGCTCAGGGGCCAGGGTTCTTGCAGGGCAGAGGAAGAGGCGTCCACCAAAGCACTCCGTGAAGCTGCGAGCACAGACATCCCTGTCTGTTACTCACAGGTGAGCTATAGAAACCCGAGCAGAGAGCCATAAACCACAACCAGCTCATAACATTTATCAGGAGATGGAGCTAATAGGCCTGGCCACTACTGCGAAGCAAGCCAAGTCAGGATTTCCCGGGGAACGCAGGTGCTTTATTTCTTTTTCAGCATAATTCTGCAATAAACGCTCTCTCCCCTAGGCATTAGGGGCTGATGACAGGACAGAAGCATAATTGCATAGTTAAGATGTAGCTCTTGCTGCAGCTAATGGTTACTTTCCTCCAGAAATGATACAGGCAAGAATATTTACGCTCGGTCCTTCTCGAGTCTTCTGAAAATCAGGGAAGACTAAAACATTTTCTGTGCGGAAAATATAATAATGTCCTCACGATTTATATTCAGAGCATCGGTGCTTTATTCCGAACGAGGCAGCAAATAGCAGGCAGACCGAGTATCCATCAGCCCGCTCATGTGCTCAGCAGAATGTGCTTCTGACTGTGTTTGTAATGCGTGGCAGTCGCTACATCTCCGCAGTCAAAATATTTGGCTTTGTTTATAGATGTTTAAAACATCTCCGAAACTTGTCTTCCCAAGTGGCTGGGTTTCTTCGGAGAACAGATAAACAAATGCTTCTCAAGGTGTTCTCAGATCTCCGCGCGTTTCAGGTTGACTCAATCCATCAGGTTGCTCAAAGTCACTTTGTGGCAGCAGCAGACCCTTGGGGCGAGTTTTCAGAGAATTACTGCCAGTGTGCTGCCCCTCTCCACCAGGCAGCTGGGGCCATAAATCGAGAACATCTCAGCTGCAGTGAGGTGCGGGACTGAGACTGGAGATCATCTTCAAAGCTTAAATCACACAGCCCGTGCTCTGGTGAGTGCAGGACCGTCTGACCAACTGCGTCGCAGGTGTGCCTCAGCCACACTGGGGGCACTGAATTGGAAATGGGGCGAGGGTCCATCTCCATCACATCATCTGGGAAGGCAATGGTGGGGATAAGGAGCACTTGGGAGGTAAGAATGTTCCCAGTAAGAGCAAATCCCTTCTTGACACACCAGAAGAACATGTCCCGCTGGGGTGCCTGTGGCCAGCAGCTGCTGCTTTGGAGGAAGCACCAGCAACCTCTCCTGTGGGCACTTTGAGACTTACAGCCCGCCCCTGCACTGCTCATTTCTCTTTCCCTGAGACCATACAGACAGTGCAGCTTGGTTAGGAATTGTCATCACGTTTAGGGTGAGATGATCAGCACGTCCTGGTCTGGATGACCTGTGAAGTTGGTACGGCCTTCTACACTACGAAGCAGAGTTGTTGGGTTAACATTCAGCCTGGTGGGTGCTGGCTTGTGGTAGGACTTCTGAAAAAGCAATATGGCTTTTATTCTGAAGTATGTAGGCTTTTCTTTTTCATAGCTTTCATTTATGACTAATGGTTTTTCCTCAAACTGTGAGAGTGGTACATGGCTCCAGGAGCTGACTCTCAACAGACTGCATGGAGATGCAGCTCAGCATGGAGAAATGAAGGGCTGTACTTGGGCAGGAGTCAGTGCAAGCCTGACCTTGGCTTGGAGAGCTCCTAGAGGCACCTGAGCCACAATCACAAGCCAAACAGAAGGCAGCGGTGCTGCCATGGGAAGGTAAGCCTCATACTGGGCTGTTTCACGGGCAGTCGTCCGGCTTGCACGGTGCAGTCGGCTGGTCTCCACGGGGGGCCGCAGAGCTGTGTCTGAGTGGGGGGACCTGATAGAGACAGTCCAGGGAAAGCACAAGGAGATTTCCAGGGCCGAGGCCAAGAAACGTAGGCTGTAATGGAAAGCCAAAAGAAGCAGGGGTCGACTTTGCTCTTCAATTTTATTTAACCTATCTTGGAGCTGCCTGCTCCATCACCAGCACAGCTGGGCTTGCAGTCTGCCCTGAAGACTGCGCACTAGTGATAAGCATTAAATATTTTAACATATCACACTAATGAAAACGACGACTGTGTGCCCTAAAGATAATAGTGGTCGAGCTGTCACTCACAACATTTTAGGTATGAACAGATACATTTTCCCCCGCAGCAGTTTTCCTCCGTGAGAACAGCGACATTATTAAAGTTTGCACAGAGAGCGTTTTAGCAGCTCATTAAACACAGCTGCATATTTTGTACAGCATCAGAGCCATTCACTTGGTAATTAACTAAATGTATATTAAGACTTTTTAACTAATGTTGCTTTTCTTATACAAGTGGTTCCCATTCATCTCATTTGACAGTGGCTCTCGTGGGTGGTGTGGCAGGGAGGATGCGCTGCCACCCGGGCTGGGGGCCACTGCACAGCCCTGCCAGGCTTTGCATCAGTGTCGGGTCCTCCTCCAAAGCCACCATCCACCTCCACGCTGGACTTGCCAGCCTCCCCCTTCCTGGCTCAGTCTCACTGCTTCCAAACTCCAATCCCTCAAGGGTTGTTTTGGGGTTGTTTGAATCTCAGGTGGTGCCTTTGCTCAGCAAAGGCCAAAATCTGCAGCAGATTCAGGTGGTGGCAGAATTTGCATCCTTGCCCTTGATATTAAAAAAAAAAAAAAGAAAAAAAAAGGATTCAGCATTATCTGCAGAGCAGTCACCATGCATCAAACTCACAGTTTCAGTGCCGCTATTCACAAATGGTGATAGGGTTTTGTTTCTCCTAGCAAGCAACACAGCTTAGGGCATCCGCTGAAAAAAATGGAGTACTTTATTACACCGCAGTGTCCAACATCCCTAAGGATATTTGGGATATTCCCTAAATATAAAATGGACCCCACCACATCCCAAGACAGAACTGAGTATGGTAACATGAATGCTGCATTTAGCAGCTTCCCTATATGTTGCTTTGTAACAAGAGTCTTTTTTTTTTCCTTACGATGCTTTCACTCTTCCTTCCAGGTCATGATATTCCCCCTGTTTTTCTGGGTTTTCACCAGCATTAAAAACACTTTGCCAGTTCTGAATGGGAGGCCTATAAATTAAAATCTCCTCGTGTGCCTGCTGTAGATCAACACCTGCCCCTCTGACAATGGCTGGAACAGGTTTTTACTAGCAGCTTGGAGAACTCATTTTTCAACTACTTAATTTCTCCTGGCTGGGCTGATGATTAAACCTGTCTTAAAAATGCATTCTGTGCAGGATAAATTTAAACAGAGAAACGGCTTAACTTCTCAGCAGCCTTTTTATTATTATTATTATTGTTTGGTGTCATTCACTTCTGGTGATAAAGCAGAAGGTACGCTGGTTATTAATTGGGTGTGAAGCTTCTCATATATTTAGGCAACCCTTTGAGTCGTTCAGGTTTTGTTCTAAGTCTCCAGCATCAGCCAATTTTTGTGTTGGTAATTTTCTGTGCTACAGTGGATGTTTGGGACTGTCTCATCCACAGCAGGCAAAGGAAGATTCTCAGAACAATTTCTGATACAGTTTTCACTGATGGACAATAGGGTTGGGGCATCTCGTTCCTCGTAAGGCCTTTGAGATCTCTGTAATCAATCCTGATCTCCATCTCCTGATGTTTGTTGGGGAAAGACTTGGTCTAAGGGTTTATCCTCTCCTACCCTGGCAGAGAACAGATATTCTTCCATTCATACGCTGAAGGCAACGTATCGGACAAATAAAAAATAAAATAAAACAAAACAAAATAAAATAAAAAGCTCCGACTTCCCAAAAGGAAAAGGCCCTCAGTTATCTCCCTTGGCACAGCACTGCTAGTATCTCAAGTCAAGCGCTCAGCTTCATACCTTGCAAGGGTGTGTGTGATATCAACATTTTCTCAATGGCCCACGAAAAAAAAAAATATATATATATATATATATATATATATATATATATGTGGAGCTGAGTGGCTCAGCTGAGTTTTACGTGGAAATGGGAACAACTCTGTGTTATCTTCTGGAGCATGACCACACAACCACAGAATCTCAAATGGCTGAGGTTGGAAGGGACCTCTGCAGCTCCCAAAACATCAGCTCCAGTTAATGGCCTCGAATTATGTTTTGTTCCCTGCCACGGGACTCCGTGGGCAATTAATGCCTCTCTGGAGTTCCAGTTGGAGTTCCAGTCAAGCTTCATAACATGGTTTGCCTTTGCAAACCAATGACTGCAGAAGTGGATTTCACACCCTCGTTCCAAAACTCATCTCCGTTGATTTCCTTGGTTGCTGCCCCGGCCTTGAAGTCAGCGAGTCTTGTATGTTCAACCATCAACTCCAACAGATTTTTTAAGGGTAGCTCTTCTTCTCAGCCAGCTCTCGGTCAGCTTTTCGAGCCAACTGGAAGCCCAGCTGCCTGGAAGAAAGTATTAATTTACATGTTACTCCTCCTACTCCCAGCTCCAACGCGGGTGCTGCTGATGTCACTCTCCTGGCATCACCCACAGCCTGGCTCTGTGGTTACTGCACAGCCAGCACTTGCTTTGCTCCTTGGTTGCTTTCTGGGAGGTTTCGGGAGCATGTTTTGCATCCTAAGAACACCGACCGATGTTTTGTTTCCCATGAGCACCAAACCCTGCACTTTGTAAGAGAGCTGGTCAGTTATGGGTTCCCACAGGGACTCTGCTGTCTGTTTTTTTATCTATGTTAAAGCTACAGGGAGGTTTGTGCAATGTGAACGTGAGCAGATGCTGCAACCATCATTGCTGTGGCACCTGGAACCACTCACATGAGAGCTTCAGAGCAAACCCTCTTAGTGACGCTGACAGAGAAGTGTGCTGAACTACAGTCGGTGTTTTTCTAGGTGAAGCTGTTCTGGAACCAGGCATTGCCACAGACTCCACAACCCTTGGGTGCTTTCCATCTTTGGCTCCTTTTGGAAAGGCAGCCTTGACCTCACCCGTGGTGCCTTTTTGTGGGCATGTTTCAGTACTGCTGGTGTTACTTCATCTGCCTGGACATCATGGTCCACAGCGAGGTGAGCCCTCAGTCCTTTGTCGGGAGGTTGGCATCTGTCACACGAAACGCAGAGGGGAAGGAAAGGACTTGACTTCAGGAAAATCTAATCTCACGTTCTTTGCTTTCTTCTCCTTAAGCGTGCTGTCACAGGCTGCTGCTGCAATCTTCATCTGTAGATGGAATATTCCAAATACTTCTTTTGAAGGCTGCCAAGCAAGCAGAAAATCAAAATATGTATCACACATGTGAAGATACTACTTTTCAATTTTTGTACAATTACTCAGATGAAATCTTGACTGGATGGGGCTGTGAAGTTGTTCCACTGATTTCCAGTCAGTCTCTAATGCCTAGCGGTCCCAGCCCGGGAAAACATCACAGCAGCAGCCTCAGTCTCTCCAGGAGTGCTTCCTCGTCTTTTGGGTAAACCAGCACTGGAGATAAAAAATGGAAAACACAGACAAGTGGAGAGCACCAAGAAGGAGGAATATATAAGCAGACTGTGTTGGATTTTTATTTTTTTTTTTGAAATATTTCTTAGCCACGTGTCCTAGGCTGCATCCAGCCCTGCTGAATGGCCCCAGTAAGTCCCTTAGGGTGAGCAGCACCCTGGCCCAGACCATCTCCGCCAGCTCATAGGACCTGCAGTATTTTTTATCAAATTGTTGAGCATTGCCTTAATTTTAAATTTCCTTATACTACAACATGTCAGGGGGGGAAGAAAGAACATCTCATCAACTCTTTTCTCTGGAAATGTAGATTAAAGAGGAGATGACAGTATGTTTTAATTTTTTAAAAGTTCTCTCAAGCAACATGAATATTAATTTTGTGCCTGAAAGAATTTTCTGAGCCGTAACTTCTGGGCTCTGTTATTCATAAGCTGTCTTTCAGTTTCCCGACATTCCCTAGAGATGTCCTGCTCCCTGGTAACGTGTCTCTTAGAAGGGATGGCTTCTACAGACTTTGGGGGGCTCCTGAGAGGACACTTGGGGCAGTCCCCAGGACGAGGGAGCTTGGCTCCCATCGCTGCTGTGGGAAAGCAGTCCCCCAGTGCCAGACCCTCTTTGCTTTTGTGCTATTAGTGGCTGCAGCAGACACAGGAGTTGACTTTCTGCTTGGCTCTTTGCTATGTTTACTATCTCATGAATGAGCCTTTGGAGCATAAAATGAGCCGAGTGTTGCTCAGCTGAGTCATGCGGAGAGCGAGGAACCGAACGTGCGATGCTGGGCTGCCAGATGGCAGGGCAGCCCTGGACAGCAGCCCCAGAGACGATGCCCTCTGTGTCAGAAGGTTCCCCAGCTCGTGATGCATCCTAGAGCACAGGAAAGAGGTAAAACCAAGTGACTAAGTGCAGGCTGGGTGAGAACCCTAACTGCATTTATCTGCTGGCACCGTTACCTTCTGGAGCTTTTTTTGACAGCCTAAGCAAGCTGTCCTGAGGGTCCTGGAGCTATTGTGAAAAATGAAATGCTGCAGGTAAATAAATAATATGTTGATCTGGCATGCATCATTAAACCATATCAATAAAAGATGTGCACAGAGTGATTTACCAATAAACATCGCGTTACTTGCTTCTATTTCTTTAAGTACAGTATTTCTAAAGAAAGAAAACAAAGACCCCAAACAGTCAAGGGAGCAGTTCCGATTTAGCCCCTGTGGATGTGGTGCTGGATGGGTCACACGTGCGGTCACTGCAGCTAATCCTGAATCCTGCCCGGGCAAGCATCCATCTCCCCCGGCCATGCTGCTAGCGGGGAGCCCAGCAGCAGCGCCTCGGGGCCTGAGTGCTGGCAGGTGGGGTTTGGAGCTCGCAGCCTTCTGGTCAGCAAATGATCCACGTCAGACAGGTGGAGCGTGGTTTGTCACTGCCAGCGGAAGGAAGCACAACACATAAAAAACGCGAAGGGTTGCACGGTTGCTTCGTTTAGTACTCCTGGATCTCTGGCCGCTGCCAAGCAGAAATCAACCGTGATGCATTTGATGCTGGGTGGCGTTAATATGTAGCTCTCAGTGGAAATGCATTTTTCTTTCAAAGTCAGAGCCGTGCTATCAGGTGAGCACTACCCTGGCTGAGAGGGGTATTTGAGCGGTCCTCTGGGCCTGCAGACCCTGTTGTACATCTAGGTTTATTGCTCTGCATAACTGATAGACTCCTGTTCTTTTTGCACAGCTTCAAACCAGGTGCCTGGCAGTAGCCACCGATTTCAAGAGCCATGCAAATGATCTTCTGTCCTGCCTGCCATTCAGCGTGCCTTAATGGAGCTGGCCACAGGAAAGCCTCAATCTATTTCCAGCGTTGGCTTTGGCAGGTTATTGATGTGCAGGTTGTAACACTGTACCGCAGCAACGCTAAAGAAATGATGGCAGTAGTCACAGTATCCTTTCCAGAAGCACATAATCAGCTGCACACTGGTTTCGTGTTGCTCTGCTAAGAGCCTGGCAGTGGCTTTTGGGACTCACAGATGGCATCTCCAAACAATTAAATGCCGAAGAATGTCATCGCTGAAAGACTCGTAACAGCAATACATAAGGAAGGCAGAAATGTGCAGCCACCTTCCAAATTGCAAGTCTGTTTACGACCTTTCTTTTGGCTTCATTAGCAATACCGCTGTGCAGTTGCACGTTAACTATTATGGATGGGCAGTGCACCTGCTCCTTTCCCTGCCTGACCCTGAGCACAGCCAGTAGTTGCAAGACCCATGCTGACTGCCTGCGTACCAAAAGTGGCAGAGTAACCAAGCAGAACAAACAGCAATTGCTCTAGATAAATGTGTTGGTGTAATTTTGTACTGGGAAGAAGCAAAGGTTTTGCCTGGTGCCACATCACACGACACTGTTAGATGCAGCATCATCACAACTGCTGTAACTCGGTTGTGCATATCCCTGACAACGTGGACACCTGGGTCTCCTCCTCACATGGATATCCATGGGTCACCTCCTCTGTGAGTCTGATGCTTATGCCCAACTATGAAGAAAAGCCAAGTGCCCAGAACTGCTAAAGAAAACAAGTGATCAGTCAAGTGTCAGACCCATGGTCTGGAAAAGTTGCCTGAGAGAGAGGGGAAGAGAGAGCTGACCAGGCCAGGAATGTTTCTAACTACAATTAATCAAGCAGGTGCATTAATCACTCATAGTTAGATTAGCGAAGAGCAGTACTGTCTTTGCCACCATCCTTGGCAGCTGATCTTTGGCCCCAGAGATGCAATGACTTCTGCAGCAATATCCAGGGCAATGCTAGTGCCTCCATCCCTGGAGGTATCTAAGAGATGTGTGGATGTGGCACTAAGGGACCTGGTTTAGTGACAGGACTCAGTAGGTCAGGTTAATGGTTGGACTTGGTGATCTTGAAGGTCTTTTCCAACCTAAATGATAATCTGATTCTATCATTCTGTTTCATTTTTTTTTTTTTTTTTTTTTCTTCCCAGCATGGGGGTCTCCATGCAGAGCAGAGGAGGAAATGAAACACCATGCAGACTGCAGGCAGGTGCAGAAGAGCAGCATTTGTGAAGGGAATAGCTGATTTCCCCAGCAGAGAGCCAAGGAGTGAGCACTGGGGAGATGGTGTGCCACAGTCACTCATGCTTGACTGAGGAGAAACATGAGGTTTTGGCAGAAACCCTAATAACACGCTTGTACTAAAAGGCAGCAGCAATCTGGCAGGTACACCCTCGTGGATACTGCTGATGGCCTTGCTCCAGCCTCTTTAATGACACCTTCCTGAAATGGGATCCTTGACGGTGTCCATCAGTCCCAAGATGCATAAAAGCAAATTGTGGAAGTGCAGGTTTCCATGGAGAATATATTATGCTTCCTCCTGGCAGCCCTTCCCTAGGCAACACTGGGAACTGCTGGCTGTGTGTGCAGAGCGGGGCTGGCTTTGGCCCCTATTAGCGAGGAAACTGGGAACGGGCCCCTTCCATGTGCACCCAAGGCTTGGGGTGACAGCTGCCTGGTTCCTTGCTGTGCAGTGGCCCAGGCAGGTGAGAAGGCACAGAAGCTCGTAACTCCTCTAACTGGCATTGGGTCACCGCTCCCAGGCAAGCAGCTGCTTCCACCAGACCTGGGGGATCCTCCTACTCCCTTTTAAAATGTATTGCTTAGCATTAGCTGCTGAACAACTCAATATTTCAGAGGCTGAAAACTTCCTCTGCACTGTGAGGACTCCCACAACCTGCTTCTGTTGTCTCCCCTCAGCTTCAGCCCTGGAAGCAAGGTCAGGATGATTTTCCCTAGGACAGGGGACTGCCTGTGCTATAACCAGCCAGCTTTGCTTCTGCGGGTTCCACTCTTTTGGAAACCTGTTTATCAGAAACTGTTCAAGACACCAGCTTCTCCTCTGCTGAAGCTGACCCAAAGTGAGT
Source organism: Nettapus auritus (assembly GCA_011076525.1). NCBI lineage: Eukaryota > Metazoa > Chordata > Aves > Anseriformes > Anatidae > Nettapus > Nettapus auritus. Next base: position 7,140,709 of record CM021767.1, read on the forward strand.
GGGGTTCTTCTGAATCCACCAGGTCTCCGTTCTCCATTGGGTTTAGCGATATTTCTTTTTGCACATTTTAAATTCCTAGCTAGGAGGAGACAAAGCAGTGGCACGCATTTTGTCAGCATTGCTGTTGTAATGGGAAAGCATACACTGGGGAATCACTTTAAACAATAGATTTACAGGCAACAAGCCAGGCAAAAAAAAAAAAAAAACAATGTTTATGTTATCAGTTGTTAAAAATTACTAGTCTTGCTGAAACAAATGAACTAGATTGAGACTTTGCTATTATTCCAAAATAGGAAAACCCTAATCGAAACCACATCTCCTCTGAAATTTGTCTGCTCGCATTAGAGCGTGGTATTCATCCTTCAGCAGAGCAGCCGGGCTGCCCTTGAACGGCCCGTTATCAGCCGGCCTCGCTGTCCCTCTGTGGCAGCGCTGTTCACGTATCAGTGACTAACACTGGTTTAAATCAACAGATTTAACTGCTGCCAAGGCGTTCGGTTGTCACTTGTGGAAAGAAATGGGACCAAGTAAGGTCATAGATGACAGCACGCCCAGACTTAGTGCAATTATTTTCAATTCTGGTGGGTCATCCGATGTGACAGAACTTTCCCCTACCCTGAGAGAGCAAAGAAGTATCTGGTAACAGCACTTGGCTGAAGGCAACGTGTGTGTTTTGGGGGAATGCGGTGGGACACGGAATAACATTTTGGAAAGCCTTTTATTAAAACGCAGGCCCGTTTTAGACAGAGGGGAATTAAAATGAATGCAATTAACTCTGTGCAGGGAGGACAGGCAGCCCCTCACTGGGGCACTCCCCGCCCCAAATGGCGCCCAGCCAAGGGGCGAGAGCGAGGCGCAACCCCAGCCCGTCGGCCGACAACATGGCGGCGCCCCGCCCCCGCCCCGATGGCCACGCCCCCGCCCGGGGGGCACGCCCCTCCCACGTGACCTCCCCGCGTGGAGGCAGCCCAACTCAAGCGCTCGGCCGGCCGGCGGTGGGGTCCTTCGGTCCCCTCCCAGCGCGGAGCTGTCCGGCGCACGCCTGTCAAGCCGTTTACGGCGAAATCGCTCAGGGAAGTGGCAGAATGAGCGTTTCAGCGCGTCTTCATCTTGAAGCCACCCACAGATTTTCACCGCTCTTCCCTGGATGCCGTCCTCACCAGCACTTCCCTCGCTTTCCCAGCAGGCAGCGCGGAGGACGCCTCAGTACGGCGGCCGGCGGCGGGGAGGCAACATGGCGGCGGCGGTGGTGGCGGCGGCGGGCCGGGCCTGTGCCGGCGGCGCCGTGCGGGCGGCGTGGCGAGGTGCCGGGGGGCGGGGGGCTCCTTTTCCTGCTTCTTCACCGCCCCGTTATGTTTTTTAGTGTTCCGCGGTCGCTTTTCAAAGCCCGGCTGTGTTATTTTCACGTTAAAGTGCACTTAAGAGGAGCGTGCGTGTGTTTTCCAGTCAGGGTCGGGCTGATTTTGGGGCTCTCCTTCAGAAAGCGGGCTTAGAAAATGGGAAACTTCTTTTGGTGTGTGAGGGGAAAAGAAGAGTAACTGAAAACCTCTAACGGGTGGCGTTTCTGCAATATGTAATTAATTCTAATATAGGTTCTAAGCTTCGCTTTGACCTGCAGAAGGCATGTTTCCATAGAGAATTAAAAACCCTTCATTACAAGCGTTGTTAAGTCCTGAGGCTTTGAAGCACAAGCTTTAAGTGTGGCTGTAGCGACTGAGCAGTGCCGTGGGAACCTTGGCCATTCGTTTTCCTCTCTGCTGCCCTCCTTTCGGCACCTGTCCCCCTCACCCACGCTGCCCTGCCCTGCCGCAGAGCCCCTGGGTCGGTTTTGTTCCCCTTCTTCTCACATTGTCATCCTTAAGGCTTTGCGTCTGTGAATCCTGATAGTGCTTGGTGGGTTCTGCTGGGCTGCAGCTGGTAGGAGCAGGAGAATTGTAGCTTCTTTCACTTGCTGCCCTCTGGGTTGTGGGGTTTGGAGTCGTTAGGGGATGTAATGACAGGGCTCCGTGAAACTTAACAGTGAGCACCATGTGGGGAGGTTTGAAAGAGTCCTGATGAAAAGCATGTGCGTACTATGGGTAGTTCTTAGGGGAGGAATCATCTCCTGCATTAGAGCCTACCTTGAGACACATCTTGTATTTCTGTCTCCTCCTGTTCTCGCTTCCCAAATGACTTCCATCCTAACAGTCAGTGTAGTTGTGGACCCTGCTAATAAGTCTTTGTGAGCTGTCTCAGAACCCTTCATACAATCTAAGCAGTCTTATGCAGTTAAATCCTAGGCAAGAATCATGATTAAGTAAATTAATTACACACATTAATGCCTGTGTGTCCTCCAGGGGAAGGCTGCTAAATAATAAATCTTGCTGGAGACTGAGGTGGGAAGAAATGCCAGATCACGGTAAAAATACTTTCAAGCTTGGTGTTGGAACACCTGGAAGCTGCTTGGGTTTTGCTTTTGGTGGAATACCTCCATCTTTCTTCCCTGCCTTCAAAGCCAAGATCAAGTTCTCTACTGTTTCTTCAGCCTCTAGGAGCTTCGCTGCCTTCCCTTCCTTGAGTGCTAAAAACCAGCTAAGCACTTAATGAATTTCTTTTCTCTTTTCTTCTTCAGGGCTGTGTATAATGAAGTGATGCCTGTTCTCTAGCCAAGCAGTAATTAAAGGCTGAGCATTCAGGGAGGTTTGAAAGCCGGCCAGTGGTGTTTCCTTGGTGGAGGGAAACATTTTCGCTGTCTAACCACAGTCTCTCTTTAATTATGCCTTGCAAGTGGACCAGGAGACTAAAAAGCTGCAACTGCTCCTAAATCATTCGTTAAAGTAATGAGGGTCATTTTAGGTGTGACCCTCTAAGGCTTTGTGGTATTGTTGGCTTTGTTATTCCAGGCAGACAGTGAACTTCTCTATGTGCTGTGATTTTTTAAATGCCTGGCTTTTAGCTTGTTCTTCACATCTATGTTTTTTCCAAGGTAACAGGAGGGGTTTTTAAAAAGCAATTTGTATTAGTGCAAAGATTTCATTACTGCATGGCACTTGAGCACTCGTGAGATGCCAGGAAAAAATAGTAACGACTCTGAAGTGTCTTCCCTGCTGCAATTATTTGTATGAGTGCGTTGTTTCTGTGCATGAGTTTCATTTGAGTAAAAAGCAGTAAGCAAAATGTGAAATGGAAAAATTCTAGGCAAGAAAAAAGTTCATTGCCCATTAGAGAATAAGTGCACAGCACTTGGTATCTTCAAAACTGCAATTGGGAATTTAATCAGAACACACCTCTCTTTTCTTGTGCATAAACTTTTTAAGAATGTCTCGGTTATTTCTGTCTAGAGCCTCCTGTGTGTATGCCTGGAACTATACTCAGGCAATTTTTGCAGAGTTCTAATTATAGCCATACAATAAGCATCCTGATGGCTCTTTCTTAAGTTTTGTTGTGGTTCTTTTTTTTTTTTTTTTTTTACAGTGCAGTTCTCACTGCTGAGACCAGATTCCTGCAGAGCTTCTTTATCTGAAGTACAGAACTAAGAACGGTTTTCCATATTTGATTCCCGTGGAAAATAATTACGGGAGTAGAGGGGATTATTAAATTGTTGCCAATTTTCTTTTAATAAAAAAAGTGTGAACGTTCTTGCTGAACAGTGCATTCACTAGTTAAGCAAACGCGTGGATGTTCAGACTGCTTGCTGTCTTCCAAGATATTAAGGGAAAAAAAAAGGCAATGTATATGAATTTGGGGCACTATGTTGGGTGAGGTGCTGTGTTTTGCATGTGAATCTCCTAAAGGTGGTGTGTCAACCAGGATGTGAAGGTTTGGAAAGTTATAATGAAACAGGCACATTAAAATAGTAGACTTGTGTACGAGTTAGAGTGTTTAAAAAAGAAAAACTGTTTGGGACTAAAAGATTGTAGAAAAATGAAATGGTTTCACTCAGCTTTTACAAGATAAATGTCTAGTGCCAAAAATGCACGCACATGTATACAGAAGTTATATTTAGTATAAAATTCTATGTTTAGCCAGTGAAAAATAACATCTAAGTCAGGCCAGGGTTGTAAATGGGATGTTTATATCAGGGAAATACGTATGCAGCGAGGGGTTAATTTTCCATTAGTGCAGAACAGGACTTCAATATAGTAAGCAGGCATTTTGTTTTCCTGCTTTGTTGACTTGTCGTTTGCTGGTGGCGAGGCATCAGCCCTGCGTTTGTGAGCTGTCTTGTTTTTACAGACCGTTCAGTTTTGAATAGCTTATGGCAAGACGCGTTTTAGATTATTAAAGAAAAATCCCATCACGTGTGTTTGGAGGATATGTATAGAGGGTACGACGCATTTGCTGTGCATACTTACATAGCACAGCACAGTTTGATTGAGATATGACATTTCCAACTGTTTATCTTCCATAAATACTTTTATTTGCTCGGCTTTCCAAGTGTCTATTCCCGTGGTAGCAGTATGCACAGAGAAGAGTTGGGGGGGAACAATTTAGTAAATGCAGGCACTTGGGGTTTCACGCTCTTCATGGCTGTTAGGTGAGGTTATTTTTTGGGGTGCAGAGGGGTCCATCTTCTTCCTCCTCCTGTTGTCCTGCTGCATTTTGGAGACCAAAGCAGTCGTGTGTCCAGAACATTGTCAATAAAGCCCCTGGGATTTGTTAGATGTAGGTATTTAATTTCCAGCTCAGAGCTGATATTCTCCTAGTGCCAGCCTTAAAAGTATAAATTTCAAACTTATGTCACTTTAACGTTTTCTTGAAGGATTTAATCTCTTTTAATAGGAGATCTGTCATTGGTCTCAGACAAACAAGGTCTCGCCCTGTGCTTTAACAACTTGTTACAAATTGCACATCTTAAAACCGCTTTGAATCACCAGACTTGTTGAGATCACTTGGTGACCATTTTTCTGTAAAACTGGTGTTTATTTGGCTTCATTTTTTGGCTTTTGACTTTTCTTCTGTGCCCCAGTTGCTCTGAGAGAACTCTATTTCTGCAACAGTTCATCTGATTTCACTGCCTTGGGATTCATTTTGTGTTGATTCTGTTGCTTCTGTGTAGGCTTTTTCACGTTGCTGTCATAATTTTGGGAGGAGATGGTATTGAGTACCTGGAACTTTGCTAATGAATGTGGGAGTAAAAAGGAAAACCAAAACCTGCTCCCCCAAATTGCATTGCAAATACTTTTGATAATGACATAAACTGTCAAATACTCTGAAGTTTTGTTTTCTGAATGAATGCATTGTTTCTTAGGCTTTCTAATTTCATATTGGAGAACTGTTTGTGATGATACTCTGAATAGTGACCAGTTGCTTATCTTGTTTTAGCTACTAATAAAACTCCAGGAGAGAGCTCTGAGTGAATGTCCATCAAGCCAGTCTGATGAATGGTGTAAAAGGAGTGTTCAGAGACAGCAAAGCAGCGAACCTAAATTAATTCATTGCATTCATTGGTAAAAGATGCAGAAAATTTCCATCTGGTACCCCTTGGCGTGTTGGTGAGAGTTAGGATTTTTCTGAAATTAAAATAACCGTGGAAGAGGTTATGGGACAAATCCATGGGGTGATCATTAGCAGAACCAGAAACAGTTCACAAAAGAATTCTAGGAGACCTCAGGGACAAAAAAATGAATTACAGTAAGGTGTGTGACCCCACCTTTGGTACTGCTTTGGTTCCTGAAGAGTGGAAGGTGGTACATGTGACATAAAGCTGCGTCACGATGTGTGTTGCATTGAAGTAATGTCTTCTGGAGAGGAAAAGAGCTTGCATAATAGGCTAGCTTTGCAATACCCAAATCCAGAGGTTATGGGAAAGGTACTTCTGGAGGTACATTTTTCCTTTTGGGACCCCAGAGTAAGTCAGGTTGGCGTAATAATGTAACTTTCAGTTCAGAATGAAAAAGTGCTTTCTTGTGTTCAGGTAGAATTTTGAGGTTTAAACTTATCCCTTTGCCTCTTGTCCTGTTACTGAGCACTGCTGAGAAGAGTCTGGCTCTGTCTTTACACAGAAGGTGCATTCTCACTCTGTCAGTAATCTGTTAGAAACCTTCTAGCTTTCTTTTTTTTGTGACATTTCCTATGGCAACATTCCCCCCACCTCTGTCTGCAGCTTGCTTTGTGCTTCAAGTAGGTTCAAGTCTGACACCCTTCAGAAAAATTATGAGTAAATGTTACTAGATTCCTTTATTTGGGGCTTTGGGTTTTGTTTCTGGGTTGGGTTTGTGTTGTTTGTTTTTTAGTTTGTTTTGGGGTGTTTTTCCGTGATGTGTATACTTGAAGGAACTAGTGTTTCAAGATGAAAATGCCCTGTATCTAACCACCTTTCTGCCTCCATCCTCAGGGTTTGCTTCTGCGCCAGTGAAAGGGAGTTGCTGTTCCTATTCTAGCCTGGCACAAGCTCTCCAGGTGCAATGCTCCATCTCTGCCCCCCGGAACGTCACGGTACAGCAATGCAGACAGAGCAGTTTCTTCAATATGTGTAAGTCTTGAGCTGGTTTAAAATTATAACCTGTAGTAAATAAAAGAAGGAAAGGAGAGCTTGTTTCTATTTTTGGCTAGCTTTTTTCTAGCTACAACTATCATCTTATGAGATACGTAACAATTGTTGATAGAATTGTGTGCGCAGGGTCAGTTTATTCTAATGGGAAGCAAGGATTTGATTTATGTAGCAGTGAATCCATCTAAAACACTTTATTGGATGCGAGGGGGAAACACCTTCCCCTCTGTTTCCTAGTCCTTTATTGACAATATAAATTGTGTTTATTTTCCAAATGTTTTTTGAGCCATAGGCAAGGCGTACTATTCAAGCTGTGCTGTCTCAAAAATGAAATAATTAAAATGCAATAAAATGCTAAACAAAAACTGTTGATAACGTCCTGCTAATTGTCAGAGCAGCTGCAGTATTATCCCTCGGTCCTGAAAGGAATTACACACATGTTTTACATAATTGAGAAATGATGGCTGTTTAAGTCCATGCTTGGGACTGCAAACTGAGATAGCTGAGGCATCATCCCACCTGTTTTATGGTTCCTTATCTGTGGCATTTTCCCATGGAGGAAAAGAAGGAATAGTAAGTACATAATCCCTGGAGCAGATAACTGGAGCAGGTTGACAGACAAAGTTCTTAGGCTTATTATAATCTATAGACTACAAAAGATCTGTTTTTTTTAAAAAAAAAAAAAAATCAGGCTTTCAGAACTAATGGTCTTTTTCTATTCTTCTCAACGTTATTGAGGTAAAGTTAACTTTGCTTTATATTTTGTATATAAAGGGGGGTTTAAGTAATCGTGCTGTCTGTTCCTCATATCCGTTTAATTTTGACTGTTGTCTGATTTCAAGCAAATGACAGTAGAGAGGGCTCAAAAGGCCGGCAAAGGGCTGCAGCAGAAACTGCATGGGGAAGGCTTTCTAAGGAGGATGCCAACTGCAAAAAAAATTAATTTAGAACTTTTAGGTGCCAGTGACAAGATCAAGGCTATGTAAGAAGATAAGAATTGTTGGTTTTTTATCTTAAATTTAACACTGCAATATTACTCTGGTTGCTTTTTGTAGCTTAGATGTTGCCTTAATTTCTGCTTATGTTCATATTCCTAACGTCTAGGTGAGCTCCATTTTAACAAGAATTTTAACCGCTGTCTTTTTAGATGACTTAATTAAGAGTATTTGTTATAATGACTTCCCTATTGTTTGACTCAATAAAACCGTGAACAAGCTATGTTTGAGCAAGCTACATAAAACTACTGGTTTATTTAATACGATGTAAGAACTTGGAGGAACTTAAATGTACTTCTTACATGTATTCAGCAGAGACAGAAGTCAGTCTGAGTTTTTTGTTTGATTTCAAGGACCAAACTCTGGAAAAAATATTCTGCTATCATTTTGAGGTTGTGTGCTACCTTACTTTGTAGGCTGCTCTGTTAAAAAGGCAGGTTACCAAAGTGGGTGGAACACAAAGTAGTTGAGAGTTTTCATGCTTTCTCAAAGCAATCAAGAAGGCTGGATAAATAAGAGATCCCATAGGAACCTGGAGATTAAAGTAATTGCTTTTTCTTGTCCAATTCATCACGCAGTTCACTTGGAAGTGTACAATTTTATACTATTGATCCCAAGTATGAGCCAAATCTGCAGAGTCCCCTACTAATATGGTGATGATAGATGGAGTGTGCAATGCTAATCTTTCAATTATGATTACTCTCAAACTTTCACTGTTCTTTTTCCGCTCAGATGAATGCACTGAGAAGATAAGCCACAGAGTTAAAATAGCAGCGAAGTTTTGTGCAATTCATTTCTTCTGTTTCTGAATGCAGATGCAAGTCGTAAGGCCTATTGTGTTGTACCTCGATCTATACTGGGCTTAGGACATGCCACCAACTTGTTCTGGTCGGTGAGAAGGCTCAGTGGGATCTTACTGACCTGAAGGGAGGGTGTGAAGAAGACCGAGCTGGACTCTTTTTAGTGGTGCCTAGTGCCAGGATGATGGGCAGTAGGCACAAACTAGAACACAGGAGGTTCTGTCTGGACATAAAGAAATGCTGCTTTACTGGGATGGAGACCAAGCAGTGGCATAGAGTGCCCTGAGAAATGGTGGAATCCCTGTCCCTGGAGATCTTTGGAAGCTGTCAGGACATGGTCCTGGGCAACTGGATCTGGGCAGCCCTTCCTGGGCAGGAAGCTGGGCCTGGATGAACTCCAGAGGTCCCTTCCAAGCTCGACCATCCTGTAACACGGGGACCAGCTGTGGTTGTTGCCAAGCACTGACTCAACTCTGAGTGTGCTGAGGGGGTGGGAAGCTCTGGGACTTCGCTGAACTGTGGGGCTGACTAGAAAGGGGACTTGTTTATAGGAAGTTTTGGGCAAACACTAGTTTCATCTTGGCTGTGCAAGTGGTGGGACAGTAAAAAGAAAGCGACTTTTCCTTGTCAGGTACAGAGTGCTTTGACTGGAAAGCTGCCCTTTGACTGAAAAGGTTGGTTTTGTTTTTCCTGGGTGGTAATTTTTGGAGGAAGGCTGCTGGTTTCAGAATATCTCTTCTTGCCGAGCTGTTTTCCATTCCTTTTTTCCATACGCAGTAAATAGCTTAATAGCTGGAGTTGAATAGTTAAGCACAATAAAATCTTCAAAATTCCAATGAAGTACAATATTAACGGTATAAATCACGTTATGGCACTCGTATCCTTTAGCAGTGCAGTTGTTTCGGAAGTGTGGTAACATTAAAAATGCAGATACGATCGTTTTATGTGAAACGTAATTTTCAAGTGAAATGTCAAATGACAGTCCTTTGACTGAGGAAAGTGACAGTACTTTTTTTTGTCTCATTAGTGAAGGTTTACTTCTCTTCCATCATACTCTTAAGGTATTAACATGTTCTTGTTTGCGGGGTCACCTGTACCTTCCACTTGATCTTTAAAAAATAGTTTAACTCCTTTAAATGGGATGAATTGCAATTGTCCTGGGCAGTCTGTGATCCTGTCCCGTCACTGCACCATGTCCTTTAGTGCCACCTCCACATGTCCCTTGAATACCTCCAGGGATGGGGACTCCACATGCCCTGGGCAGCCCAGCACAGTCCTTGAGTCCCTTCCATTAAGATGTTCTCCCTAATGTCCCATCTAATCCACCCCTGGCACAGCTTGAGGCTGTTAAATTCTACCAGTCCTGGCTTTCTGGGCATCTGGGTGTATATGAGACTTAAGAACTTTTGTTTGAAAGGGTGATTATATCAGAATTACGCTTTCCCACTCACAGCATTAATCCCATTAGTTACCATTGGGAACAAATGAAAAGGAGTGCTTAATTTCTCTGTTGCTAGGTGATATTTCCTCATAAATTAGAATACAGAGTAAGGAACATGACAATCCTTTGGAGCTCGTAGAACTAGACGGTAATATTGAAGGGGGAGTCATTTAGACCAACAATACACAATCATAGACTAACGTGCCTTGTCTCTGGGTGCTCCACTTACTGCAAGCAATTGCACTCAGTATAAATCTCGGTGTTCTTTATTGCAAACATCGGTTCTTGAAAGCCTTTTTTTAATTGCATTTGATACTAAATTTTCCCAGTCCTCTGTGAGTTGTCTGGATTAAGTTGTTCATTTTTCTGCCTTGCCCGATTGACAATCAAAGTGGAAAAAAATCTTTTCCACCTTTAAAGATTTTTTCTTTAAATGTGACTACTTGACTTCTGCAGGTAAACATCTGAGTTACCACTTGTCACCACTTCTTTATTTATGAGGAGGATGCCTTTGCGTGCACGTATGTTGAAGAACAGTTGGTTAACTTTTTTTAATTAAAAAAAAGAAAAAAAAGGGAGGGTGAATATTAAATGCCTGACAGCTAAATGTACTGATTGGGGTGAATTTCAGCTGTTGGTGGTTTGTTGCTATAAAGAGTAACTTTTGTAAAACCTCCAAAGGTTTCTTTGCACTACCATAATGCAGCATGCGATATTTCCAGCTACTGGGAAGTTACCTCAGCTTTTCTGCTTGCAGGATAGGACCAGACGGGCAGTGAAGAAGTTGAGGTGTCACGTGTTGGCAGGCAGTTGCAGTTTGGAGCAAGGGCAGATCTCATCTGGGACGAACACACATTTCAGAAACAGCTTTAGAATCTCATGTTTTATAAATAAGCCGTCCAATATTAGTATGCGATTATTCCATTTTTCTCTCATACATCTATTTGTATTATCTGTACAATATTCCCTTTTGAATTAGTAAAGGAGTTGAATTGTTTCTGTAAGTATTTTTAAACAGGCTGATAAGATTTCTATGTCTAAAACAGGAAAGTGCTCTATTAGAAACCTAGCTTGCCAGGAGTAAATGCTGGTGTGGGCTCAGTTGGCAGTTTTTGAATAGTAGTTGAGTTCAGTTGTAGGTTTTCTTATGACAGGTGGTCTCTGTATGTTTTCGCCCAGCACTTCTGTATCAACTGTTTTGTAGCTCTGTTTGTTATTAAGCACTCTCTATAACCCTGTGGAGAGAGAAGGTAAGACATTGTAAGGCCCTGATTTAAATACATATGTGAGCACTTCTTTTCCTGACCTCAGTGATTTAGATTGCAGTTCATGTAGCCTGCTGTGTGCCAGCCTCTTTCCTTAGCTCCAATGGGGAGAGGGAGAGTGAGACAAGTGTTTTGGGAGCTATGTTTAATTTTTTGTTGTTGTTCTTAGGCAATTCTTTCAATAACTGTAAATGTTGTTTCAGTGCCTTCGTCTTTTATGTTTTATGCTGCCCATATGCTGCTTTGTTTCCTAATAAAACCATGTGTAACCAGAAATATTCTGAAGTTTTTGGCTAATTATGCAGACAAAATTGAAGCAGCAGGAATCTATACTTCTTACACAAGGAGAGAAGAAAACAAATGGGAGACGCATTAAACCACATACATGTTTGAGACTGAAAATCATCTTGGATTTGTCAGGCTTTGTATCTAGTTAAAGCTTAAGATCAGAGGCTCAGAAATTAAAGGCACTTACTGTTCTCAAGGTTACTGTGTTTAGCAGCAGAAAAAATACTTGAGAATTCCTGGTGGGGAACTTCTCACCTGGCGGTGTGCACTGCAAGAGAGCATCCTTCTTGCTCAGGTGCTGCAGCACTGGGATCTGCACTCTCTTAAGCCATCCTTGCTGTGGAAAGTGATCCTTCCATGTGCTTGTGGTGTGCTTTACCTATTGAAAAAATTGTTCAGTGCTGTGAGCAACTACATATTGAGCTGCAGAATATTCACAAGAGATGCACAGTTGGTACACTGCCCATTAAAATATTAACTATCAGAAACATATGAGTGTTGCCTTTTTTTTGAGACTTTCCCAGGCCACTGTGGAAACAATCTGAATGTGCAGAGTGTTTGTCTGTGTTCTCTGATTTCTTTAGATAACTTTTTTTTCTGAATTGGCATGTTTGTCTTGCTCTTCAGTAATTGATTCTGAGCATCTCATGATTGAGTAGTAGCCATGAAATTATTACAAAAAAAAAGGCATGAAAGCTGAGGCACAGAATCCAATCTGACTAAACCATACAGAAGCATCTTACTGGGACATTTTGTAGGCTGACATGATTTAAAAACTGACTCGTAAAGTATTTTTAATTCTAAATTTTAGTTATTTTGCCATAATGGAAATATACATAACTTCCAAGGACACTGTCATAGTGATTGATTTTTTTCCAAGGTGCTAAATTGTATGGCTAAGTGGCAGTCTGTTTCCTCCATTCTCATCCCATGTCAGATAATACCTAAAAACCAGCTCAAGGGCGTGCCCTTTGCTCACTTTTCATACCTGTGCAATGCTTGGTCTGCTCTTAATCAGTCCTCAGAGTTTCAAGTTGCAGAGAGATGATAGAAATCTGTTTGGTTTTTTTGTTTGTTTGTTTTTTGTTTTGGTTTGGGTTTTTTTAGGAGCTCAAGGAGGAAAGAAAGAAGGATCTGAATGAGCACGCAGGGATGATTCTTCAGCGAACCCTCACAACTGCCAATGATTTATGGGGTGGAATTTGTTGTGTTTATAGCTCTAGGTGGCTTTTTCTTCTGTGAGTTTGTTCAGCTGCTTTCGCTGCTTGTAAATGATCCAACAATAGCGCGTTCTCTCTTGGGGAGATGGAGAAGCATGTGTTCATTAGAGAAGACAAGGTCAAGGAAATGTTCTCTGCACTTGAGTACAGCGAGGTTTTGTGATGCCTTGGTTCCTAGAGGAGCTGATAAGCCTTTGACCTTCCTCCAAGAAAAACTGTCTACTTGGGGTCATTAAGCAGCTGAGTCTAGACTATGTAATTTATCTTGCAACTTGTAATAGAATATGTAAGCATTCCCCCTGGAGATGCTTTTTCATATTTCATCTGCGTAGAGTGTTTTTCTTCCAAATTTTGGTTTTGTTTTGTGACTGGGAAAGGGAAATGTTTGAGATACCATGCCATTTTGGAATTCATCTGCTACCAAAAGTTTTTATTCCAAGCTTAAGTCTGGGTGTGAACATTAGTGATTGGAAAGACCTTACAAAGTTCCTGAAGGTAGTACGGATACGTAGATGTAATGGCATTAGCAGGAAGCCGTGCAGTGAAATGAGCAAGTTTGTTATAATGTCCTTTTTCTTTTTTTACCACACCATTAATATTAATGTCTTTGGATCTGTGGTGTTGTTCTGCCGCAAGACTATTTTTCATGGAAAAAAATTAAGCCAAAGTTGCTTGTAGAAGTGGAAGAAGTGAGCCTATTTAGCCGTTTCACTAAGTTAATCCTTTCTTCCAATTTTATTCCCTTCTATTTTCCAATTTACTGCCATTTGTCATTCCATTTTTGTAGCTTATATTTTAAGCAAGCTGGGAGCTCTCATCTCCCAGGAGGCAAAGAAATCTACTTTTAATCTCAGTTTATCAGGGTCATGGATTTTGTTATTTTTTTAATATGGTTTCCAGCAAGCTGTTTTGGCAATACGTGTGAGTTACTGAGGTGTGATCTAATATCCATCTTCCTCTGAAGTAAGAAGTAGGCTGTCTGTTTTCTGAAATGGGGGAATAGTATAAAAAGGCACAAAACAAAACCCTTTTCAAAATATTACACCTTTTATGTAGATTAAGCAAAACAGAGTGGCATCTTTAAAGCTTACTGTTGGTGGTTGTTGGCAATCAGCTTGCATAAAGCGTGCTCTCAGCAAAATTCAATAGTGGATCTTTTTCTTGGCCATAAAATGTGAGCGTGTGATGTGTAAGATTTTATTTTGGCTAGTAGCTATGTGCTTTTCAGTAACTGGCTAGAAACGTGTGGTGGGTTTCATGACTGGGACTATTTTCGTGGTGCAGGAGCACCTGCAGCTTCCCATTTTACCGAGCTGCTGCAGAAACAAAATCAAGGTAAGACCTCAAATCATTTGGAGACAGCATACCTGCTGTGCTGTATTCATCTCAAGAGTTTCTCTGCAAAAGTAAAAAGCACTACAGTGATCCTCACTTCTGTCAGGGGTCATTTTCTCCACTGCAAGAGCTTTCTCCTGCCTTATCTACGTATGAGCTCTCTGGTCGTCGTGGTGCTTTGCTGCCAAGTCACATTATGGTTTTCTTCGTTGCTGTGTTGTCTGTCATAGGCGGAAGTCCGTAAGATTACAGTGGTGGGGACATTGCTCATCCCTTCCATATTCCATTCTCATCACTTTGTCTTAAAGTCATTCTGATATCTGCCATCTTATAAAGAGCTCTCAGCTCTGGAGCCCGCAGGCTTCCGATGCGTTTCATTAGGTACAGCTACTTTCCAAGCACATGATGGTACTGTTATAAGTCAATTAAATGAACTGCACTTTGGTACCAAGTGTGACGTTTTCCTCTCGTTCTGATGTTATCAGATTACGTGTAGTGCTCGAGGCCAAAACTAGGCTCTGCTTGACCTCATCTTGCTGGATCCGTTGGCATTGACTGCTGTCCTTTGGTACAGTGCAGTCTCCTCACCCTGTGACTTTGCTACTTTCTCTGTATGGAGATTAAACAATGTTACTTAGAGATCAGTTCAAAAGCTGTTTGTTTTTTCTTTTTTGAGTGTCCTACCAGCTCAGGGGCTCCCTGTTTTTGTCTCCCAGCTGCTGGTTCCTGCCCCTCTGCAGCCTCCTCGGAAGCTGTTGTGACCCTCTGTGAAGCCACACAAGCTGGAGACTGGGGATCTGCTCCAGTTTAAAAATAACCCAGCAGAGAAACACGTGAAAACCTTTATTTTAATTCCATGTTTCCAGGCTAGCAGGATTATTATTTTTTTTAAAAATGAATTTGCTAGTTACGCAATGTTTTCTGAATAAACTAAGAAGCTTAATGTGATCTGCCATCAGCCTTCCAGCGCATGCCGCAGGCTTACAGTCTGCTTTAAGAACTTGAAAAGCCACCTCATACATCAACTCCTTACCACCAGCCTTTGTCTATATTGAACTGTAATTCAGTGTGTTTTAGGGTAGCATTCGCTACTTGTGGAGAGTCTAGTATCTATCACAGCTTGTCTTTTAGTGATGTTTGCTGAGCACTGTGCAGCCAAAGGTTTCTTTAGGTGGTGTTTTGGTCCTGCTCAGCAGTCAAACTAAACGTTACTGTATTTTTTTACCATGAACATGGACATTGGGGTTCACTGGAATGTCTAAAAAGGTGTAATTTTTGAGAGACTTCTTTTTCAGAGGGACTAGAGCCTACCCAAGAGCAAACACAATTTTTGCTTCACAGTTTCTAAGTGTGGTGAACGTTGCTGTTAGGTGCAGTCTTGGGGCATTTTCACTTCTCTAGCCTAGCGTGAAGTCTGCAGTGTTTGCTTTGGCTGTGAAGCCTCTTGTGCTACTCCTACGATATGTGGCTGGGGTGTATCGTGACTTTTTACTCCCTTCTGTTCTTTCCCACATGGACAGCATAGTATTTGGTAGCTTCTTGGACTTGGGATGTTTTGTTTTTGTCCCTCACCTTGGTGTCAATATGGCAGAGCTTCCCTAGTTAAATGATCAAACACACGATTCCTTAGCCATGCTCTCGTACGTTGGGTGAAACATCAGAGAATGGCTGAGGTTGGATGGGACCTCCGGAGGTCGGCTGGCCCAAACATCTGAATGCAGTGAGTCTCCCATACGGTCGTGGAATGAGGAGGCCAACCAAAGCTGAAGAGTTCTGCGATGAGGATGCACAGAGTGCCTTGCATTCCTTCGTCCGCCCAGCTCGTACATCAGCGATCAGGACCTTGTGTTTTATGAGAACATCAGCAGATCTATGCTGCTGATTAATTTCTTGTCTTTTGTGGCCTTTTAAAGCAGGTTTAGGTATTTTTAAGAGTGGCTGAGGTTGACTCTTGTCAATATTTGTCTTTGGTTAAGTGCTTGTAGGTATTGCTGATCTGAGTTAGTAATGAATGGGTTGTCTTTTATTGACCTGGGAATTAATACCTTAGTGGTTAAAAATGTTTGCCCTTAAATTGATTCTGAAAATCCTTTTAAAACCAATTCACCTAGCGCTGAGCATATCTGGTTGCAGTCATCGGGGGTAGAGGCACATCTCTGCAGCAGACATACATGCATGTAGTAGGAAATTCATTTCTTAGCAAGGCAGTAATCCCACAGTTTTAATCCCAGCAAAAAATCAAAGTAGGGTTAACATTTCAAGGTAGTTTTTTTTTTTTTGTTCAGCTTCAATTTCCAATATAAGATGTACTTGTATATTACTTATGAAAGCTTTCTCATTTCAGTGACAGCTGATGAGCTCTGGAAAGGAGCTTTGGCAGAGACTGGTGTGGGAGTAAAGAAAGGAAGAGGGAAGAGAAGGAAGAAGAAGCTAAAAAAGAATCTCAATAGAGGCCAGGAGATCGGAGAAGGTAGATTCACAAATGAAGGGCTGAAGAAATGTTTTGACCTCTTCATGTGTAATGTTTTTTGATTTAACAAATCAATAAATTGCTGTTAACTTCTGTGGCATCAGAACAGCTTGATTTATTTTTGTTTTCTTAAAAAATATCCTGATATGTTTGTTTAATGCTATTTTTTGTTTTTTAAATACAAATTCTGTGTCACAGAAAGCACTTCAAATAAGCGAGAACCTTCCATTTTAATGCATTTTTACAGCGTTCATTATTTCAGTACTAGTTTGGCATAAAACTTCTTTTTTTCCTGTTATTTTCAAGGACGTTCTGGTTTCCTCTGGCCTGGTCTTAATGCTCCTATAATACAAAGTGGGATGGTACAGACAGTTTCCCAGCGAAAAAAAGAAGAACAAGAGAGAATTCAGTCTGAAATTCTTCAGCAGAGAGATTCATGGGAGAAGAGAAGAAAAATAAAAGTTAAGAGAGAGGGAGGATGGAGTGGAAAGTGTTGGGGAGGTGTCATTCTGGATCCTCCTGACCCAGGTCCTAATGGAGGTAAGAAAAGACTGAATATCTTTCTTAATTCTTACTTAGCTTTTGTGATAAAGGGCTGGGAAAAAGCGTGATCCAGAATTTTCCTCTGATTGAAAATCCATTTTATAACTTCTCTTATGTGCCTTTTTGTCTGCACGTATGCCAAGGCATGAATTAAGGCAGCTCAATCAAAGAACAAGTACTTACACGAGTGAAATGTTTTAAATCACTGCTTAGCTGTTAGATTATTATTTTATGTTATGGACTGTCTGAAGTTACATACTGTTACAGGGTACTGCATATGTTATAGACTGTTATAGGAGTCTTAAGGAATGGAAATAGGTTTTGTGTTCAATGACAATTTTCTTAAGTGCAAAATGCAGCTGTGCTTTTGTATAGTTTCTTAAAGGATCCTGTGAGGTAAATCAACCTTTTTTTTTTTCCTACTCAAATAGTGAAATATGGCTTAAGATGTTGTGGTTTGAATGTAGCTAATAGAAGTTCTTTCTTTGTGTGTTGTCGAGTTAAATATAGTGAAACTAGAGGCCATATATGTAAAGTGGACAGGTGAACTTTTTTTTTAAAGTGCTGTTCATTAGACCACTAAAAAATTGTTAGCTTTAACAATTAAAAACCGAATCCCCTTCAATTAATTGGATATAAAAATAAGCTGCTACTCATATTCAGCTGAGTTTCCCTTGTGAAGCACTTCATGATGTTTGTATATTTATTGCCATTTTTCTTCAGACTTCTATAGTCAGATGAGGTAAATATGACAGTTGATGCTTTCTAGCACTTGTTTCAAGCTTGTTGCAGACTCCGGTCATTCTAAAAGTTAAGATTGGTTTGTGTTTTTAGAGTTCTCTCTGTCCAGGAATGTGTTCTCCTGGTGAAAGCTGTGATCTTGGAACGTATGTCCCATAAATGGGAATTTCCCCGTAAGTAGGGAATTGCATCTATGCATTGCAATTATATTTTTCTGATCTTTTTGCAGTCACTGTTGCTGCTCACTCTGCCTGGTGCTTTGTTTATAATTTTTTTTGTCTGTTAATGTTTTCTGGTGACATCTCTTAAACCTTAATTCAAAACGGAGATGTGCTTTGCACCGAGCCATAAGGCAGCAAGAGTATGGTCCTTCCAGGATGATCTAATACCATTGTCCATGTAGACTGAAGTCACGCTGGCATTTTGTAGCTTTTCCTCTTGTAAATTCATCCTGTTGCTGTTTTCTACTTCTCCACTCCTTTCCCAGGTTTTCAATTTCTGTAGTTGGTTTAGCTAATTTTGGGGCTTATGTTGCTATGGTGTCTAAGTCAGGAAAACATCATACCTTGTGAATTTAGAGAGATCTTGCTTTCCAGTCTCTTCAGGGTTTTCTTGTTTATCCTTGATTTTAAGAATAACTGATTCAGTTTTAGTATCAGCATAATACTGCAGTATATAAATAAGATTTCCTGTGTTTGCTTACCGGCATTTCATTTTATTACCTTGAAAGCAACTGTTCCATGGAAGGTGGTGACATGACAATGGATGAGGCAGCCTGTCACCTGAATCTTACAAGTGAAAAATAAAAATCTGACAAGTTAATGAATTCCCCACAAATCATTGGTGGAATATAGAGAAAGTCAAGAAGATTTCATGGTTCTAGTTCTGTGCTTTAAATGCAAGGCTATGTTGCTTTTAAATTCAAATGTATTTTCAAGTAGTTCATTCTGTTAAAAAAAGTGGCAGCTGATGCAAACAATGTTTATGTATGCATGAATTCTACTCCCCAGTGTTTTCCTTGCTTTCAGTGTGGCTGATATTGCTGAGGCTGGTTACTTGCAAAAGTTGGTTCTGTGGGTGCTGCAGTAGTCAGGTCAAGTTCTGCCAAGAAGAGGAAAGGGCACTACAATAAAAATAGGAAAATGAAACCGTCAGCTTGTATTATAAATGTGCTGGAGAAAAGCAGTTTCTGATTAGCATACACCAATTTCCTTTTAATCTGTTTAAAAACTGTGTGGATTTTCAGTTTCCCACAATTCTGTCAGCATCTTCATTGAGAGGAATGAAATGACTTTCAGGGGAACGGGGACACTGGCTATGTGCAAAGCACTGTCAGAGTGGTAGGAGGAATACACCTGAAACCCAATGAATCTGTTTGTCCTGAGACTGGGGCATGGCTGGATTCCCTCGATTTGAGATCCTGCAGTTCAGCCCTTACTAGTATTCTGCTGCTAGATCCTCCGGTAACAAACAGTTTGAGCATATAATGCAGCTTCCCTTCAGCAGCATCCATATTTTCTAACAAAAGCACAGGAGAATTCTGTAGAATCTCACTGTCGTGAGCCTTTGACATATGACAAATTTGATTGAAACCAACTGCTGTGTTGTAGGGGAAATGTATTTGCATATATTTGGGGACAGACGGATTCTTTCTGCTTTGTTCTTGCAGGAGGATCTCCTCCCTCTTCACCATTACTTACTGTGTTAGTTATGAGTAGAGAAAGAACTTTTTTTTTTTTTTTTGCCAGTTAGAAATAAAATTATTTTTCTGCCAAGTTGTCAGCGTTGCTTTACAGCTGAAGAGGCTTCAGAGAGCGAACAGGGTGCCTGATGGTTCGCGTCTCTATGCTCTTCTCTGATCTTCTTGTAGACCAACAGTTCTCTAAATTGTGCTGAGATGATCATGTTTGTAATAGTCACGGGGATCGTGTAAATGATCAAGCAACATCTGGTGAAGCAAGGAGTCCCTGATTCTCTTCACCATCGTGTTGCTTTAAGCTCCCAGTCTTTCTCCAGACTCTTGCTGTGACTATACCAAATAAAACAAATACTAAGTGCTTTAGTTAGCACTGGCTTCTAAAGCTGTAAATGCTGAGAGCTCTACTTAATCAAATAAATTGGAAAAGCAGGAGGTTGGGAGGGTCTCCTATTTATTCTGCTGTTTATATTGAGACATTGCATTTTACTCCATTGTCTTCAATTTTTTCTTCATTTTTTAATTCTAAAACCAAGCTTTTCCCACAGTATGTGTCAGGGTGAAGGCCCTTGGATGAGATCTGTGGGGGCTTCTGTTTGCGTAGTTTTGTGCCCTCTCCCTTTATTTGCCATCATCTTTGGTGGCGGTGCATACAGATGGTTTGTCACACCCAGAGCTCTGCGCTGTTCTTGCTCTTTTCCTACCCCACAATTTCCTAAGACATTTTGAAAATGTCATTCCTTTGAAGTCCTTTCTAATGACAGAGCAAAAACTTGAAATTTTTGTGCAGTGAAAAGGATGTGTTCACCAAGAACAGCCGAATATGTAACGTACACCTGAACACAGCTCCTGTTATTACCACTGTGATGAAAAGACTTGAAGGCAGACATGACAGGGAAACAATACAAAATACCCTAACTATAACTGGACAAAATGAATGAGGCTGTAATTGTCTTTGATTGCAAAGACTTTTTTTTCAGGTAACATTTGAAATTGAAAGAAGTGGGGGGAAAAAAAAGTCTGGCTGCGTGGTCATTGATTATTTGAAGTGATTGTGTTTGGTTTTTTTTTTCTCCTCTCTGGAATTTCACAGAAATATGTATCAAGAAAAAAGGGATTCAAAGAAATTGCAAGTATGATTGTCTAATACAAGTTCAGAATATTCTGAATAATATTGGGGGATAGTATTGCCATGATGGAAGTGACCTGTTTACCTATTTGGTGATTCAACTTTTAGCTTTTAACCATGTACAGCCTTTGCTCATTGTACATGAAACAAGGGTGTTTGTGTATTTTTTCCAAAGTTTTTGGAGCAGTATTTTAGGAAGAAGGCAATTTGCATTGCCAGCCAGCAAAAGCCCAAACTATTTTTGTTTTTTTATATAACATGCTGTGGACAGTTATTTTTAATAGCATTTCTGCAGCTGGAGAGAATTAGAAACTGTATCAAATATAATTGAATAAAAATTCTTCAGGGTAAGTGCTGGCTGGCAGTGATTTTCAAAAGAGTTTCAGGTTTAATTTGGAGAGGTTGTGTGGCTTAGCTTGTGGTCAAAGTATTGGACAGATTCTGAGCTCACCTCAGTTCTTCCATCATCTTTGTTACTTGTGGGATGCTCAAACAAAGCAGTGAAGTTAGCATGTCTTGCTTTACCGTTTAAAAAAAAAAAAAAGGATTATTTTTCTTCCTGTGTGCCATGCTGGTTATTTAGGTTGGATGGTCCCATCTTACTTCCCCTGTAGCCACAATACTTAAAAAGATAAAATCTTGATTGCAGTTAGAGACTGGGGTCCCTAACAAAGCACAGTGAATGTATTTAGCAGTTCTTCGCCCCTTAATTATAACAGGAGCTGTACTGTACTTAAACAAGAGTGGTATTACACCTTCTGGAAGTTATCATATGAACTGGATATTATTTAAGCTATTTTCTTTACTGGTATTGATTTTTACTCAGATTAAAGTATGCTTTCTAAATGAGTTATACTTTATTTTCTCTGGTAGTTTATTCTAAAAGAGAAAATGAATGGAGTCAACCTACAAAATATATTCAAGCTCTTTTTAAAAGGAAGCAACTAATAATGCTCACTTTAAATATGTGTTCAAATTATTCTCACCTTTTCTGCTCACTGCTGAGATAAACAGCTACATAAAAATTGTGTCCTTTTTAAATTATACAGTCTGCAGGGAGCTTTGCTGATAAGGAATTAATACAAGGAAATGTAAGATACTATTTTTCTCCCAACAGAAACTTACGAAGATTTTGAAACAAGAGTCATTGAGGTAAGCAATACTAAATTCTTCAAGGACTTTAAATAGTTGAAGCTATTTTATATGGGGCTTGCACTTATTTAATTGTCTTTGCACAGTCAATCTTATAGCAATAGGAGTCAGTCTGGTGTTTTGTTTCAACTGCATGATGTAATCTTATTCTTTTCATTGGGGACTTCTCTGTTGAGCTAATACAAAGACTGTTTTGAGTGACTCTGAAGTGACAGATGCCTGCAGATAAAGCTTTAACAGTTCACATGCAACCATAATTGGGAACCTAGTAAAGTGTTAGCATTAGTTCTCAATTATATGTAGCAAATTGCGTAGTTCTGCTTTTCAAGATAAATAAATGAAACAAAGCGGGGAGGACTGGGAAGACAAGATTGAGAGCAAGTGGGATGGAGATCCTATTTTGTGTGTCTTGGTTAATACAATACTCATCTGTCCTAGGTGTCTTAACCTATATTTCTATCTTCTGAAAAAAAATATTCCAACAAAATTTCCCATTCCTAGTTTTATATCTACTGCATTATTGCGCTTACTGATGGTTTAGGGATGATGGTTTTGACTGGATTAATGCAAATCTTGCTTCCATCTTTGTTTCTAGATGGATCCTATTGCATCACCTCACTTAAAAATACCTAACAGCAAAACTTCAGGCTAAAGGTTAAGGTCCTTAACATTGCCAAAAAAAAAAAAAAAAAGCTCTTCTGAAGACCCAAATTAATAATTTCAACAGAAACGCCACTCAGATTGTGGTCAGAGAAAATGCCTATTAAAAATTACAAAGGTGGATTTTGCTTAGAAGAAAAGATAACCCATTAATAGCTTTTAGTGTTGAAGTGTAAAGCGTTGGTAACACAGGTGTGTGGACCTTTGTTACTCCTCAATGGTAAAGCCATTACTGGAGGATGCAACTCATTCCAAAGCAGACTAGTAACAATTAGTACTATGCATGCTCAAGCTGTCACAAGATATTTTATGCCTATCACTTATCCTATTAGTTTCTTTCTCATTTTGAATGCATTAGTTGCTGTGGAAACCATAGAACTAGCAGAAGCTAGAAGGGGGAATCATGACTTCAGAAATAAGCTTATTTCTCGTGATTCATTTGCTACCAGTCCAGAATCAAATGATGCACAGCATCCAAAAAAGGTAGTAGCTCTGGAAGTGAGAACAGTATTTGCCCTCTGTCCTTGCACATTCCCTTCTCTTCTACTTATGTCTTAATTTTAGTGAGACCTGTTGTAGCTGTTGCCAAGTAATTTCTGTCTCTGTCAGTGTTTTACGCAGCTGAATCTCAATCTGTTTTTTTCTTGTTGTTGGGTTTGGTTTTGTTTTGTTTTCTTTAAATATCTAATGTTTTAAAAATAATTGATATTTTGCTAAAATGACCAACGTATTATAAAGCAAAATCCAGCAAGGTGTAGCAAACTTATCACTTCGGCTGGGGGGCATTAAATTGATAAGATTCAGCCAAGACTTTCTTGTTAAGTGTTGGTATTTTTGGTGAAGGAGAAGGGCCTGGGAGCCATTAAGCAAGGTGGCAAAAGCAGCACCACAAAGCAGGATGAATACCAAAGCACTTTTTGTCAAAATTTGGATTGTGCTTTTGATCTTTCAGTTAAACCCCGTTACATGAATACTCTGGGCATAAGTCAACCCAGAGGCTTTGTGTTCAATGTAATGGTATAAACTTGTCACTTCAGAACATTCTTGTATTGCTTACACACCTACAGATGAAATTGGTTATTAGATTTGTGTCCCTTTCAGGATTATCATCAGAATCTTATTTGAAACTAATATTTATCTACTTTATTACTGGAAAAAGTATTCATGTCTAGCGGCTGTATTGAAAAGAGATTCCTTTAATTTCTAACCATTATCTGAGAGCCAAAGTGTTAACCTGGATCTATGCGCATCCTGTGATAGGTGTGTAGCAAGTCTCTATGCTTAATATGAATGTGGACATACTTTCATCACTGTAAAATAGTGACCATATAATAAGTTTATTACATGATTTTAAGTGGGTAGAGATGACCGTTCATCACCTTACTCTTGTCATTATTACAGCTTCACTTCTTAAACAGTTCTGTGAAATATTGCCTCTCTTTTTAGCTGGTATTCTGTTGTACGTGTGTCCAGACATGGCGTTTATTCCACTGTATCTGTGAACTTCTGTTTAGTTTCACTTTCAGCACGTCATCTTGTATTCTACTACTGAAGTTGACTAGTGATGCCCTTTGTGGAAGGAACCATACTTTCTCTGCACGCTACCATGTACTGTCACATACTGATCTCTATTTTAAGAACTAACTTGCTATTTCAGATCAGCTTTGACTCGTTAAAGTCACCAACAGAATAAGTGAAGTGGTACTGGTATGCAAAAGAACAAGATGAAATTAAAGGCATTTTGAAAGTTAATTAAATAAGCAATATTTCTTCCATTACTGAGCTTACTTAAGATTTAAACTAAGAGAACACACAGTTCATTTTTAATTGTGTCCTGTTCTTGTTGTACTTACCTGCCCACAAGTTTGAAGTCAAGATTTTTTTCTCAAATATCTCCAATATATTCTTACCAAATTTGTTATTGGTGTCTAGAAAAGAGATGACAAAATAGAGTAGCAAGCTTGCACTTAACGTCACAGGTGTTGCATCACAATAAAAAATGTTGCATGCCTCTATACCTTACAGTATATGCTGATGTGCATACATTAGTATTCCCCAAAACTGCTTTTAAAAGATGGTACTACTGAAAATCAGATGGAAAAATCAAATGGTTCAAACAACTACCGGCTTTATTTCCATCATCTGTTGGATCATCTGCTCCATTTACATATCAAGTTCCCATTTAATAATATATTTGAGATTACACTGAAAATCTTAAATGCAAGAAAAATGAATATTTAAGCAAGCATCAGTGAGAGGTCCTGAATTGCACCATACACATTTAATGGGTTCTTATTTTAACATGCAAAATTCTGCAGTAAGGAACGGCTGTCCTCACAAAATGATGGGTTTAGCTCATATACTCCACTAGGTCCTTGCTCATATCTGCCAGTTGTTTGTAGACTGAAGGGAGGACAACAGTGAATCTTTGCTCCTTTTCCATGTTGGAACACGATTTCCCTTCCCCATACTGCTAAAGAAGGGGGCAAGTGTCAACTCTGTCTGTGCTCCCTGAGTGTAGTAACAAAATAGGTTCACCTTTCCCGAGGCTGTCCAGTTCCTGAGTGTCCCTGCTGTCAGGGGCTTTGAAACTGGATGAAGAGTTTTGCTGTCTCAGGACATGACATCTAGCTCACTGATTTTGACCTTTATTTTTTTAATATTTAAGTTAACGTGGAATAAAAACTGGCTTTTGGCTTTATTTAGATTGTACTTCTGTTGCAGTTGTTACAGGTAAGTGTTACAACCACAATAAGCCCTGCAGGTCTCAGTGTTTTCAGTTAATTGAAAGGGCACCTTGGAGAAAAGTGGCTGTTCCTTTGTTACTGTGACATGTCCCAGCTGCCTGCCAGTTTGGATACTGTGTTAGGTATTTACTAAAGTTGGCCATTTTGTGTCTGCATAATTATTTACAGTTAAAATACATTAGATTAAACAACAAAATGGGTTGCTATGCAATGTTTCCATGTGCTATAGAAATCTGTTTCACTGCTTTTTTATATCTGAATAACAAAAAAGCATTTCACAGGCAGGCTGGGGCTGTACTGTTGCAATGAGGTTGCCACAGATGTGAGAAAGTAGGAGTGTTTTTTTTTGTTTGTTTGTTTGTTTCAGAAAAATAAAAGCAGCAGCAAAAATTTCTATATCCAGCAATGAGCCCAAGAAAATTGAGTCCTATAATTTTCTGGCAACAAGTATGAAGTTTGAAATAAACAGGTTCCATTAGCATTCTTACTTTAAATAGATGGCATATGTGATGCTATTTTTATATGTCTTTTCCATTATCTTTGTCTTCATGACAATACAGGAGGTTAAAATATTTGCTTGGAAATTTTGTACTTTGCAGAAAGAAGCTGAAAGCCCATTTGTTCTTTCTCTGTTTGTGTCTTGATTTTCAGCAGTTCTCAGGACTTTTACTTCATTTTTGAAGGAATGTCCTATAAACAGAAAGGCAAAAGCCCAATTTTTTTGTTACTACTGGTAATATTTACTATTTAATATAATGTAATAACAATAGTCATTAAAATTTACAGTTCCATTTGACAAATTACATAAGCAATTTTTACTGTAGTGGGGAGGCATCATTTCAGGAATTATCCATTGTCAAGTGATTTCTGTCATCCTTCTCCAAAATCAAAATGGTAACACTAATTTAAAAAAAAATCCAAAAACTGCCTACATGAAAGCTTGTGTTATATGGCAGTGTTTGCATTGTAGTGTGATTAAAAATAAATGAAACCTAGTAATCAATAAGGTCTGGAAGCATATGATCTGAGGTTAGTGTCCCTTTGAATCTTTCACAATTGGGAGCCTTCTACAGGAGGAGATATGATAATAAATTCTTTTGCAAAAGATGGATGTGTTGTGTTTTTTTTTCTACCCAACACTGAACTTGCCATCTGCAAGAACTCTGCCTTCTGATCACTTGTTATTGTTCTCACTTTTTTTTGTTACCTGTTTCTAATAAAGATCAATTTACTTGAATTATTTTGTGAGAACTTGGCCCCATTGTACCTGGGTCAGCGCTGCCTTCCCAACTTCCCACCACATAATAATTCCCTTTTTCAGCCAGATGGTTAGGGTATTGTACTGTCCTATTTACACAAAAGAAACACTCATTAGTGTTTAAATGTTTAATTACTGAAAGGCATAGACTTGATTTAAAAAAAAAAAAGTTCAGGTCAGGCAATGCATGCATTTTTCATAGGGAAATGGTGCAGAAGGCCACAGCACAAATAGGCTGATGCTATCCTTAAAGCAAAAGCTGTTTTCTGCAGATAAAAGTACACTGGTGCTTTGATTTTTTTTTAGAGCTTGGTATGATGTTGGTATTATCCTAGTCCTTGAAATCAAAAATCATTTTATGTTTCTATTTTAGTTCAGGGTTCTCTATCTCTTACATTGTAGGCAAAAATGTATATGGACTTGTTTCCTTTGGGTGGTTGTGGGTTTTGATAGTTTAATTATTTGTCCTGAGTGTGGGTGTTCTTGGAGTGGTGGTTTTTGCTTTTTATATTTCCAGAGTGTGGAAAGGATAGAAGAAAAGACAAAAGAGATCCTTCTAACACGGCATAATAAAAATAACTATTTCTTCCTAACATAGAGTCAATCAAAATAAATTGCATTAAGTCAGTAATTAAATGGATATTCTCAGAAGCGTATGGATGATATCTCCCAGGAATCAAGTTAGTGATGAACTCTACAGAAGCCTTTGACAAGGAGTAGTTTTTGTCTTATAATGAATAATTAAATATAACCAATATAGTGTGCAGTAAGTGAAGCCATATTCTAGGCTCTTGCTTGAATCTTGCCTTTTTTCCTCCATATTGTCTCCAGTAGTATGCTTCACAGACTTTATTCTTAGTTGAACTGACATGAGATTGGGTATGCTTCACAAAGTTCATATCATAATATTGGTAGCTTGTAACTGAGTCCTGATGGGGCAAGAATTCATGCAAAATCTGTAATTTCATAAAGCTGGCATTTTCTGTCGAGTGAGTTAGGTTGTTTGCTTCCCTCTTTTCTCCAGCTGCATTCAGGCATTCTTCTGATTGCCCAAGACCTGTTTGGATGCAGCATTTACCTCAAAAGTTGCGTGGCACTTTGGAGAAGCAGAACTGAAGAGAGCAGTCAGAAAAATCCCCTTTTCTAAGCAAGGTCTGCACAACTTGCATCTGGTGTGGCTTCCCTTACCAGGTGCAAAGTATGGATAGGTGTGCCTAACTGTAAAAGGTTAGCAGCAGCTGAATGGCTGGAGGTTCATGTTCTTCCAGTTAAATGGACCTGAACCATTCTGAATCCAACCCTTTGGAAATATTGATGGGGGCAGTGAGGGAAGGTTGGTTGTGTGGAGAGTGACTGTTTTGGGACTGTATAGGAATGGGGACACTGGAAACCACTAGGCTTTCTGTACCAAACCACAGAGAATTTCCGTGTTTAAGGAACAGTAGCTTTATTCTGGTATGAGGAAAGCAGGGGTAAAGTCAGTAAAATAAAGGTTTGTTGGGCCAAAATGATATCAAGGACCTTGTCTTCAGAATTTCTGAATGGCTTGTTAAAAAGGTACACAGAACTGTAGAGAGGTGTCTGTAGGGAATGTGAAGACATGGAAGACTTCTAACTTCTTAACTGTATTGCTCTGTAGTCATGCATTCTGCATCCACTAAATAAAATGAATTGTCTAGGTGCAGCAGGGGATTGTAAGCAGAATGTAAGACCAGTTTCGGTTTCCATGAAGTAGCAAAAAACCCTTTCATACGTGTTTGCTTTAGGAGCACAGAATTATTCTCGGTAGTCTTACTTGGGACAAAGAACATTCCTTAAGGCATAGTCAAAAGCCTTTGTTTCTTTTTATAAGTCATTGGAAATTGTTTTCTAGCTATTGTTTTTGCAAAGGGCATAATAAAAAGGGCTTATGAAAGGAAATGCTGCATGAAATTACAGTGTCTAAGATCTGTTGTTTGACATCCTTGACTGAAAAATTATATGGTATACGTGATACTCTGAGTAATAATTTACTTGAAATGAGATGTTGGCTGAAATATACTTTAGGGGTATTAGAGCTCTAGATTTTGCTTTTAGAGCTGCAGGCAAGTTTCCTGCTCCCTGGATGATACCAAGTGTCTTTTGACTGATAAAGAAAATTTCCAGACACTTTCTAAGATAGCACCTGAAGCAGGCTGTTAGAGGAAGGAACGAGAGGTCAGAGGGGAGAGTCTAGAATTTGTTACTGATGTTCCTGGATTTCTCAATTTTGGCCTGTCTTTAAAGTAATGTTTTGGGATGGCACTTTCAAGTGGTTTTGTTGATTAAACAATTAAATCTTTCTCTTACCTGTCAGCCTGGATGGATGAAATCACTGGCATTTGGAACATTCAGAAGCTTTTTATTGAGCTATAATTCAGCACCATTATGAGTCATCCTCTGAAAAGGAAGCAAAGCCGTTTCAGGTGTAGCGTGGCTGTGAGCATGCATTATTGTGGATTTAATCCGAAGGATCCATACTCAGATGTGAGCTGTAGTATGAAGCCACATTTGGACACACAGCATGACAGTAGGGCATTTGAGTTATCTTATTTTCCAAGTGAGTTAGAAAAGACAGAGTTTTATGCACCTGATGGGAGAACTATCAGCTCAAACCTGG
The DNA here is from genome assembly GCA_011076525.1 of Nettapus auritus. Lineage (NCBI taxonomy): Eukaryota > Metazoa > Chordata > Aves > Anseriformes > Anatidae > Nettapus > Nettapus auritus. The sequence goes on from CM021767.1 coordinate 7,169,559, forward strand.
TTTTGTGTGTAGTTTCTCTATAAATTGGGCTCATTGCTAATTTGGATGAGAACTGTGCCTGGGGTTTATTCCAGAGCTGTGGTGAGTCAGCTTTTGTGAAAAACTGTTCAAATATCTGGACAAAAACTTTTATCTGCTTTACCGAGTGAGGGGTACGGGAGTCCAGCTTATTTCTGTGTTGTGGTTCCTCCACTTCTGTGTGCTTGCTGCAGGTATACCCGGTGAGCAGGATGGATGGCTCTAATCTGCCTGTCTCTGAGTCTATAGCTACTGAATCAAAGTCTTGATTTAGAGAGAGAAGTACTTTATTTGTTCTGCTAATGGCCACAATGGAGAGAGTACTGATTGTTAGGTTATGTGGTAAAAGGCCTGTCTGTCTGCCCACCCACAGAGGAGGGCAGAGACAATAGCAGGTAGCAGGATCCAGGACCATCACAGGAGAAACAATCCGCTCAGAGGAAGGAAGGGGAACCCAAATTACAGACTCAGAAGAAAGGACACCCTCACCAGCTCCCCTTGGTGCTCTCTTGGAGTAGCCTCATTGACTAGAGCGAGGGCACTTACCTACCAGCAACTGGAGCAGAACTTTCCTCAAAGAGGGAGATCCCAGGGTTTGACTACCAGATCAGGGAGTCCTGATTCTTCATCTTTGTGTGCCCCTGTTCCTCCCTAGGGATGAGAGCACATGGTGGCTGGCTTCTGGAGGGACCAGGGGAGTCTCAGCCAACTGCTGGAGTGTGATGTGTATCTATGAGCAAGGCAATCTGTACCAGCTGCTGGAGTGGTGCTGCAGGCCCCAGGGGCTTGTATGTTCAGGTCCCAGCAGCTGGGGAGACCTGAGACATTTATTTATTTCCCTCTTATAGCCCTTCTTCTTGATCAGCCAGAGAGGAACAGCGTGGGGCTACCACTGCTGTTTGTTTGCTGATTGAGTTGGTCTGTGTGGCTTGCCATGTATATATGTGTAGGAGTTCTATAGGTGTATATGTTTGTGTCCTCTGGGAGTGCATTCCCAGCTTTCTGTAAGGGTGCATGGATACAGGTATCATCCTGTAAGGGTGCATGGTAAAGGATCTTTCCAATGCAAAAAGGCGATGGTGAAGGAGAAGCCATAAATGAGAACATACAGACACTGCTTGCCCTATCATTCCTCTGTGAGGTTTGTAATGAGAACCAAACCTTGTCAGACAAACTAGTTGCTAAGGATATGTGGGAATGTTTATTGGCAAGAAACAAATCTCATCAGTCCAACTAATTGGTGGGCTGATATTTGCAAGTTGCTGATATTTGAGGGGGACTTACAAGTATGGAGTGCCTGTGAGCACTGGGCAGAGGGGGGCACGCCATTAGAATCATAGAATAGAATCATAGAATATTCCGAGTATGAAGGGAACCTACAAAGATTATGGAGTCCAACTCCTGGCTCCACACGGGACCACACAAAAATCAAGCCCTATGCATTGTCCAAGTGCTTCTTGAGCTCTGGCAGGCTCAGAACAAAGACCACATCCCTGGGGAGCCTGTCCCAGTGCCCGAGCAGCTCTGGGTGCAGAACCTTTCCCTCACGCCCAGCCTGACCCTCCCCTGTCCCAGCTCCATGCCGTTCCCTCGGGTCCTGTCGCTGTCCCCAGAGAGCAGAGCTCAGCGCCTGCCCCTCCGCTCCCCTCGTGAGGGAGCTGCAGGCCGCCATGAGGCCTCCCCTCAGCCTCTGGGCTGGGCTGAACAAACCAAGGGACTTCAGCCTCTCCTCATACATCTTACCGTGCAGACCCTTCACCATCTGTACTTTGGACTCCCTCGAATAGATTTATGTCCTTCATATATTGTGGCACCCAAACTGAAGAGGAGGAAAAGGACTTGGCTGTCCATACTTAAGTTTTTTGTGAGTCCTATACGTCGCTCTTTAAGGCAGAGCCTTGTCTGTGGCATTCTGTGTAGCCAGTGGTGTCAGTGTGGTGTGTGTGCATTGCTGGGCTATGTACTGCTTTACTACTGGTTGAACCTACAAATGGGAAAGCAGTATCCCCATCTCTCGTATGGGAAGCCCATATCCCTGGCTAAGCAGGGTTTCAGAAGCTGTGCCCAGAGCGGTGGTGGCCGCTCCTGGCATCCCGAACACTGAGGTGCTTGTTGGACCTGGGACTATGGCAGCGTCACCTCTCTTGGGCTGGGGGATTCATCTAACACTTATATCAAACATCAATACAGATTGATAAATTCACAAACTGACAGTTCCTTGAGGAGGTCACACGTTGGTAATCTTAGCAGAAGACAGACTAATTTGCCTTCTGAAGCACATCCCTTGCCTTTGCCCACCATATGCACACTTCTAGGGAAAACGTTTCACACCCTCGTCACTTGTCAGCGATACTAGTTCTGCCCTCCAGATAGCTTGTGCATTTTCTGTTGTTTTTTTTGTTTTGTTTTGTTTTGTTTTTGGTAATGTAGCTCTAAGTTACAACTGTGACAAGTTCTGTCACTGTGTTAGGTATCTGCTTTGCCCTTAGTGCTTTTCACAGAGAAGAGAATGGTATGGATATGATCTAACTAACACAGACTTGATTTTTGTTTATAAGATATACAGCTTCATTACTTCATTTTTTAAAATTCTTTTGGCTAAGTGGCTTCTCAGGCCTTTTAGCTGAGCCTTTCTAGGTTCACCTGCACGGAAATGTTTTTCTTTTGGTGCCCTGCCCTCATTTTATTTTGTCTCACCTTGTATGAGACTAGAGGACCTTATGCAGTGAGGGAATGACCTGTGCAGGTGCTCTCCTCTGCATTACAGCAGCAAGAGAGTAGCAGTGTGAGGAGTGTGGCTTTGTAGAAAGGAAGGCTTTCTGAAGGTGGTCGGTTTGACCTGTCAGTCACTCTTTTTTTCACAAGAACAAAACGCGGAGGGAAAAGCCTGGGGTTTTTACCTGCTTCTAGCACAGTGCAGTGAGCTGCCATGTGCTTGAAATCACGGTTACCCGTAGCAGCCTCTTTGGCTGCAGCCTCCTTCCAAGCTTTTAACTCCACCTTTGAAACTGTTGCTTGCCGTTCCTCCGCTTAGTGAATGCTTGAGGTGCTTTCGTTCTGTATTTCAGAGCCACTGTTCTCTCAGTTCTAGAAAGCGAGCTGAATCTGCGTTATTAGCACAGAATAACGGGGACAGTCAATTTGGGATACACTGTGATTAAAGTTGAGCATGCATCTGTTTTCAAATTTAAAGAATTAGCTTTAAATCCGACTCAAACTGCAATCTAGTAAATAAGGGTAATTGCGTCTTAGTTTCAGTCACTTTTCGGAGGTCATGCTGTTTTAAAAGAGGCAAGCTGTTCATTGTGTATTAATTAATTCCAGTGCTGCTTAATGATATGCTTTCAGCTGCACTGCTTTAACTGCAGAACGGAAGGGGAGCACTTCTGAACACACTCCAGCAGAGAGAGCATCGCTCGCTTTGATGGAAGGAGGCACAAGGGTGCGGCAGGGAGAATCTAAGGACACAGTTGTTCCAGCAGCCATGGCTGCCTGGGCACATTATCAAGCTTGGAAAGCCTTTACAGCGTTTCAAGAGAGATGCAATAGCACTGATTGTGATGGGTGACTGAATGCATTTTGCTTCAAAGCTGCTCAGAAACAGCTGACAAGTGCAGTTTTAGGAAGGCGACTGGAGAAGCTTATTTCATGGGTTTTTCCTGCCACCTTCTGGATAGGGAGAAGAATAATTTTGAGTAGATAACCATCACCATGTCCTTTTTTTTTTTTTTTTGACAATATGTATGTCAACTTCTTATTTGTAAAGTCAGTATTTAGGTTGGCGATGGAAGACAAACGTATGAAGAGCAAAACCAGTGTGCTTTCTATGCTTCTAGAAAGAGGATGACCCTGCTTCAGTCCCTTTTTTCTATAATTATTTTGCATTTTCTGTAAATAACCTATTCCCATGGGTACTTTCATCATAGGAGGCTTGTATTTTAGTTTGTAAGTAGTAAGATAGCAGAAAGAATAATAGCTTGGACTAAGCAGCTAATAAAGCTGATAATTCTTTGAAGCGCTCTCTCAAATATAAGTGCACCCTGAATTTAACAGCATTTTTATTTTAATAAAAGCAAAAGGGGAATTTTTTTCAGAAGTACTCATTCCTAATCCATACCCATTGTTATTAGTGGATTCTTCTTATTGTGAACTTGAGTAAGACTGTTTAAGCCGTGGCCATGTATTTTGTAATAATTCACTTTCAAATGTATAATGCTACAACCAGAACAGTTCCCTGAAAAATTACACATATGAGGAAAAGGGGCTAGTGCTGCTTAATTCCTACACTAGCAAAGCACATTTAAATTAACCATTAGTACAATGTATGGAAATCATATCAGGGCTTCAAGAAAGTAGACCCAAAGATATTTTATATATATATAAACAAATGTATGGGTATATATGCATACAAATAAAGCCAACAACAAAAATACATACGTATATTACAAAACCAAGGAAACCAGAACAAGCACTAAATGGACAAAGTATTTCAGATCATATATTAGACCATTTTTAATGTGGGAGACTATAAAGCCGTGACTTGCACACTATCACACGGGAGAGCCTGTATCAGAGCCAGAAGCAAATTTCCATTTCTAGAATACAAACCATAAGGCCACCTGGAACATTTATAGTTGCCCCCCTACTCCAAATTAAATAGCTTCTTGCATCTCTGCTTGAAATTGCTGTAGAGTTTGTTAACATTTCTCTTAACATAGTTACAGGAATGAGATACCGTTTTCTTCCCCTCTCTTAAATGAAGTTGTCTCTTTAGCAGCTGTCATCTCAGTAATGAGCAGAGCTACAAATAAATGTCTTCTGCAGTCTGCAAGCAGATTTAAGTCCTAGGCTTTAACCTGTGTAAAGCAATGATATGCCTTAAGCAAATCATGAGAGTGCTTCTAAAATATGTCAAACTGGGAGGGAGGAAGATATTAATGTCACTTGTTTTTTTATTGCTTTTTCATCATGATTGAAATCACACGTGAAGCTAGCAGCACTGGAGCATTATCTGTTGTACAACTGAAGACAGCATAGGGAATATTTAAGTGAAACTGTACTGAAATAACTTCTCATGTGTCTGAGTATAGATTTTTAGCAGCCTTTATTGAATGTCTTGAAGCCAGTGTCCCACTGCAGATGGTACTCACTGGCAAAGGTAGTATATATTGGAACATTTCGTAACAAACATCTAATTCCTTTTCAGTAAACTGACTCTCTTTAAAAAAAAAAAAAAAAAATGCATTTTGTCATAACACGATGCTTTGTGTTTCTTTCTTCAGGTGAAAAATGTGTTCTGTATGAAGGCAAAGGAAGGCAGAAAAAAGTCAATACGTGCCTTAGTGGCTATCGGAAATGGTAAAGGGGCTGCAGGTATGTGCCTTGGCTGTATGTGAAAGATGCCGAAGGAATCGTTGCTTATAATGGGAGATGGGGAGGTGTGATTTGCAGGACTTTTTACACTTGAGAAAAAAATACCCTATTTTCTACAGGGCAATATCGAAATACCTTTAAGAATTATGAAAGCCTCATCTATAAAAGTAAGCTTTATAACCAAATCATATGTTCACTGGAACACTTTGTTTTGTATTAAAAAAAAAAGTAATTGGAAAAAATATGTGATTAGTATTGGTGTGTGTATTATCCAATGGTAAAAAACAGATTTTATTTAACTTCAGAGTGATAGAGCTAACCACAGGTAGGTCATACCAGAAGGGATTGTCTGTGCTACAGTATAAAGAAATGCTACAGTATTTCTTTTTACTGTAGGTGCTATTTATACTTTAAAAAAAAAAATCAAGGTGTTCATCCATGGATTAATTCCACATAACTGCAGAGTGTAGTTCTTTACTCTCAAGTCACAGGGAAGAGTTTTGCAAAATCACTTTCATGTTGTTGGGGTTCTTGGGGTTTTATTTTCATTTGCCGTAACAGTGACCACTTTGCAGTGACCGTGCAAGTTGTACTTTTTCCTGGTTGTACGTTTTCTAACTAGAATTAATATTTAAGTAGCTGATTTTTTTTTTTTCTCCTTAGACCTCAGGATACTTCCTTGCCAGTATTACTGCTTTTAGTTACAAAGGGCTTGTTTACTGGCAGTCTCAGCTAGCATGGACTATCTTGATTCAGAAACTTGTAATTAAGCTGTTAAATCAGAAGTTTCATTTTTACTCAGCCTCTTCAGGAAGCTTTCTTACTTTATTGAAGTTAATCCCTAACCCACCCCACCCCCCAGAACTATATATATATATATTAAGGGCTTCCTATAAAAAAATATATTTATACGTCTAAGGAAATAGAATGCTCAGAGACCTTTGGATCCATTCTCATAGTAACTTCAGTGATCTGCAGCTTGGCCCATTTGTAGGCTTTTCCATTATGATTCTTTATAAAGGTCTGTTCAGCAAGCAATTGAAGTCTAAGCATAGAAATGCTGTCTGCTGCATAAAGGAATTGGGAAAATCAAAAGAAATGTGATATTATGAAAGACCTAATAATACAAGCTGTGAACAGAGACCCTTTTTCTTTTCTTTCTCAGCACAGGCTGTAGAAAGAACACTGGTCAGAGGGATTCAGTTTGGTTTTGTTCTCCTTGTGACAGCACTATTTAAGCATGATTCTAACTGCACGGTAGCTCTGACCAAGCTATCTCTAGAAGCAACCAAACCATCTCAGTGCAGCATAGAAATTGGATCAATTAGCCCTTCCAAGAGGGTCCCATCTGATACCACGGCAGTGCTTCATATGTTAGTAAGATCACTCACAACAAAGACATGGATGACTGAGAACCAGCATGTTGTGCCACGTTCCTCTCCCCAGAAGTTTGGAAAATGCTCTAATAAGTAATCCCAATTCTTTCTTCAAGTGAAGTGCTTAGCAGTCGTGGCCAGAGGAGCCTTTGAGTTGGTCAGAACTGGTCTGTACAAAATGACAAGAACAAGAATTCCACTCTACTGCTTCTTAAGGGGTGCAGTACAAAATAAAGTGTTGCAAGAAAAAATCCTCGTTGGCTTAGCTGAGTCAGTTATCACTGTTGATGGGGATACACAGTATAGAGAAGGCTGAAGTAGCTTGTGTGTTACGGTTACAAACTTTATAAACTTCACAGGTTTTTTTTTGTTTAAAAAAAGGCAACTGAAAGAAAACAAAACCGAAATCTGCATAAACATTTCTGTGCCTTTGAGGTCCTTCCAATACGTCTGTTGGATGGGCAGGGTCAATGTGTTTGGATATTGTGCAGTACATATGGATTAAATCCAAGGTGCAGGGAGGCTTGGCCTTTTATTTCTTATGATGTGCAATAAATGATTTTATCTCTTAAGCCTGAGAAACTGTTACATCGATGTTAGTGATATATACGTTCTTTGTGCTAGTGACATGGCTGCACGTTAACAGTGCTGACCTCCTGCGTTCTTGTTTCTGCTGTTTTTATGACTCATGTTGTATACGGTACGTACATTTCTTTCATGAGTTCGGTTACACAGGGCCAGGCGAGGCTGACAAGTGCATATTAGTACTTCAATGAAGTCTCACAGCTAGGCCTTTATATGCGGCATATTACTGAATATATAACACCTAGCAATATTACGTATTGTTAAAGCAAGAGGAGACATTCTGTAACATGCTGGTATTTAAGCTTGTCACTCTTCTGAAATTTCTAAAGGCTAGCAGATGCTCTATCAAGAGGTAGGAATATGAGATGCATTGTATTGTTGACAGAGTATAGGAAATTGCATTTGCATTGTTACATGAAGTAAAGAAAACTGTTTTCAATACCTATTTAGAGCATCTACCTCTCGGATGTAATAGTCTTCTTTTATTATGAGCTTGCTAGATAACTTTGATGGGATGTGAGAGCTTTATTAAGATGGCCATGTTTCCAGTTGGATAGCTGTGTACAACTCAATCTATTTGAAAGATTGAAGTCCAGATGTGCTTCTCAAGCAGACCTTAACCACTCTTTGGAGGGGAAAAAAGCAATGTGTACGTAGAGGAAGGTGTGGCTCTCGAGTAGAACATGTTGCTCTGAAAAGTTCTGCCTACCTTTTCTTTGAAAAGTTTTTAACACATCATTAAAGTCTTACCATATGTGCCGAATGATTGAATCAAAGTTGTCCAGGTGGTTTCTTTTTTTTTTTTAATTTTCTAATCTATTGTGTGATTTTACAACGTTAATACATTACCAATGAGCTCTGTGTGTGTATGCATAAGAGTATCACATTTTCTTGTGCAGGAGTTAGAAAGTGATTGAGAACCCAGTATATGGATCCCTATTTTGGATTAGGCTCCATGACACAGGGAACCCCACAACCCCTGCTGACACAACAGAAACATCAAAAGACCAAAAAGAAGTTAAACTCACTGATTTGAAGTAAAATGATTTTAACTCAATCTGTCTTGACACTTGGACCACAGTGTTTAAAAAAAAAAAAAAGGCTGTCACATCCTCTTACTCGTTCCATACAGTCAGTTGATGCCCCCTTCTGAGCTGACTGCAAATACTCAAGAGACTGCTGTGAAAGCTCTTCATCACCATCACTCCCACAGTTCAGCTAGTAAATAGGAGTAGGTCTGAGTGTCCAGAGAAGATTAGGTAGCCATTTGGAAACTGACAGTCTGTTTTTTCCTCTGTTCTTTAGGCATGTACTTGTTGCAGATGTGCTATTCTGTTTGTAAACAGAATAGAGTTTTCTACTATGTTTTTCTAATATAAACCCAGTCTCCTTTGCTTCTAGAGCCTTGGAGCTGCCATTTGTACAGACATACTAGATATGTCTGTCAGTTTCCCTTTTTTTCTTTCTTCCCTTCTTTCCTTTTAAGCAGAAGACCCTGATAGATGAAGCAGTCACCTCTGTGTTGTTTGGAACAAGCATAGAACAAATACAAAAAAGAGTTAACTTGAGCCTTATCTGCTTTCTCAGGGTGATGCCTTGTGTATTTCTCAGTAATAAAATAACTTTTTTCTGTCTTTCAGGTTTTGCACTGGGGAAAGCAGGTGACAGGATGAATGCTTTACGAAAGGTATGTTGATTAAAAGCAAGTACAAAATAATTTATAGTGACATTTGTTTTAAGTAATCTTAAATAAGTCCACATATGTGATTATCCATCTTGATACGTATAATGAGGTCGTCCTGTGCTGACATTCTGTTAATATACACTTTTTCTTCCTACTCCCTTTTCTATCCCTCTTTGCTTGTTTGTTTCAATTACCTAAACAGCATGCAATCTGCTTGCACAGCTAGTGTAGGAATTTTTCTCTTCCACATGCATTATGACCTTGTTAAGGCTCCTTTAGACTTGAAAATATTATTTATCCATTTACATTAATCCAGTTTGTTTTAATGCTCAACTAAGCTACCAAAATAGCAATGCTAAAATACACAGTTAAAGTCATTACTATAGTGAGTAATCTTTTGAAATGTTCAATCTACTAGGAGAAAACAGTTCTTTAAATAGAACATTTTCATTTCTGGAAAGTAAATGGATTAAATGAGACAAGACTGCTTCCTAGGTTTTCTTGCTTGCTTTTCTTTCTATCTATTTAACTGAACAATAATGCATTTCAAGTACTTTGCAGAAAGGTTCAAGGAAAAACTGTTTTCTTATTTTATTTGCTAGGCAAAGAACAAAGCCATACGCAGCTTACATTATATAGAGCAGTATCAGAACCACACAAGTAAGTAGTATGATTTTTTTGACTCTAACTTTCAACAGGCACTGAGTATACTAATAAGAACTGGTTGCAACTTGTTGCAAAGTGTAAAAAGATATTAATTAAAACATTTCTGGTTTGATGCATGATTTTATTATTCTTTGTGCATTATTTTGTTTCAGCATGCTGTATGAAATATTAGCCGCAGATTGCTTTAACTAAACAGCAGTCCACAGTCTGCCAGTCCCTGTGTACAATCAATGATAGTTACCTGCAATGAATACTCAGTTTGCTCCTTTCTTTCACTCGGGTTTGTATCAAGTTGTAGGAAGGTACATGACAAAAAGTGTTGTTAAGATGAAAATATTAAGTTGAGAGATTTATCTCCCTTCTATTCTCCTGTCTCCACCACACTTAAAATTTGGTTACTTAATACATAGTATTTCGAGCTTTTTAAATATGTGCAGCAGTAGTAGCAAGCCCAGGAGGAGGATGTGGGCTCAACGTGTCCGTGGTGTGTTCCATGGCAGCTTTTTGTTAATCCAGTTTAATATCATGCAGGTCTGTCTGATGTGGTACCAGTATACCAAATAGTGATCTTTGGGAAAAATTATGAAAGACAGTGACACGTATTTAACCAAGTCACTGCATAAATAAAAATTTAGTATAATCAAACTTCATCTTACAAATAAAAACTGTAGTTAATCCTTCTGAGTCTATTCCATGACCATTAATATTTCACGCTAATAGGTTGGCGGGTTGATTAGAGACTGGTAGTGTTTCCTCCATGCTTTCCATTCTGCTCAACACAGAGGTCTTCTCTGAGCCGTCCTGACTGTACTGCAAGAAATCTGTGCAGAGACCAACTCATTGAATCAGATGTGTACAACAACAACCACCAGAGGAAATGAGTTTTGGGTTCCTTTTGAAGCAAAGAGAAGCAGCAAGACTAGAACGGCAAATTTCCATATAGAAAATCTAAGAAAACCAAAGTCTGAGGGGGAAATCTTAGATTAAAAGCTGAATTATTAGAAAAAAATCTAAATATGAGGAAAAGGGTTAAATTACATTGCTAGTGGAATGTGGATCATTGGAGGCATGTGGACCCTTCATATTTTTTTCCAGCATAGCTTGTTTTTGTATGCAGTAATGAAGTAGTACTCACAGATATGTAAACATTCCTAACCTGCTACGGAACTTTACCTAGATAAACTTGCCTTTTCAAAGAACTCAAGAGGAAAACTACCTACCTCTTTACAGTTCTAAAAAAGAAAAGTATTCCTGATGTTTGCTGAGCTAAAGCTATTCTAGAGGGAAGAATTTAGCTGTAATGCCTTTCTTTTCTTCCCCTTCCAGTTTACCATGACATTACTGTGAAATTTAAAAGAACAACCATCCGCATGAAGAAGCAAAACAAAGGTAATTAAAGCTACTTGGGAATTCTGAAGTTCTGTTAATTACTGACAGGTATTTATTTCATGACGTTAAATCTGTGCAGTGTTCATTTTCTTCAGAATTGTATCATTTGGTGCTAGTCCACCATGTCTTACATGGTGAAGATGACCAATGGTTTTCATTAAAAATACCTGCTGTTGACTACATGGCTTTGTTTTTGTGCATCAGGGTTTCTCTCTCATACCAGTACTGGTGTGAGCTCTTACCATGGCTTTCTTTCACCCTTCCTGCTTCCCTTTGAAGTTAAAAACAAACAAAAAAACAGTTCTGCACAGGGGAAGACGGGCACCTCTGTCAAGGCTTCCCTAAGCAATGTACTGATTAGACACGCAAGCAAGACACAGTCAGATACTTGTTTTTCTCACAGGACTGTCTCCTCGTAAATGATAATAGGAGGTGTTTCGTTCCATCCTAGATGATAAAACTAACATGATTTATAATATGTAGATATGAGGGAAGTGTACTTGAGCAGAAACCTGTCTCTGGGCTTGCTTTTGCTCATCCTCCCAAAAAAATGAACCCTGACTGCAACAGTACAGATTTTATCTGTGGAAGTTTTTTCTGTATTATCAGACAGGAAATTGAGTGAGGGCCATGGCTGCACCCCCCTAAAAGCTTTAGTCAGAAGAGTTGCACAGCTCACCATACATTATCTCTCAATTGTGTGTGCTGTGTCTGAGAGCTTTTCATAGCTGATATTCAGCTGATAGGTCAGCTGAATGCTGGCATTTTGAAGAGACGTTGCTTACTCTCTACTGTCCCTTTCCTCACCTTCAGTGCTGTTGCTGTGTGCCTGGCCAGCCATTGACAATGATGGAGATACATCCAGAGCAACCTTGTAAGCTGGTGTCGTGTTCTTCAGGATTGCAATATAAAAAGTCTTACATGAAATAGTTTGGGGAGCTAAAGGTTAGCTTATTTCTAATGGACTGCAGTTTTCAGCGTGACCCACTTTACCTTCTAGGTTCTTTCTGTTTTGAAGACCTGTAAGGGCAGTACAAGGTCATTTCTTTGCATGAATATTTGAGTTAAATCTTTATGTGCAAAGGTTTCATCTGACTTGCTTAGCCTACCTTTGCTTTCAGGATGGATAAAGCAGCTATTTCATAGAAAACAGATGTAGCTTGCTGCTGAGTGCCCTTAATTGGTCTTCTAATTTCAATATACAACAGGAAACAAATTCAGCTACATAGCTAGTTGTTTGTAAATCACTTCAGATTCATTATGATGAGACCTAAATTGCAAGATCGTTTAATGATTAACTCATAATAAGTCAGAACCAGGATAATTTTCCAGTCAGAATGCTGTCATTGTGTTCGCCTACTTAATTCATCAGTTCTGTAGCCTTTTGAGCAAGCTGAAGCACTGACACTTTGGACATACCCTTTGATTTTTGCATATCTGGTATTATTGTTCTGCACTGTCACATTAGTAATATGAGAAGATAATATTAATGTTCAGAGTTATGTATTTTGAAAGCATCTAAAAGTGCTATGAACCTTCAACAATTTTTATTAGATGACATTATTTTAGTTCTGGGCTGAGGGTTTTTTAATCAGTGTGACAGTAATGGGATAGCACGAGCTTCAAAAAATCCTTACAAGTCAATAGGTAGAGAGTCAGACTGTCTTATTTGCGTTTCTGCATTTCTTTTTGCCTTTAAGGAGCTCTCAAGGTTGTAAATTGTAAATTAAGTAATTTCATAGAATCGTAGAATCAGAATGGTTTGGGTTGGAAGTAACCTTAAAGATTATTTAATTCCAGCCACCCCACCATGGGCAGGGACACCTCCCACTAGACCAGGTTCCCCAAAGCCCCATCCAGCCTGGCCTTGAGCACCTCTAGGAATGGGACATCCATAGTTTCTCTGCGCAACCTGTTCCAGTACCTCACCACTCTGATAGTAAAGAATTTCTTCCCAATGTCAAATCTAAGTCTACCATCTTTTAGTTTAAAGCCATTACCACTTATCCCATCACTACATGCCCTGATGAAGAGTCCCTCCCCAGCTTTCCTGCAGGCCCCCTTTAGGTACTGGAAGGCTGCTATAACGTCTCCCTGGAGCCTTCTCTTGTCCAGGCTGAACAACCCCAACTCCCTCAGCCTGTCAGTGCACTTCTGTGGTTTTGAAGCCCGGCACTGATACCCTGTAGCTGTAATTAATATGTATGAAAAATTATAGTTATTCATAGTTTTCACATTAGACCATCTTTTGTAAGATTCCTTCTACTTGCTGATAACATTGCAACTGTATAGTTATGTATGCTGAAACCTCTTGCTTTGTGCAAGTTCAGCTGGCAAGTTGTTAATATTCATTTTATTCCTGTTCCTGTACTTAGGACCCAGGCAGCAGTCTCAACAAATGAACGCTACAAAGCCCAATGTTTTCAGAGAAAAGATTAAGTCACTGTTATATTTTATACCCCTTACTTTATTCCTAAGTCCTGCTAAACAGAAAAATGCCTCATCACATAGTGAGGATGACGTTAAACAAGTGAAAAACCAAGTTAAAAGAGTTCTATCATGTGAACATCTGAATGTGAGCTGAACTCGTAGTCCCTTAGTGTGGATTTAAAGTGGGTATTCTCTTTCTCACTAACTCACGTTAATGGCTACCAAGAAAAGCTTGATTGTCTATAACAGCTTGTATTAGTTAGGAGCACTACATTTTAAATGCTTTTCTTGATAACCTTGGCATCAAAAATCAGTGTGAGAGAATTTGTTGTCTAAATGATCTTATTCTGTTACACAGGCCTCACTGAATTAAACCACAGTAACACAGTTGGAGTGCCAGAGGCAAGTTAAAAAATGTCAGAGCACAACTTTTTGTTTCCACAGTTGGAGTTTTGAGTTGGAATCTTTTGCTTTTGTGTTTGGAATAAATTTTGTTCAGTGACTGATGGGCTAATTCACTGCCTTCCGAGTTTCATGCATTAACAATCTGCAGAAACCTGATTGAATTGAGGTGGGAGAAAAGCAACAATGCAAAACACCAGAAGGAAAATGCTTTAAGTCACTGAAAATGAAACTTTGACAAACGGCCTTTCAGAGATCATTCACATGTAATTGTGTCGAAAACTTGACTTTGTATTGTAGCATAGAAAATGGTGTTTTCTCAAAAGGCAGAACAAATGGCTTTGGATGGTTATAATTTCTTTTCCGATTACAGGTTAAAAGAGAAAAAGGGCAATATTGGTGCAGTAAAACATGCAGCACTGGAATAGATTTTTTTCCTCGTTTGCTCTGCAGCAAAACCGTTCTGCTGAGTGGATTAATCAATAACCTGGCTCTTCAGCTTCTAAGTAAAATACATTAGAACTATCATAAAGCGATTTATGAAGATTAATAGAGCTAGGCCACAAGAAACAAGTCTCTTGGGGAACAAGAGAACAGAATTGGATGCCTCAATAAATAACCCCTTCATTAAAGTCTGGCAAGTGTAAGAAAGCATTTGCAGTTAACGCTAATGCACTATAATTATACATTTGAGCTAATATAACACTCCCAACTGGAGATAGATGCGAATGAGATGCAAAGCTCTGTTGTGTTTGTGGATTTGGGGATGTGTTTGCCTCTCCCTCCCACTCACCTACACATCCAAGTTGTCACTGTTACTGGGTTTTGTAATTTGTGCCTGAAGCATGCTGGTTGTTTTGAGCTGTGACTTCACGGTAGGAGACTGGTTTAAATCCATCTTGTAGATGTGAAGCAGGACTTTAAAGTCAGGCTTACCATCGTTAGGAGTTACCAAAGCTGTCATCGAGCACTTGTCCAATCGGAATTGCAAAGGAAGCAGGTATTGCTTCTTGGAAGAGACAGTCTTGGTGGGAATCCATTTAGATCCTCGACCCTTGTAATGGATTCATTTTAATATGCTTTTAAGTAACTTTCTTGCCTTCCTTCTCTGCAGATTTTTTTTCTCAGTTTTGGGAAGTACTAAAGTGTTCTTTATCTGCTGAGTGGGAGAAAGAAATAACCTTTGTTTGGTGAATGTTTGTGGGGGTGGTTGGAAAGTTGTCTGTTTGTAGAAGACTCTTCTAAAAATGCCAGTGGTACTTCTAAAAAATAATACCCAAACCTGTGGTATTAAACAGTTCTTGAGGATGCATTTTTTATGTTTTGAGTGTATAGGTGGTGACATTTTTGTTCAGTTTCACAATATGTTAAGTGGAATATATTTAGTATAAAAAGAACATGATCTTTATTTTAGCATGGCTGCAAAGATTGGGAAGAATGGTCTTTTCAGAACAGTTTTACCACTTCTAAGGTATATTTGTGTGTCCTAATATAATAGGTAACAAACATCACTAAGAGATGGTCCTAGCTCTCTGTTTTTCCGAAGCTTAGTCACATGCTTACAGATAATCACATAATGTCATTTTTTTCCTGCAGGTTATGGTCTTCATTGCCACCGAGCTATTATGACCATCTGCAAACTAATTGGCATTAAAGACATGTATGCTAAGGTTACTGGATCCAAAAACTTGATTAACATTACCAGAGCTCTCTTCAAAGGACTGACACAACAGGTAGATTACACTCTCAGTCATTCTATTCATTAGGTCAGAGGACAGAATGGGATTGATGTTGTAATAGTTTGCAGTCAAACATTTTATATTCCAGGCTTAAAACAAAGTACTCTTCCCAAGAGCAAACAAAATCAGCACGTAACTAATTCTTGTGCAGTTGTGTGAAGTTGTCCAGTCAGGAGCGTTCCACAGCTAAGTGCCTCCAGGACACATCTGAATTTCTGGCCTTCATTTGTGGTATTTTTGGTGGCATTGGAATAAGCATGGGCAGAGGAGATTGTGGCCTTGCTTAGATTGCTGATGCTTGTTTGCATACTAAGTTTCCATTGCCAAAGGGTTGAATGTCACAGCTGCTTCAGTCTCTAGTATAATTAAGATATCTGAAGTAAATCAGGGAGGTGGTGTCGTTTCCTGAAAGTCAGTGATCACAGTGGAGATGTTTCTGTCGGAGCCCTGTGTGTAGCTGATGGAGAGATCCAGCATGTGGCATTTCATCTGACTTCCTCTGAACACCAGCCTTAGGATAAATTGGTCCTTTGCAAATTCCTGGTTATCTCTTTGGTTGCAGTCTTTGTAGCAGTGAGGATTTTGCTGCTTACAGTCCCAGTATCCCCCTGCAGAGCTATAGTTGTCAAATTTGTCACCCTGTCCTAGCCAGCCTTTTAGTTTAGCCTCAGAAGGGCTAAAATAAAAGGCTGACAATCTTCTTTGCCTACTGAGATGGTTACAGATGCTCATCAGTGTGAGATTATACCCAGACTTGAGGTTTTCTATCATACATTTTCCATGCTTTGCCTCTGAGAAGTCTTCCACAGAAGAAACAGAAGTGCCTGCTGTATAGATCATTGTTCTGGGAGATGTGCAGTTGATAATATTTCCTCAGCTGCCCCGAGTGTGAAAAATCTCCTGTTCCCAGTAAATTTTTATTGTATAAAATCTGAGTGTTAACAAAGCTTGTTTGCAAGGAAAGGGTAGTATTGAAAATAACGGTGAATTCATATGGTTGTAGTAGCTGAAACTACCTGTCAGGGCAGTAACAAGCACTTCACTGTTGTCAAAGCAAAATTTATATAAAGATATAAAACGTGTAGTGCACGTTACAAACGTGCCAATGCACCTTATTAGCAGAATGCACCTCCTCTGACCAGCTCCTTTCCAGAAGCAAGTTCCTCTAGGATGACATTGTAATGCTGGTGTATCAGCAATCTAGCTACCAGAATCCCTGCTGCTTATCATTATTTCATCTGAAATCCATAAGGATGTTCGTAATGAGTCCTTTAATTTATGCACCATTGAAAATGTTAATAAATGCTGTTTTTTTCTACCCCATATACCGTGTAGAGCTTGGCCTCAAGTAAACCAGTACTGTGCATCATTGCTCCTGAAGTTAATGTTGTCTTAGAGATTATTTAAACTGGGATCAGTGAGAAGCAGAAAACAAAACAACCTTTCCTCTAATATCTGTTAGCCTGAGACTTTTTTTTAATTGTCTTTTCTCTTTCCTGCTCCTTGTCTGCCCCCAGGAGACTCACCAACAGTTAGCAAACCAGAAGAACCTCTACGTTGTGGAGTTCCGGGAGGAGCAGGGCCCACTGCCCATCGTTGTGGCACTGCCTGAGGGGACCGTCCGTGAGGATCCTGAGCCCGAAGATGATGTTCCAGACACTAAGCTGGAGTGGAGCGAGGTGAAAGGAGCTCAGGGAATGAAGAGATCACCCTGGACAAATGTCAGGCAGAGAGTATGGTGAAAGATACAGTACATCTTTCCCTGCTGCTCAGAGATGCAGCTATGAAAGTCCAGCCCAAATGGGTGGGTTGTCTAAGCTTACATTTCAGAGGAGGGCATCGGTAGGTCTCATACCATTCGTGTTGCTGCTCCCGTTACTACCATTCAGTAACTGTTTGCTTTCCCACAACTCCTCCCACCACTGTCCAGCTAAGGACATTCAGGAGGAAACAGCCAGTGGACATGACTTCTACTTCAAGCATGCATTTACTTGATTCCTGAAGATGATGTGTCATGAGTAGATCCTGGAGTTGCCTTCACAAACCCTTGGGAAACTACTGAAAATATGAGATTGTGGAAGCAATAAAGAATCCTCAGAATGAGTTCGGTGTGAGTTAGTGTCTTATTTGCAAAATGCTGATGTCTGGGAGACCTTGACGCAAGCAGCAGTAGTGAGAGTCAGTGTGCACTCCAACTCTCTCCATAGGCTTGCTCAGAGTGGTGGGGCAGCTGAAATCAGAAGGTAGAAGGTAGAGGAGGGGGCCAAGGTGTTGGTTGGCAACAACGGGATCTGTGCAAACGCTGGTCATGCAAGTGGGGGAGCTCCCCAATTGAAGCAGAGACTAAATATCTGTCGACAAGCAACTGTGAGAAAAATCTCAAATAATTTTCTTCAGACAGGATCTACTATGAAGCTATTTTATTCACAATTGCAATGGCGGGCATCCTGCCAATCGGGAGCACATTATAGTAAACAAATCATAACCTTTTATTCCCTATTACCCGATCACCTCCCCTGTTTCCTTATTGCCTGAGTACTACAGGTTCACAAGCTACTTGACACTCCTCTGTACCATATATGTACAATTTTTCTTTTTTTTCAACCCTTTAATTTCTCCCTTTTCCCTTTTTTTCCCTTCCTTGTGTTTTGAGAACCTGTGATCTTTTTTTTACTGTCCCTTCACTGCTCATCCTCTTTTTCTCAAGCTTCCACCTTATTTTGGAACAGTGAGGCCTTCTGCTGTCCACTTACCTACTTAGCATTTCTCCTCATTGTGACTACACAGCTACCTTGGAATACAGAAAATTAATTCTCTTCTGCAAAAACACAACTTAGTTTCTTGCACAACCCCTCAATCTCCTGTTTCGGCTGTCATTGGAACTGCAGTCCAAAACCTGTAATCCAGCCTCTTTCATGGTTAGGACTTGGCACTGTTCTGTACCAATTTGGTACTGGGCACAGGAGAGTCTTGGGCCCTTATCCAGAACTCAGAAAGTGCTACAGCCAGCTCACTGACTGGGAGACCCGTCACCCAAATCCCACCAGAAAATAGGCAGACTGCATCTACACAAAAGGTCATGGTGCTTGATCTGGCAACTTCATGTTTTTGTCACAGGAAAAAAAGTTCAGTGGAACTGAACCCAAAATATGTTTTATCATAAAGTACTAGAGTGACCCAAGCTACAAAGCAGTTCAGAAGTTGGCTTCTGTGCCTTCCAGTCTAATGCTTGCCATGACATTTCTCTGTATGGTCTTTCTGGATGGCAGCACAACCATCTGGTGTATCCACCCCTCCCAGTTGTGTTGTCTGCAAACTTGTTGAGTGTACGCTGTCCCTTCATAAAGATAATTAACGGAGATATTGAACAGGACTGGACCTGTTGTTGACCCTTGGGCCTCAGCCATTCAGCCTGTTTTCCACCTCACCGCCCTTCTAGCCCCTACATTAATAGTTTGTTTTCCTCCGGTCTTTGGGTGCTTCTCTCAGTTGCCATTACTGATCAAAGATCATCAAGAACATCCTCACAGTGACAGCTGCCAGCTCCCTCGGCACTCCTTGGTACATCCCATCAGAGCCTACTGACTCACGTATGCCTGGGTTGCATTAACTATTCCCTGACAACCCCGTTGGCGGCCTTCCCTCTGCTTTGGAGGAAGTTGAGGGCTCTTCTCAAACCCACAGGGCAGAAACTCATGGTTGAGCTCTGCCATGAATCTGAAACAAGGGCATTTCCATTGCTGTCCTCAGAATGAGCGGGTTTTTGGTGCTTGATTCTGTTAGTATGAGGTGGACTGTGGAGAAGGATGGGGCCATGCCATCGGTGTGAAGATCAGAGGTGAGTAACAGCCCATAGTTGGTTTCAGGGTCTGTTCTGCCACAGACCAAAAGGAGCTTTGATCCCTCCATAGGCGTTATTTTCTGTGACTTTCCCATTTTCCAAGTTTGTTCACGTTAATGTAGCTGGTTGTACAGATGTTGTTCACTCATCGCTCGCAAATAAAGCTGACTATAACACGAGAAACATCAGGCACTCCTGCACTTTTCCATGCAGTCATAATTATTTATGAAATCTTTGCTTCAGACAAAGCAAATTCTGCAATTCAGAAGATGTGGAAGTGCTCCTAACTCATTGTGTCCCTAGAGGCAAGGTAACGGAGGTGCCCGTATGCAGGTATTTGGGTAACAGCTAACATTACGGTTAAGGAGGTAGTCTTCAATTAAGCAAGAACAACCGAGATAACCATCTGGACATAGTTAATGAATTATATGTCCGTAATCTTGTTTGCATCAGAGGAGCTGAGGTTTTACCTGCCTTCCAGGTAGGCTGGTTTGTCTTTAACTGGAGTGTTGTTGCCTGATCTCTAGATGCCTGCAGACCTTGTTTTGCTGAGGAAGCTGGAAGAGAAGAGCAGAGGTGGAAACTCCACTTACACTCCTGGCTGAAAGTTAGTGTTGGCTGCAGGGCTGCAGCAAGCCTGGTATTTTTAAGCGTGATGGAACTTCAAATGCTCTGAAAAAGGGCTGGTTTATGCCATTCCAAATGGGCTCTATGTCTTCAAGAGACTCCTTGAAGGGAAGGGATGGGAGGATAAATGAAATATGGCATGAAAGGGAGGATGCTGGAGATAGATGCAAGCCCAGAGGGGTGCAGGAATGTCTGACTTGTTTCATAGGAATTTATCTTCATCCTTGCAGAATTCTAAATCCCAACTGGATGTGGTCCAGTACAGCCTGGTGCAGCTTCTGGGTGAAGCAAATGCTCCCAGCAAACGTCCCCAGGGTTCCTGCCTCCACAGGACAAACAGTGTAACACCATCCTCCTCTCAGGTCCCACTGGTCTTCCGATCAGGTTTGGAGACCCTGCTCAGCAGCAAGAAAGTGAAAAAAGGAATGCAAGGGGGGGGATTGGGGGGGGCGGGTGAAGCCTCTGTGCATCCATACTTGGTGCACAACTATTGCAGGACCCAGGGAGGCAAGTTGACTGCTTTCACATTTGAAGTGAACAGCAATTTCCCAGACAAGCCCTGGACAAGGTCCAAGCCTGCCACCTTTGTTACGACCAATGTTTCCAGTGTCGTCACAGCAGGTTCTCAGGTCAGTGCTGTCCTCAGGGCTCTGTTTTGGGACACACATGGCAGAGGGGTGCTTGTAGGCCCTGGGAGAGTGGCTGATCTGTGGGCAGCATCTTGCACTCCAGAAGCATGGAGATGTGCCGGTGACCTTGGGCTGCCCAGCTTCCAGGCACACGGGGGCTTCATGGGTTTATTGAGAGGACTGGAGGGCAGGGCATGAAGGACAATGGAGATCTCAGAGTGCTTTTTTCACTTTAATTTTCTCCTTTCCTCCTTGCGGGGAACATGCATGTTGCTGTAACTCACCTGGGAGGTGTAATCCAGCAACCTGGTGCAGCAAAGCCACACCTCACCATGTCACCCTCTGGTACTGTCCCATGTGTCAGCTATTTGGCTGCAGGGGATTAAAGCCAGGGCCACACTGGGAGGGTTTCAAAGCCACAGCTCTGCTTCGTAATCAGTTCCTTTGGATGCCTGTGACCCCGTGGTGGCCGTTCTCCCTGCCCAGCCCTCCCTAGGCAAAGCCTTGGCCCAGGTTTCTCCCTCCCAGTCCCAGGCCTGCACCCCTCAGCCCAGCCACTGGGTACTGGGGCTGGTGGGAGCTCCCATGGCAGCACCACCCCGCTGTTTTTTTCCAGTCCAGGCTTACAGGAAGGTTTTGCACCTGCTCGGAGGGAGGTGGCTCAGCAGCCCAGCTGGGGCCAGAAGGAAAAGGGGCAGGCAGGTGGCAGGGTGCAGACTGGTGTGAACTGGTGTGCGGCGGAGAGAGCAGGATAGCAGAATGAGCTGGGGAGGGGACAGGGCCAGGTGCCAAGGCATGGGCTGTAAATGGGATGGCTACGGGGCAAAGGGACTGGGAAATGAGGGGAGCAGAAGGCAATGTTTGGAGCAGCCATGGTGACCACGTGTGGGTGGAGAAGGTGGACACGGGCACCACATCTCAGACTGCAGGGCATGACCCCGAATGCCTGCTTCTGTAAATACACCCCAAAAAGAAAGGCATCTTTGTGTTTTGATGTGACTACATGCAGGGCAGTGCAAATCTGGGCTCCACCACCACCCGTGGTGACGTGATGTCGAAGCAAGTTTCAGCAGGTGCAGATAAACCTCCAGAACCAAGCACAATTGTGAGCAGCAGTGAGTTCCCTCCCTGCTATGAAAAGGGGTTTCTTTTTCCACCTCTGTTGTAATCAGCTTGCTTTTGTCACTAAAGCAAACAAAACAGGTCAGGCTGGTTTTCAGCAAGGATAAACTATAAAGAATCCAATGTTTCCCTCATATTGCAATTAAAAAGCTTCAACGCTCAAAAGTCTGCCTAGGACCTGAAACAACAGAGGTGTCCCTATGTCCACTTCTGCTTCTTCTCAGTTCTCCAATCCTTGTTATTACCCAGGAACTTCAGACTCAAAATGGAAGCTTTCTTTTCCCCCCACAAGCTGGGAGGGATAACTGGGTACCACTGCATATTAGGCACCTCTTTGTAACATGCGAAAACACTCCTTCTTGGGCCTGGATTTAAATAAACTCACCTGACAACACTAATTTACATGCCCAGGTGAACATCATCACTGAGATTAACTTGTGCCTGTGTTGCTAGGACAAGGGATAATAGGTTTCAACTGACAGAGAGTAGGTTTAGGCTAGATAAAAGGAAGAAAACATTTATTCAGAGGTTGGTGGGGCTCAGGAGCAGGTTGCCCAAAGAAGCAGTGGATGCCCTCTCCATGGAAGTGCTCAAGGCCAGGCTGGATGGTGCTTTGAGCATCCTGGTCTGCTGGGAGGTGTCCCTGCCCATGGCAGGGGGATGGAACCTGATGATTTTTAAAGTCTGTTCCAGCCCAAACCATTCCATGATTCTATGAACTTGAGTCAATTTAGTCCCCATCCCCACGGGCTCCCTTTGCCAGAGAAGCCCCTCCATTCGTGTCCGGGTCTGTGCCTGCTCCTTGGGCACTGACCTGCTGTGGTGCAGCGCTCCTGAGGGCGTACAGGGCTGCGTATGCATCAGCTGCAGGGGGAAATTAGCAGCAATGACCTTTGGTTGCAAGATCACAGGAAACCCATCTTTATTAGCGACACAGTGCCCGTGTATGTGAGAACAGTCATGCACTAAAGATAAGAGCTGATTGCCACTGCTTAGCTGAGACATTTTTCTAATTATCCATATAATTCTGCTGCAGTCTGTACAGCACATTTTCTAAGTTGTGTTTCATGGGGGGATTCGTGACAGGGGTAGTTCCTGGGGTTACGGCTGTGCCTCGTAATTTGATATTACCCTTCGGGGGTTGCAAGAATTCATATTACCCCTGAGACGAGTTGCACTCATTCCTCATCACAAGGCAGAGGCAGCATTTCCAGAAACGGCACAGAAAATTCTTTTGGCACAGAAGCGTCAGGGAGGGAAATAGGCTTACACAGGTGGCTGTCAATGAAAATGGCCAGGCTTCATACTCATGCTGCTTAGTGCCGGATGTTCAGGCTTCCCCTGACAGCAATAACAGCCCTAGAGGTGTAAGGGTGTAGTTGAGGGGAAGCTGCTTTGAGCTGGATGTTTCCTATTTGGGCCCCAATTACCAACATCAAGCTGTACCCAACCCGGAAGAGAATGAAGAAAATAGATTGCACCAGGATACAAGTTTCTCTGGCAGGCTCTTGGTCTTCATTGCCACAGTCCCACAGAAAGCTTCTTGTTTATAGTATACATATTAAAAAACAAACCCCAAACCCAGCCTGGAAACTGCAGTCGTTGGACAACGTTTGTGTTCATGGGATGACCACAAGACACAACGTGCAAGGAAAGACACTTAGGATGATTTCCATCGGCGGAGAGAGTATATCTTATGGATCACATACAACAGGGTAGCTATGAATGCAAATACCTACAAATGGAAAAATACATCAGGCAGTTAATTTTTTATTATATGGTATGAGTTCCTGATCTGAGCAAATACACTGTAAGGCATTCTGTTTCTATTGACTTTTGCACATTTGGAGACATTCACGGGACTGGTTTCCTCCTCCCCCCTCCAAAGGTTGGTGCTAATCAAGATTTGCCCTTGGGGCCACCCCGCAGTCTTCCACTTGCCAGACACTCACCACAGCAGCAACGTTCTCCTGGTAGATGGACTTCCACTCAGGGCTGGCAAACAAACTGTTTATTGCATATGTGAAGTAGGCTTCCAACACAGCAGCACTGAGGTAGAACAGTGCTGCTGTCACCTGGCAGATGGCATCCTAAGAAACAGGGATCACACACTGTCATTCCCAAGGAGGGAGCATGCTGGGAAGGGAAAAAACAAGAGGAACCCACAAGCAAGCCCCAGGCTGCAATTCAGAGTGCAGCAGGGGGACAAAAAGGGGACAATCGTCTACCAGTGATGGCAAGGAAGGGATTGGCCCTGGGGTTTGCTGTGACCACTTACCAAAGTGACCCAGGAGCTGCTGCCTCTGTGTGCCCCACACATGTAGAGGAACAGGAGGGTGGCGGTCATGACAAAGCAGAACACAGAGACAAACATCACCCATCCCTGCAGTATGGGGCTTGGGACCTTTGAGGCGGCAATGAGGATCCAGACAAGGCCCCCAAAGATCTGCAAGCACAAGCAGGAGAAAGGGTGAGTTGTGGGATGAGTGCACATGGCAATAGCGAGTTCTTCCCAGCCTCCGCTCGAATCTGTGAGCATCTGCCTCCAGTCTGGGTCCCAAAGAGCCTCACTGCACCCCTGCCTCCAGGAGTCACTGCCATTCACCGCCTCAATGTGTGGAGCATGCTGGTTCTGGCCGTCTCTGAAGGCTGGTTTTGGTAAGAAGGGAGCTTGTTTTAGGACACATTCGCCTCACATCCAGCGTGGTGGATCCCTGAGAGGCATTGTGCCAAACCCAGCCCACCAACACAAGCAGCGCAGTCACGGCATGGTGAAGACCACGGCCTTGATGGACGCCTTGTGCAAGCTTTATCCTGAGAGGAGAATTAACAGTTTGAAGTGAGGTAAATTAAGCCAGTTTTACTCTCTATGGTAGGGGAAACAGGGCTGAGGCGCCTAGCTTTGTGAAAACACTCCTGAGAGCACTGTCTGGGAAGCAGGGGTTTGCTTTGTTGCTCCAGCTATTTGGGTCGTCCTACACCAAGGCTGTGCAAGGTACACTCGTGCTGGGGAACACAAGGACAGCTATATCCTGACTCCATCCCTTCTCCACCAGCAGGCTCCTACACAAGAGGACGGAAGCATCATGTCCAATGCCATGGAGTGACTGAGCTGTAAGCAGCGTCTCTGCACTAAAATGCACGCAGTAGCTTTTCTCTGCAACTGATCAGCCCGCTTATTTCTTGAATCTGTGCAAAAGTCTGTGCAGTGCCTCGCAGCTGAACCCGTACTGTGAGGGGACGTGAACATGGCATTTAGGGACGTGGTTTAGTGGTGGACTGGGTAGTGTTAGGTGGTTGGTGGTTGGACTTGATGATCTTAAGGGTCTTTTCCAATCTAAATTATTCTGATTCTATGGGAGCAGTGCTGCCACAGGGACTCATGCCTCATCACCAGTTGCTCTTGATTTTGCTGGTTCATCTCCAGAGGAAATATCATTCTGGTGACCAGTATATGATGACCAGCATATATGATGGTCAGCCTTTGCCAGCATCCAACACCAACTTATCCCAGTCATGGTATTTCTGTTTCCTTGGAGGCATTTTTGCAGGTCAAAGGGAAGCACCAGAATTATTGTACTCAGACAATGACACATCATTCACGTCACCCCAGATTTACGGGGGAGAATTCACCGATTTCATTATACAAATCAGTACATTAGATCAAGGATGTGACTGTAACTTTACAAGTATCTGGGTGAAAATGATTCTTCCAAAGTGCTGCTGTTTTGACACACCCTGTAATGACCAAAGACCGACTGGCACCTGAACACCAACCCAGGCCCTGTATGGTTGACAGCTTGAGTGCATTACAGCTAAAGATCCTGGAGAAAAACTTGCAGTTGCTCCCTTAAAATCCAACATAGTCAGGGTGAGACATGAGGCTTCTCATTTCCCATGTCTCCTTTATGTAGGATATGATTTTTCACACAAGCAAACATTTAACATGTTTGACTGCTGATTTTGATTTTATAGCACTGCTGTTCATTCAGTGAACTCATAAAAATCAGAGGCTTTCAGCAACAATCCACAGCACACTGGAGACCACAATCTGATAAAAACTTAACTTTTAAATAACCTTTTACAATACAAAAAAAAGCTGTTTGCAAATTATTTCAGCTTCTCCACACAGGCCCAACTGCTAAATTTTGTCCAGATATGCAGAAAGCTCTTCAAACAAAACAGATACAAATACAAATGATAGTTCTTCATCATCAGCCAGATGTGGCAATCATCTGAGCTGTAGGCAGGACCTTTTGGCATTATAGCAACTGTCGAAGAATTTGAAATGATTTATTTTTTTTTCTGTGTGGTTACCATATCAACCCACTGCAGATAACCTCAAATTCCACTGAGGATTGAGAAGCTCTTTCTCCTTTTCCTGAATGCTGTGATTCAAGGGAGCCACCTCCTTTGTACACAGTAGAGAGAATACACCTGCACGACTTGGAGTCATGCACCCCAGCAATGGAGAAACCCTGTTCTGCTGCATTCCTCCTTGCTGGGTGGTGCCCAAGCCTTTAGGATGCACATTTCCAGACCTTCCTCAAACTACAGGAGAGGGTATTTCTTTTTGGCTTATTAAGCAAGCTGTCTCACCAAGTTCCCTGCAGACAGCAATTGCAAGCAAACAGCTCAAGGCACAGCCGGTTCCATAAGCACGCTTGGGTGGACATCATGGTCAACACCAGGACTGCCTAGCCAGTGACTGCCCAGCCAGAAAGCCCCCAGAGATGTGGCATCTTTCTCCATGCAGCTGCAGGAAACCTGGACTTTGTGATCAGAGCATGGGCACAGGGACCAAGTCTTCAAAACACATCTGGGTGAGCTGAGGGAAAGCCTTTCTCCACAAATCAGTAATGCCTGCTTTCCTCTTTGATGTCTGTTATCACTTAAAGAATAAAGTAAATGCTGTAAATCCCAGGGATGTGGACTGGGTTGGGGGGCAGGGAAGGCTTTGTTCCCAAATGGCAAAGTTGAAGTTTATGGCATGAAATCATATGAATTCCATCCTACAGTGTGCAGCCAAACCACTCAGTGCTGGATGAAAGTACTCAGGCATAGGAAAAAGCCTCTTAAACTGTCATGAGAAGACCACGTTTCATCTGCAGGAGCAGAGGTCACAGGAAAAAGTTTCTCCTTGAAACTTTTCCATCTTTCATTCAGTGCTCACAGCAACAGCTTTAATTACCTGTGCCAAATCCTGTAAAATACTAATCTTCTCCCAGTCAATGAGATTACAATGTGGGAAAAAGCGGCATGTGCTCGTCCACCCTTTCCTCTCCCCTATGCCCAGCTTCAGCACTGCACTTCCAGTCCAGAAACATCTCAGCTTCAGCAGTGAGGCTTTTTGCTACTGCAGTTACCCTACCTAGCTTTTACCCCCAAAGCAGGGGGTAAACAGTTTATCTTCTGCATGCATCCATTGCTCAAAACCACCTACCAATTAATTTGCTCAATTTGGCTGTCTAGCTTAAACCCACAAGCAACCCCTGCAAATCTGTTAGGCAGCAAAGTAGAGAAGGTTGAGAAGGTTTTTCAGATGTGCCACAGAAATCCCCTGTGGAATGAAGGGGATTTTTAGAGACCCACTTTAAGGCTCATGGCTTTCTTTTAGGCTGCCCCCAGCAGCTTATGGCTTAGGGACCTGGCTTGGCTCCCAGACCGTGCACTTTTTGGTAGGACCCATCCCTGTGACACCTGCAGCACCCAGCGTGCTGGGTGCCCCACGAGCAGCTTCTGCCCTCCCTCTGGGGGGAAGCTGGCACTCACCAATTCAGGAATGAAGAGCACATCTGGGAAAGTTGTCAGGACGGACAAGCCGCTGGGCAAAGAGCTGGTGGAAGTTGCCGAGGACATCGTGAACCTCTCCTGCAGTGACCGTCGGGCGCTCTGGAGGCAGCTGCCAAATGCAGCCTCCTTCCCTCCCTCTCTCTCTTCCTCCTTCCCTCCCCTCCTTCCTGCTCTTCCCTCCCTCCTTCACACTGGCAGGTGAAGACAACTGTGAATGTCACAGGCGTGACTTCGTATTGCTCTGCGCCTGGCGGGGGCCACACGGGAGGTTTTCAGGAGAGGTGGGCAGCCCTGGGGCGTTTTGAACACAAGCAGGGACACACCATTCAGGGCAAGTCCTTGGGCGGTGGTGGGTGGCACTGGTTTACATCCAAGGGCAACAAGGGTGATGTGTGCCCGTCCTGCTGGGCAGCATCTCTCATCCCCTTTGTTTGCACACTAAGTCGGTCGGCTTGTCCCCCACCCGCATGAGCTGGCCACAGCAGAAAGCACAATGGCAGGTGGCAGAGCAAGATGGGACGTGCCAGCTACCCACAATTGTTAGGGCTGGGAGATGTCCCACGGAGGGAGATGCATCCCCGGACAGTCATGGTGTAGCCACATTGCAGGGCCACCACCTCCATCAGCCCAGAAGGAGACTAGATAAGCAAAGGTAACAAAAATGGCCTAGAATAATCAGATTTGCCAAGCTATTTGTCTTCCTCCTTTTTGCTTTTTTTAGCCTGGAGTTCATGTGAGTGAGTCATTTCCCCTTCCCATTATGTGGGGTGTTTACTCCTTATTAACACACTCACACAGATACCCAGCAAAATCTCAGCTATGAAGGCCAGGGCCAAAGACATGAAACATCAAGAAATTGAGCAATGTGGCCATCGTGGCCTATCCACTGTTGTGCACCAGTGACCAACAGAAGAAATGCCCATTTCAGCCTGTCCATGCTGCTTGGCCTTTGGCAGCTGCTCCCAGGCACAGGGCTTTGGTGTGGGGTCTGGAGCAGGACGAGTTGGTTGCAGAGCCTTAACATCATAAAATCATAGAATGATCTAGGTTGGAAGAGACTTCAAGATCACCAAGTCCAACCATCAGCCTGGCCTACTGAATCCCATCACTAAACCATGTCCCTTAGTGCCACGTCCACACAACTGTTAAAAACCTCCAGGGTCAGGGACTTCACCACTGCCCTGGGCAACCCGTTCCATGTTTGACCACTGTCTCCAGGAAGAAATTCTTCCTAATGTGCAATCTAAGCCTCCCCTGGCACAACCTGACGCCATCGCCTCATGTCCTATCACTTGTCACCTGAGACAAGAGACTGCCACCCTCCTTTCAGGTGGTTGTGGGGAGGGATGAGGGCTCCCCTCAGCCTCCTCTTCTCCAGCCTAAGCAGCCCCTGTTCCCTCAGCTGCTCCTCACATGTCTTTTTTCCCAGTCCCTTCTCCAGCTTCGTTGATCTTCTCTGTACATGCTCAAGCAACTCAATAGCCTGGCTTATTTTGGGGCACATAGGAAATGTGAGAGCTCCGCAGGGCTGAAGGAAATAAATGCCTGCCCTGAACCACAGGACACAGAGAGATCTGGGGCAGTGAGTGCAAGAAAGGAAGGCAGTGGGAAAAGGAGGACGCAGTGGAGCAGATGGCTGGAGGAGGCCATGGGATCAGAAAGGTTGGAAAAGCCCTTTCCACAAGCAAATTAAGTGAGGGAGATGGTGCACGCTTTAGGTGAGAGTCACAGGGGAGATCTAATGCCCTCTCCACTTTATTTTACATAATACTCAGGAGAACATGACCTGAAGGAGAAGGGATCCGCTGGCATGTGCCTGAGCCCAGCTGGAGCAGCCAACCTGTTTGAACAACCATCTCTAGGATGTTCTACACGCACCACATGGTTTATGAGCATCTGTGACCTTGGCAGAACATTCCAGACAGGCTCCAGATATGCCCAAAGGGATCACTGGGCAACAAATAGCAGGACAGAACAGCACCAGCATCACTGCCAGCAACAGGATGGCCACCAGTGAGTTCCTGCTACTTGATGGTCCCACCAGAGAAGTGGTGGGGGAGTAGGACCATCAGCTTCCGCAAGCATGATCCCAAAGGAAAATGCTTCTGCATGGAGATCAGCATGCTCCCAGGAGCATAGCCACATCCAGGTGGGTTCAGGAGATCCCCAAGGAGGAGACCCCACAGCCTCTTTGGGCACCGTGTGCCAGGGCTCTGTCACCTGCACAGTGAAGGAGCGTTTCCTGATGGTCGGGGGGGAACCTCCTGTGCTCCAGTTTGTGCCCACTGCCTCTTGTTCTGGCTCTGAGCGCTGCTGAAAAGGCTCTGTCTTCACTTGCATCCTCCCTTCAGGAATTTATAAACATATATATAAATGTGTAACACTGGCCCCAGCTCATGACCCGGGGTGAAACTGGAGCCCTGCCCTCACAACACAACCTGAACCCAGGGCAACAAGGTGGCGAGAGCTGGCCCAGTCCAACCAACAATGATGATGTGTGAACCTTGGACGACGGAAAGGAGCTGCATTTCCCCGGAGGATGCCTGAGGGAACAGGAAGGAGCTGACATGGCAGTAACAACATCCTGAGAAACCTTTGTTTGCAACCAGCAGAGCTTTAGCAGGGAGGGACCCGGGCTTTGCACAGAGGCGGTGGCTGAGGGCTGGTGGGGATGGGTGTCAGCTGCTCCTCTGGCCTGAGGCTCCCGGTGGGGAGGAAGGGCCCAGGGAGAGAAGGAGCAGAATCTGTCCCAGGGACCCTGTGCGGGGCTGCTGTGACAGAGGGAGAGCTGCCATGGGCCCGAGGGTGTGTGGAGCCCTTCTCGCAGCTGAGCTGGTCTTAGCAGTGAGAGCAGCATTGCAACAAGGGCATGGTCCTGGCTGAGGGCAGCCCCAAAAGAAGCTCTGACTTGTGTGTCAGCCCTCTGACACACAAGTCACACAGGCTGTGCCTGTTTCTGATGTATTAGAAACACCCCAAAATTTGCGACTGGTTTCACTTTTGCAACTGGTTTTGACCTGTTACTAAGCGAAGCCCCATCAGCTGTGCAAGCACAGGGCACCACACGCCTTTCCTGTGGCGACAGCACCCTCCAGCTGCTGCCTCTGCAGCACAGCACCCATGGCACGGCTCTGGAAACAGCCTCCTCTGCACCCATCGCCTCTGTGACGGGCTCCTTGCAGATATTCCTGGGTTTCCTGTGCTGCCAGTAGGCAGTGAGGTGTCCTCTCCAGGCCCTCCTGCCCTGATACTGGCTGGTAATGGGGTGCTCTGGTCCCCAAAGCCTCCTCAACGAGGGCTTGTGCTGCTTCCTTGCAACAGCACAGAATTAAATAATTCAGAAGCCATCATCAGGTGATGCAGGCTGATATTCAGCCTCTCGCCAAGACCCCTAATGACCAGCGTCACCATCAGGTACCAAGCAAGGCATTGCCGCCCTCACACAGAGCCCTGGGGATGTTACAGAGATCCTGGGCCTCTGTCCTGGTGGGTGATAGCAGCACCCAGAGGAGACAGCAGCAGGAGCAGCAGGGTTAGAAGCTCATTTCTCCAGCTGCCAGGACTCATGCCACTCATTCTTATGCTGCTTGGACCCAGGAAAAGGACCTGTGATATCACAGAGCTTTTTGTGACATCACCGCTGAGCCAATGACATCATCAAGCCAAAAATGTCATCATGCTCCTTCCACACAGACCCCCCAGGGACGTGCCTGGGTGCAGGGTGGCAGCCAGGCCTGGCCCGGACACTTGTTCTCAGAAGACAGCAGAGCCATGCTCAGACCGGCCTTCGCCACCCTGCTCCTGCTTTCCATGGCCCCTCTGATCACTGCCGACTTTGGCTTCGGAGACCGGTCCCCCTGGAGCAGGCTCGTCTGGGATGATCTCCCCCAGGACCCAGAGCCTGGGGGCACGGCGCTGCAGCCCTCCCACCTGCTGTGCCCTTTGCACTGGTTTTGTCCTGCCTTCGCTCAGCTGCAGCTAACGCCAGAGTCCCTGGAGCTGTTTTACACCTACAGCCAAGCCCTGTGGCCCTTCTGCGGGGTTTTGCTTGCGTCCTGGCTGTGGCACAAAGTCAGGAGATGGTGGAGACGTGTAAGTGAGCGTGGTCACTGGCAGGGTGGTGCTGGGCCACTGGGAACGGGGAATTGCCAAGGCTTTGGGACAAAGACCCTTAAACCAAGGAATAAAAACCAAAAAAGCCTCAGCAGAATGCAAAAGGTGCTTCACGTCTTCTGCAGGTCTTTTCCTACCTCCCCAGGAGGCAGAGGTTGGTCTCAGCCTTGCAGGGGGAAATGAGGACATGCTGCCCTGCAGGAGTTGAACCTGACAGCAAGAAAATACGGGGGCCACCTGAGGTTTTCTTAGCACAGCCTGCTGCCTGGGGCAGGCCAGTGAGGCTGGAGGTTCTGGAAAAGATGCCAACACCATCCTGACAGGGCTCGGTGCCCCAAGCCCCCTGCCCATTTCATTGTACCCCCTGTTCTGTCATTTCCAGGACAAGGTCCAGGCAGCCTTGTTGTCTGTGGGGACAGATTGCCAGGAGCGTACGTGCTGCAGCCGCGAGGTCCTCTGTCGTCTGGTAGCAAGCACGGCCTTGATGAGGAGCTACCTGCGGCACCTCCGCCACATCCACCTGCAGGAGAGCAGGCAGAGGTTGCATGGGAAGAGGCCAGAGCGGAGTAGAAAAAGGAAGAGAAAGGTGGAAGATGAGCAAGAGGAGGAGAGGCCTATGTCTGCCTGTCTGTACAACCCCAGCTACAGTGGGACTGCGGGCATACCATGAGATTAAAGGGAATCAGAGAAGTGTGGAATGGTTTGGGTTGGAAGGGACCTTACAGAGCATCTGATTTCAACCCCCTGCCATGGGCAGGGACACCTCCCACCAGACCAGGTTGCTCAAAGCCCCATCTAGCCTGGCCTCGAACACTTCAAGGGATGGGTATGCTTTCATCTGTGTGCTTGGAGGATGCTGCTCAGGATTGGGGCTTCGGTTTAAAATTAGGTTTCATCCTTTTGTCAGCAATCTACTTAAGACCCTCTTATTTTCCATGACATCCCAAGACAAATTCAGTTCTATTTGACCTTTAGCTTTCTGTAGTTCATGTTTGAGCATTGCCCCTGTAATCCTCCCAAGGTTAATGATGACAGTAAGGCTAAGCATAAACCGCATCCAAATTGTAGCCCTAACCCTAACTCAAACCTTAAGCCTACCCTTATACCACACATTAATTCTGTCTAGAACAAACCACAAACCCTAACAGTAAACCCAAAACTAACCCTCAGCCCAAATACAACTCTGCACTGAATCACAGAATGGCTGAGATTGGAAGTAAGCTCTGGGAGACATCTTATCCTGTTCATCCCCCCCCACAGGGCCACCCAGGACCCCATCCAGGCAGTTTTTGAAAATCCTCGAGGAGACCCCACAGCCTTTGTGGGCACCCTGTGCCAGTGCCTCATCAAATGCACAGTGAAAGAGCATTTCCTGATGATCAGGGGAATCTCCCATGTTCCAGTTTGTGCCCATTGCCTCCTGTCCTGGCTGGTAAAGACTGAGGCAAAGATGAGATTGCCTGGACTGCCCCGCCATATCTCTTTCCCAGTGGCCCTGAGAAGAGGGTGCATACAGGCTTCACTCTCGTTCTGGGGCAGGAAACCCATTTGCTGCATAGGGAGAAAAGGATGAGATTTCCACCATGACAGACTCATGAGGCTGAACCCAATGCAAGACTTGGAGCGGGGGGGAGGAAATCAGTCCTCTTTCCATTATCTGCCCCCTGGCACACACCCCCTGCCCCAAAGGGCCTCCAGAGGCACCAAAACAGATCTACAAATGCCCACATACCCCCATCTCCAAGCAACTCCTAGCAACCTTACACCCTTCCCACTCCTCCCAGGCGATCCCTAGGCCCTGAGAAAAACCCTGCGTCTCCAATCCCACAAAGCTCCAAACTGTCCCCCGCCAAGCCCTGCTAGATCTGCCTTCTGCTGGATACCAGATGTTACCTCCACCAACATGCAAGCACATGCACAGCATCCTGCCGTGCATCTCTCCCAGAAAGAGCAGCCCTATCGCTCTGTGTGGTCTGGCCCCCTGCCCTCGTTCCCATCATTCCTCGTAACTCTTGCTGTTCCCTGAACCACCCAGAGAGGAACAGTCATTCTGTTCCTCAGTGAGACCCCAAACCCTCACGAATTTCACAAATAACTACGGGGATAAGCTCGTCTAAGTCACACCCTCCTCACACCAAAATGTCTTGCTTGCCCTTTGCACCCATATCGTGTCCACGACAGACCACAAGGAGACTTGTGATAGGAAAAAAGAACTTTATTTTATAAACAAATTTTTTTTTCAACCCTTGCTGTTCAGGGTTTTATTTTTTTGCAAAGATCAAGTGTAATCCAAACAAACTCTGCGTATATATATATATATATGTGTGTGTGCATGCACGCATACATTTATACACCTAAACACAGTCCTGCAAACTTGTGCTGCTCATAGCAGCCCATCCTGCTTTATAGCAGAGAAGACAACTCCAACAACAAACAGAAAAAATAACACACTGAGCCATGTCTGTCACTCTGGAGGGGACCCCATCAGCTGCAGATGGGAAGCTTTGGCTTGAGTGTTAACACATTGCTTTTGTGGTATTTCTAGACACTGGCTGGATTAGACAGCGTCGTGCTAGGACACATGACACAGCACTTGGGGAGGGCAGTCCAAAGGACTGAACAGTCTTTTAACAGGTAGCAAGCAGTCTCCTCACTTAGGAAAATCACAGTTCAGCTCCAAACTCAATTAGATGATTGTATCTAGGGCAGAAGTGGAGACAAGAAAGGGAAGATGTCTTTCTGAGAGAGGTGACCACAGTAACATAGCCCATCTGCCCAGAGTAATGGTTCTGCATATTAAGCACTAAGAAAGCAGCCCCCAAAGGAAAACATCTCCTCATTCTGCCTGAGAGTTCCATACTATTTTTGAGGAAAGACACTAAGACAAACTGGTCAAGGCAGCCTGGAGGCAGAGATCCAGGCTGGCAGGCTGGGTGACAGCCCACCTCTAGTCATAGGCATCATCATCATCAAAGTAGGAGTCACAGTCGAGGTTATCTGACTCATCATCGAACAGAAAGTTGTCTTCGTCAAGGTCATCATCGTCGTCATCATCATCATAGTCTTCCTGCCACTGCGGGTCATATTCCTCATCTTCATTCTCTTTTCCATCTTCGTCTGTGTTGGGGGACTCACAGAAGATGGTAGGTCTTGGCCTATTGAAGAGGAGAGCATCAGAGCAGAGCCCTTCCCATTCCCAGGCTGCAAGCAGGATCCATGACCCAGCCCCACACCGCTCTCACCCTCCACATCACCATAACCTCAGCAATCCCTGCCAAAGCCGTGCTTTAGAGGCACAGCAGCCGTGCAGGTACACCTAGGAAGTGATTCAGTGGACTTATCCAGGCATGCAGCACAGGGATGTGCCAGCAAGCCACCTGCAGACTGGGCAGCAAGCTGTGGTCAGCAGCTCTGGTGTCTCAGCCTCCTTGGAAGAGACTGGAAACCCTGCCCTGAAACTGAATCTCTCTTGGCCCAGTCGTCATTCCTTCTTGTAACCTTCAGCACCCTGTTCAGCTCCTGTGTTGGTCATACTGGGACAGCAGGTGCCAGTTGTGTTCCTTGGTTTAAGCAGCGTGTCATGCAGGAATGGACTTGGTTTTAAATTCACCACCTTTCAATCACACTTAACACCTGCCAGCTCAGTACTTTAGCACATGGTCACAACAAACCATCCATTTCACCTCTCAATACACTATTTCACAGCTCTGTCACTTCTCCATTGCCTTCCTAAAATAAGTGTTAGGCCCTTCTATCTCTCTCCATCTATGTTCTTGCTGCTCTTATTCAGGCACCTCTGAGATCTTCAGTACACCTCTGAAGAAAGAGCAGGTCACTCTGCAGGAATCCAAGACAGTCCACGTAGAAAAAAAACATAACTGGGTCTGCCAGCGATGGAGCTTTCTTGCCCATAGCCTCATATTAAGTGGAGGTTTCACTGGGCTCCCTACACGGCTATGTTACTTACATTGTTATCTCAAACCACAATACAGGATGCAGGTAATTAGTATCTTATTAATTCTTTTGTATTTCAGTGAGCACAGGAGAAAACTCTGGTCACCTGCTTTTCTTTTGCACTCACCATCTCTCCTTACTGCCCCACTAAGAACACTCACCCTACACAGGAAGGGGCCAAAGAAGGCACGTTGGAGAGTTTCACCTTATTCTCACCAGGATCTGCCGAAGTCTCAAGCCCAACACGGAAATCCTGCCAGTGTGGAAGAACAGGCAAAGGGAAGAGACAATAAGTGATCCGAAGTGTTCTTTGTGCTGCAAACCCCCTCCCTACATCCACACAAACAGCACCTCAGTCTGTACCCTCAGCTGATAAAGCTCCTTTTAGGTTTGCCAAGATCAAACCAGACCAGAGCAAGACAAGCCGCCAAAAAGCACGTGGACTTCACCTGTGTGGAGTGCCAGAGAATTGCAAAGAGACGCTCCTTGATCCGGTGCACCAACTCCAAACCAGTATTGAATTGCTCTGCTTTCAGGAGCTGAAGAGAGGAAGTCAGGTCCTGGTACTGCAGCAGGGCTTCCTCTGCAATTCAAGACCAACAATATCACACTGCTCCCCACACTCTTAAGCAGAAACCAAACTCTGATTACCAAGCCAGTCACAGCTACTTAGGTCCCTGTTCTGGTTTAGGCTAGAAGAGAGTTAATCTTCCTCGTAGTAGCTGGTATGGTGCCGTGTTTGGGATTTGGGATGAGAATAATGTTGATAACACACTCATGTTTTAATTGTTGCAGAGCAGTGCTTTCACTAAGCCAAGGACTTTTCAGCTTCTCGCTCTGTCCTGCCATCGGGCAGGCTGGGGGTGCAGCACGAGCTGGGAGGGGACAGACCCAGGACAGGTGACCCAAACTGGCCAAAGGGGTATTCCATCCCATCTGATGTCATGCTGAGCAATTAATATTGCAGCTGAATTGCTCCAGTGGACTTCCCAGAAACGACATTGAGAAGACCAAAATAGGCTGGGAGATGTGAGAGATACCTGGTGGGTGCTGGGGTGTATGCTATTGCCCTACTACAGAGCTGCCATCCTTTGAATCACACGTCGAGGACTGCTAGTATTTACTTTGGAAAGACTGCTGGACTTACCCAGAAGGATCTGCAGAGCATTCGTGTGCAGCTCTAGGCTCTCGGTCTGCTGTTCAACAATATCTATGCTCTCAGCGTCCTGGCTGTAATAGCTGTACACACATGAGTAGGCCAGTACCTGGAACAGTACAGAACACAGAATATAATATACAACAGAATATGTTGTTAAGCATCCCCCTTCAGCTTCAGAATGGGCAAGTAAAGAAGAGAGTAGCACCAAACCCTTCCAGACTTCGGTAAGTATCAGTGGCTAAGAGAAGTCTGGCACATTTCTGGTCTGAGGTGACAGCCCAGTGAACCATTATTGCAAGTGAAAGCAGTGCCAGGACAGTACTTGTGGAATTGGAAATGAATGTGCAATTATTTTGTACTTAAGTCTGAAATAACTGACTGTTCCCAGTTCGCAAATCATCACAAGAACACAGATTGCAGATGTATAACAAATGCAACTGAGCAGCAGGCAGGGTGTCAAAACAACCAGCACGCGGAACCCACACATTGCTGGGGAGCCCAAGTTCAAACTGAGCAGCAGAGAACTGAGAGAAATGAACCCACGGGAAAGCAGACGTGGTGCTTTGTAGCACCGAGAGCCCTGGACAAAGTAATTTAAATGACTGACAAGGTCCTATTACCAATGAATGACTCCCAAAGCCATCTAGGTACCCAGCAGGAACAAGACCACTGCTTCCATTTACATAAATAAGGCCAGAAAAGCCAGCAGCAGCAAGCAACAGTGACGTGTACCCTGGCAAACACAGGGACTGCCACACTGAGAAGACAAAACAGGGTCAGAAACGCTTGTTCCACATGCCTCTCAAAATCAAGACTGCCTGCACAAACAAGGTATGTATTGTAAAGGCAATTCCCACCTCCTCCTTATGTTTCAGTGGAAAGAAAACATTGCAAGCCTGTCCTACAACAGGTTTACTACACACATCCAGCAGCTGTACTGTAAATTCTTCACAATGTGGCCAGCAGGGCATGCACTAAGTAACTCAGTGCTCCCAAAGCACCTGTGGCTCACAAAGTGAAGTTAAGAAAGGAAAATCATGAGCATCAAGAGCAACTTCCTAACTGCAGTACAGCATCAGGAGAGCTTTCCAAAGGTAAGTGCCACCACTGGGGCATTTCAGACTGGAACGGATCAAACCAGCCATAAGAAAACACTTATGCTGATTCCATGGTGTAAATCTGACCAGTGCTCCAATCCTTATGACCCAGCTGTGAGGCTCACTGCACTCCTAGCTCAGAGTAATAACACAGAAAGGCAAACATGAACTCCTCCCCTGTTCTAATGTTTCTGCTCCCCTCAAGGTTTTCCGTCTCCCCCTTGTTGGGGAGCAACAAGTGGCATCTTATCACTTTAAGAAAGGCATAACACGTCAACTGAATTAAGCATAAATTAATAAACCTGTTATCCAGTTTTACCTTCCGTGCCTGTTCCAGCACTTTGCAGGCATGAAGGACAAAGGTCAAAGTCCTAATTTTTGGCATTTCAGTGATGGAAGAAACCCTGTTCCTCAGACTCGTGGCAAATTCCTGCAACAACCATGAGAGAAAAAAAAAAGTCAGTTTCAAGCTCCACAAGATCAAAAAAAATCACCTTCCACACAGGTAACTGCTGAGCATTCTAAAGCACAACCCCAGCACGCAGATGCAGGCAGCAGGGGAGCAATTACTGCACCCAGCTACAACATCTCTACTGTGACATAGCTTCAACTTTTCACTGTAACTTAGCTCTAGGCAGAGCTCAGCCTGCAGTCCTCTTTGCCATCCCTTCCAACTACTGCATCAGTCTGAGCACGGGAACACCATAAGTTAGGTGTTCAGTCTCCAAAACAGACTTGGCAGAAGAAAGCAGGCTGAGAACTGTCCCTCATGCCACATTAAGGGTGACAGGACCAGGCAACCCCACCTGGATCTGAAACCTGTTTCCCAGCTTCAGGTGAAATGCATTGAGACGTAACAAACTGTCCTGCTCATCAGGGCTAAGGCAACAGTGTCAGTATCTGGAAAAAATAAATAAATCAAAGGAGGCCTTACCCTCGCACGATGATGAAAGGTGCATCTCTCATTGTAATCCTGAAAACGCTTCTCCTGCCAAGCTGCTTTACTCACCTGAAAGACAGAAGCAACCTGTAACGACTTGTCTCAGGTGCCAGAATCACCTAGAAATGGCTTCCACACACAAAGACTTTGGCAATACTATCAAGATCACCGGCAAGTGCATGAAGTGAAGGCCACAGCAAAGGGCACAAGCGGAGATCTTATCCCTCTGAGAGGCCAGGTGCATCTGAACACAAGCACGAACCACTAGGATACAGCAAACCACTCACCATAGCAGAGCAGTTGTAATAATCCTTATGAGTTGGCCTCCAGGGCTTGAGGCAACGCCAGCAGAAGCCATGATTACACTTGGCACACGTCATACTGCATGGTAGGAGAAGAGCGATGAAAATCATTCAGTCCTAACAGCTGCCTGCAAACTGTTCATCCCAGTGCTTCCCTACACCACAGGGCTGGAGCGTGTAGCCTAGTCGTTCCCATTCTCTCAGTACCATGCACTTCCCTGCACGTATTTTTTAAAGCCCTGCTGGAAGACAATGATGCTTAAGAGTCATCATGTCTCCAAAAATGACTTAGGGCCACATGCAACACACGGGAACAAACCACAGCTGGGAACCAAGGGCTGTGCCAGTGCAAGAAAGGAGCAAACGGCAACCCCAAAGCCCTGACTTTGAAGCTGGAGGATGTAAAAAGCTGCCACAGATCCAAGCCAACTCAAAACAGGCGGTTAAAACAAACTGCTTAGAGTTGCAGAATTAGGTGAGCATCAATAATAATAATAAAAAAATGCATGTGCTGAGATATCCATTCCCCTGGCTGTATCTCTGTATGTCTATAGTGGATTGTGAGAACAGACAAGCGGTTGCTAAAAAGGTACTGCAAAATTAGTTCTGTTTCTATTATACAGCTACCAATGGATTTAACTCTGAGTGCTAGGAAGTACTGTGCTTCTCCTAGAAATTAAATACAACCATTCGCTTCTCTAAAACTATAAAACAGAGCTGCTATGATGCTTGCTCTTCAGCCAAAACAAAGCACAGTGGAGCTAACTATGTCTGTGCCCCTTCCTGTCCCAAGAACCCAAGAAGAACGGATACTCACTGCAGACAGCCCTCATTTTTCTCTATCTGAGCCTGGCAGCTTGGGCAGTGCTTCGAAATGAGCTTAGCCAGGTGCTTGCTTTGTGCTTCACTTGTCATTCCCTCGTAGTACCCATCGTCGTCCACCCACTGAGACATGTGGCTGCAGCTAGCAGGATAATGGGCCTGAAAGAGAGGGACAGTCAACCACACACAAGCAGAACGGTGTGTGCCAACACCAAGCCAGTACTGCCTGTGACTCAGCCCTCACCTCTGGGAAGTTGCAGTTGAAACAGGATATCCAGGAGCACTTGGAACAGGCTGCCTCATAACCAAGCCCATCTTTAAGGAGGATCTGATCGCAGCCCTGAGGGTTGGTGCACCACGTCAGGTTGGAGCAACACTCAACGTAGCCTCTGAGGAGGGCTTTTTCATACTGTAATGAGAAGACAGAGAGGAGATTTAAGGCAGAGAATCTGTTTGGTTAGGCTTTACAACTGGGGTCTGGTACCTCTGGGCTCTACATCCAACACAACTGCTCCCTTTGTCTTTTCCCACCCCTTATATCTGAAGGCTGTTTCATAGAATCACAGAACACCTGAGATTGGAAAGCACTTCTGGAGATAAAAACTAATTTTTGTGGCCTTTTGTGCACTTGGTCCCATCATCCAGGTCATCAATGAAGACATTAAACAATATTGGCCTCAGTATCAGCCTCTGGGTTACACCACTAGTGACTGGTTTCCAGCTGAGCTTTCTGCCACTGACAACAATACCTTGAGCTCAGCAGTTTAGCCAGTTCTCAATCCATCTCACTGTCCACTTATCCAGCTCACTAGTTCTTCTGTGAGGACGTTGTGGGTGACAATGCAGAAAGCCTCACCTGTTGCTCTCCCCTCATCCACCAAGCCTGTCGTGTCACCACAGAAGGCTGTCAGGAGTTTTTTCATTTTTTTTTTCTAAATTCCTCAGTAGCATTTTGCTTAGTTATTGGACGCGCAAAGAGGAAGGAGACTTGCTTTGTCCAAGGCCTTTAGACAGACATTGCTACAGAGGACAGGGCAAACTGGGCAGCAATATGACATCGCTCAGATAGGAACCCAGGAATGCAGCTATGAGTGCAGTGTTCTGCACTCATTGACTTTTGTGTAAGGACTGTGAAAACACGTACAAAGCTGGAGGAAATTCAAAAGCAACTTTGTAGTTTTCACGGCCCTCCTATGGACATTTCTGCATGCGTGGGAGAACTGCCCTAAAGCCACCGTGCATAGAAAGGACAACACAGGTCATAACAAACACCACAGAGAAAACGTGTAAGCCCCGAGCATCGAGGAGCACTTGCTCTTATTCATGTTTCTTCCATTTATTCTCTCTTGTCCATTCTCTCAATCAACCTAAACTACAGAGTGTTTTCTGACTGGCAGCAAGGATGTCAGCCTGTGTCATGTGTGGTGGAGGCAGTCTCAACAAAGCCACATTACTCTTCTGAAAGAATCAATATCAGTGTCTGTTGTCATCCTGTTGACAGGAGATATGATCGTTTCTGCCCAGAAAACAGTATCCAGAGAGAAAAATGAGTCTTTTGCTTTGGCAGACAGGACCAAATCACAACTTTTACAGATGTAGAACTTCACATCTGACCTGCAGTTTTGTTCTGTCCTATTTTCTTGGTGAGATGAAAGAGAGAGAGCTGCAACTGCTGCAGCAGATCTAAGGTTCCTGTTAGAACCTTAAGAGAAAGAGTTGCTCTCAGGCAGCCTAAAAGGA
Source organism: Nettapus auritus (assembly GCA_011076525.1). Classification (NCBI taxonomy): domain Eukaryota; kingdom Metazoa; phylum Chordata; class Aves; order Anseriformes; family Anatidae; genus Nettapus; species Nettapus auritus. The sequence continues at coordinate 7,211,360 of CM021767.1, forward strand.
GAGGGAACAAGTGTCCAACAAAGGTCTGGAAGAAAAGTGAGCAGGTACAACCAAGAAGTTACCAAGTACCACAGTGACACCAACCAAGAGATCATAGAGGAACCTTTGCATGTGCTGAAGCTCATGCAGGTGTGAGCCTAAGGCATGATTCCCAGCAAGGAATCGCTGGGACCAGTTGGGAGATGACATCTGAAGAACAGATTCTCCAGGAACTTGAGGGAAACAAGTTTGAGAGAAAACCTCTTTCAGAAACATAACTGTCCAGGTTTATGTTTTGTAGAACAGGAAAAGATGAAACTTGAAGACTCTTGTATTAGCAAGAGTGCAGGCAGCAGGCACGGGAAGGGATTTCTGACAGCTACTGGCACTGGTGACACAACTACATACAGGGGCATTTGGGCTTCCAAGTACAAGACAGACACAAAGCCTAGAAAAATGGAGCCTGTACAATGGACTTGAGGTAGGCCATCAGGACAGTCAGAGGCTAGAGCACAGAACATACTAGGGGAGGCTGAGAGGTTTCTTCAGCCTGGAGAGAAGGCAGCAGAGGGCTCACCACTGCCTAGAGGCACCTAAATAGAAGATGCAGAGAAGACTGAGCCTGGAGCAATATGTTTTAACTTCGGTGTTAGATCTTCGCACAAGAACCTGGCTATTTTGAGCACAGGGTTGGACCAGATTATTGCAACCTAAATTATTCTATGACTTTGTACATGTGACTCTGTGTTGAGGCACTCAAGCTCCAGTCATCCCACTTCTTGAGCAGAAAAGGAGACAGATAACAATTCAGTGAGAGCATCAGACCAACTTGTTAAAATTGGCTGCAATTTATGTTGAACTGCAATTCTATTTGATAAAATAGTCATAGCAACAAGATATGAAATCCTGCTCTGAGACAAGTGGGACCACAGGATTTGCAAAGCCAGTAAGATTTAAGTGCCCATATACAGGAACTAATTCCCCAAGCACTTCTTACAAAAAAGAAGATATAAAGGACACATTGAAGGAAATGGTTTTCTGTAGCCTTGCCCATTTTTGTTGCCAGCTTGCAGACTTGAAGGAAAATAAAAAGAGAGCAGTCTTTATGACTGCTGTTCTTTTCTCGTATGTAACTGTTCACACAGGATGCCAGTACCAGTCACACAACAGCCACAGCCCCGCCACTAGGTGGGAAGGGGATTCAGCTCTAAGATAACTAAAAATTGGAAGAACACGGGAAAAAATAACACCTGCCTCAGAACAAGCAGCTCCTGCTGCCTCTGCCGACTGATGACTGTGTAAACTAGTCTTAACTATGGGAAGGGGAAAAGCAGCAGCAAGATTATCTGCTAGTGCTGAACAAAAGGGAACACAGCTTAGACACTCAGTAGCCACCTTTTCTACTTTACCTTGGCTATAATCTCCTTGGAGGAGACAATGGAATAGATGAAGGCTGTGGTCGGCTGCGCACGGCACTCGGAAATGGGACAGGTGCAGCTGAGGACCATGTTCTGTTCAATGCGAGTGGTGAGATATTCATTCCAGCAGGGCTGTGCAAGCACAAGAGATGAGAGTTAAATGAGCTACACCGGTTGGGTCACATGAAGAAATCCCAGCCTCAGGAGCCCACCCCACCCAGCGGAGGGGGCACAGAACCATCTCTATGTAGGCAAAAGCACAAGACTGGATACAGACTAATCAGGAGCCGAACTATCACAGCAAGCAAAGATATTAAGATAACAGAATGTATGAGCTCTGTGAAAATCACCTGGTAACAGCTTCAGAGAAAGCACAGCTGCTTCAACTAGGCAGCAGCAATCCCCTGCCAAGTTACAGGAGCCAAAGACCCCAGGACCTTCACCTTGCAGCAGTAATGCATGCAGCAGAGGGACGGTGGCTTCTCAGCGGGACACAACTGGTTCACACAGACTGGGCAGTGGGTTCCCGGGCTTGGAGGGCGCTGGGCATCTTCCACTTCGAGCCCCGAGGCAATGAGCAGTGACCGACGGTCCTCCACGTAACAGTGGATCAGGAAATCCACATTCCACCTGCAGTGCATGAGGAGGTGCCGAGCAACGTCCTCTGGGATGCTCAGAGTATCCTGGACCCGCTGCACCGTCTGATTCATGAGCAGCTTTGCCTCCTCCAGACTTAGCGTGTGCCCCATTGGCACCTGCAGCATTGCCAGGAGAAACTCCTCCGATCTGTCTGTGTCAGAATTCGACCTGACGTGGAGAAACGTGTCACATTTGCACATTGCGGAGATGCACATCCCTGGTGCATCTCCACGTGGAGATCCACGACCCCTGGTGACAAGCAACCGTACCGATACAGGCAGTCCTTGCTGTCCTCATCTGGATATGTGGCTGGTAGCTGCTTCTGGAAAACCATCTGTGCCTGGCCCCCAAGAGGTGCTGTGGGCTCAGCAGGGACGTACTCCAGGACGTGGGGCCTCTCCTCCTGGCGCC
>CM021767.1:7223806-7244315 GCA_011076525.1 Nettapus auritus
CTCAGCAGGGACGTACTCCAGGACGTGGGGCCTCTCCTCCTGGCGCCGCAGGTAGCCCTGGTTCAGCAGGTGCAGGACGCAGGACAGCACGTCCACGCTGTGGCAGCAGAAGCTCAGGAACTCCATGCCCGGCCCCAGCTCGCCCTTCTGGCAGGCATCGATCACCTACAACAGCGAGGGAGCCGGGAGCTGCAGGGCAGCACCCAGCACGGCCCCGGGCAGCCCCTCTCCGCCCCCCGCGGTCAGCCTCCCTACCCTGAACACCAGGTTGTCGATGTGCAGCCGCTTCTCCGCCTTGAGGACGCGGGTGACGAGGCAGCAGAGGACGTTCCTCTTCCTCTCCAGGGCGCCGCTCTCAGCCCTCTCTGCCCGCAGGTACCTCTGCCGGGGCAGCAGCCTCAGCCGGCGGCCGGAGGCTCGGGCCAGGGCCGCCCGGTTCAGCCGCAGGGCACCTGGAGCTAGCACCCGGCCCACGGTCAGCCGGGCCCCGAGCCGGGCCCTGCAGGAGCCCCGGGGCGCCCGCCCGGCTGCTGCGCCCAGCCCGGGGCCTCCTCACCCCGAGCCCCGCACGGACCCGACACCCCGCCACCCGCATGGCCGCAAGCCCCCCGGCCCCACACGCGCGCCCACCCCAAAGGCTGATTCCCAGCAGCCGGACTCCCCCCGGCCCGGCCGCCTCCCCCCGAGCCCCTCGGCCCCCACCCAGCACCCGGGGGTCCCGGCCCCGCGCTCACCCCCCAGCGCGCAGCTCTGCACCAGGACGCCCTCGCCCTCGGTCAGCGGTGCCAGCGCCTGCTGCAGCAGCTCCGCAGGGAGCCCCGTGGCCCGCAGCAGGGACTCCACGGCCACCTCCTGCGGGAGGGGAACGACGGCCAGGCGAGAGCCTCAGCGCCCGGAGACCCCCCGAAGGGGGGCACGGCCCCGGCTGCACCCCCGCGGCCCCGGCTCCTACCTCGGCGCTGTTGAAGCGCAGCAGGACGAACATCTGCAGCGTGGACACGTGCAGGACGCAGTCTCCGAAGTGCAGCTCGGCACGGCCCAGCCACGTCCACTGCAGCCGCCGGGGCCTCGTGCACGCCCAGCCCCGCTGGCTCTGGCCTGACAGGAGACACCAGCGCGGGGGAACATCAGTGCCGGGGGACATCAGTGCCGGGGGACACACCAGTGCTGCCGGGCGTCCCCCGCACCCAGCGCCCCGCCGGGCACCCCCAGCACACTCACTCTGCCCGCAGAAGGCGGCGAAGTCGCCCAGCGGGGAGCTCAGCGCCGCCGAGAAGAACCTGCCGGGCTCGTCCATGTGGCACAGCGGGGACACGGGCCAGCAGCGCGGGGACAGGGCCAGCACCGTCACCTCCGGAGCGTCCGCCACCGAGGCCTCCCCCGGCGCCTGGGCACTCGGACACGAGGGCGGCTCGGGACCCCGCGAGGAACACGGCCCCCCACACAGCCCCGCCAGCCCGCTCGCCTCGTCCTCGGGGCTCTCCGCATCCAGCCCCAGCAGCCGCCTGTCCCGCTGCTGCAGCTGGAAGAGGCGGAACTGCCGCTGGAGCTCCTCCGACTCGGCCAAGTCGCTCAGCATCTCCTGGGGGAAGCGGCGCGGGAAGCACAGCCCGATCTGCTCCAGGACGGCCCCTTCCAGCCACGAGGGGCCCTGCGCCAGCAGCCGGTCCCCCAGGTACAGCCTGCCACAAACACCGGCCCTCAGTCAGGGCCGCCACGCGGCCCCGGCCCGCGGGCCCCGCGCCCCCCTCACCGGTAGAAGTGCTCGAAGGCGTGGGCCAGCTCCAGCCCGCTGCACACGACGAAGGGCTCCAGGACCCGCTGCAGCAGCCCCGTGCTGCCCGCGGCCCCGTGCAGCTCCTGGATCTTCCCGTCGAGGTAGCGGGCAAACCGCTCGCCCACCTGCGGGGGGACAGGGCCGGGTGTGGGGTGCCCCACGGCCCGGGACGGCGCGGGGGCCAGGCACCGCCGCCCTGGGGCTCGCCCGAGGGACTCACGTGCAGGGCGCTGAGGAAGGAGAGCTGCCGCAACGCCCCCGCGAAGCCCTGGCCCAGGGCCACCACGAAGGCGGCCTGCTGCCCGAAGAGCTCCTCCGTGGCGCCGCGCAGCCGCCGGTACAGCCCGCAGTATCGCTCCACCACGTCTGGCGCCTGCCCCGCCGCCTCCAGGAACCGCTGCACCTGCGGGGAACGGCACCGGGGGCCGAGCGACCTCAGCCCCGGCCCGCTGACGCCCGCCTCCCGTCCCCAGCCCTACCTGCTGCTGCACCACGCCGCGCCAGCACTGCACGACGCCCCACAGGCCGCTCGGCTTCTGCGCCGCCGCCGCCCTGGGCAGCGCCTCCTGGTTCCTGCCCTCCTGCCCGCCTGCCGGGCACAGCCGGGCTCAGCGCGGCCTCACGGGCAGGCCCCGCACGCGGAGCGCCACAGCCACGGGGGAGGCTCGGCCACGAGCCCTCCCTGTGCCCCAGGGCCCCCTGCAGGGCCCCCTGCAGGGCCCCCCGTGGCTCCCCACGGCTGCGGCCCGGGGCTCGTGGCCCCTTCCTGAGGGCTCACCCGCCGCCCTGGCCTCCTCCGGCTCCACGCCGCCAGGGTCCACGTGCACCAGGAGCTGCGTCAGGAGCCGCACGCGGGAGCCGAAGGCGGCGCCGCGGGACGGGGGCCGTGGGGGCGGCTCCCCGCCGCCCAGGTACTCGCTCAGCAGCCAGGCCAGGGGGCTGACGCCGCCGGGCTCTGCGGGCACCGAGACTCAGGGCGGGCGCCGCGGGACGGGGCGGCGCGGGGAGGGCCGGGCACGGCCCCAGCGGTACCTGGGCCGGTGATGCTCCGCACCAGGGGGCTCACCAGGGCCTCCCAGCACGCCCTGCCCAAGGCCCGCGCCGCCTCGTCGTCGGGAAGGAAGCGCTCGGCGAAGTCCTGCTCGTGCCGCAGCGCCCGGCTCAGCCTGCAACGGCGAGCGGGCAGCGCCGGCACCGGGACCTCCGGCCACGGCCTCCCCGCAAAGGGGCCCGGGGCCGGCGCCCCGCGGGACGACCGCAGCCAGGGTTGGCCCTCCCTGCCGGCCTCCCTCCGGGGCCGGCGGCGCCGGGAGGGAACTCACTTGCCGAAGAGCTGCAGCAGCCGCCCGCGGTCCCGGCGGAGCTCCCGGCACCAGGCGTGCGCCCGGGCGGCGCAGCAGAGGAGCGTCTGGCGGCACAGCTGCTCCTTGAAGACGGGCCAGAAGGTGGGCTTGGGCCCCAGCACCTCGATGCCGCGCACGCGCGTGTCGATGCCGCCCTGCGGGAGAGCTCGGCCCTCAGCTCCTCGCGCGCCGCCCCGCGCCGCCGGCCCCGTGCCGGCCCCGGCTCCCCACCTGCTGGCACCGCTTCACGCGGATCTGGATGACGGGCCAGAAGCGCGTCGCGTTCTCCAGCAGCACCACCCTGCTGGCCGAGGGCGGCACGGTCACCTGCGGGCACACGCCAGCCCTCAGCGCGCCGCGCGGCCGGCACCGGCCACCGCCCGCGCCCCGCGCCCGGCCCTCGGCGGCGGCACTCACGGCGTTGAGCTCCGTCCGGACGGCGGCGGGGCCGTCTCCCCCCAGCACCACCACGCGGGCCGGCATGTAGCTCGAGTCCTCGCTGGCCACCAGCATGCTCAGCTCCCTGCGGCGCGGCAGCGATGGGCCCGGGCTCGCGCAGAGCCCCGGAGCCGCCTCCTCCCCGCGCGGCCCCCGGCCCTACCTGACCAGCACCCCGCGCTGCATGTGCACGGTGATGAAGTGGGAGCCGGTGCTGCCGCTGGACTCCCAGTAGGTCTTGGGGTTCCTGTCCGTGAGCTTGCCGGCGCGGTGCGGGTTGGAGGAGACCTGCACCTTCTCCCAGCACTTGTCCTCCTTCGCCTGCACGCCGGAGCCTGCGGGGAGGGCGCGGAGCCTCCAGCTGCCGGCCCGCGGGCAGGCACGGGGCCCCCTCCCCGCGCTCACCTCGGCACAGCTGGCGCAGGAAGACGTCGAAGAAGGGGATGCTGAGGGGCCGCTGGCTCCGGCGGTGCTCCTCGATCTGCCCCAGCACCAGCTGCGGGACGGGCACGGGCACGGGCACGGGGACGGGCGGTTACCGGGGCCGCCCCCCCTCGCCCACAGGCGGAGAGCCCACCTGGAGGCCCACCTGGATGCAGCCGGCCAGGACGCCGCCCGTCAGCGTCCTGTGGAGGCCGGCGAACTTCTGGCAGTCGCTCAGCAGCTCCAGCAGGGCCGGCGCCGTCGGCACGGCCGAGCCGTGCTTCTCCAGGGCCTTGGCCAGGGCCTCGGGGGCGCCCGCGCGGCACATGGCCACCGCGCAGTCCTTGCTGGCGGCGGCCAGGCGCTGCAGGAAGCCCACGACCTCCTGCACCACCTGCGGGGGACGCAGCCCTGAGCGGGGCCCCACCGGCGCCGTGCCGCTGCGCTCCCGCCCCTCTCCGAGGGGACCAGGCCAGGCACGCGGCCACCGGGACGCGGCCGTCACAGCCCCGAGGCCGTCCCTGTCCCTGCCCACCGGGACCGCCGGGCCCTCACCTCGCGGTCGCTGCTGTGGGCGCTCAGGGAGGACAGGCAGGGCTCCACGCACTCGTGCCAGGGCAGCGCGTCCTCCCGGTAGCCGTCCAGGAACTTGTTCAGGATCCTGCGCGACGGACGGGGCCCGCTCAGGACACGCACGCGGACGGCCCCGCTCCTCCTGCCGGGCCGGGCCGCGTCCCGCAGGCCCCCGGAGCCCCTCGGGCCCACCTGAGGATCCGCAGCCCGACGGTCTTCTCGGCCCCCGGCAGCTCCAGGCTGCGCAGCAGCATCCGGAAGCACCTGCGCTCCGGCCGCGGGGACGCCTGGCCGGAGGGGACGGGGCCGCAGAGCTGCCGCTCCAGGGCCACCACCACGTCCTCGGGCAACGCGCCGTCCCCCGGGCCGCCCGCGCCCGTCTGCGCGCCCCTCGCCTCCAGCAGGGCCTCCGCGCCTGCGGGACAGCGACGAGGGACGTGGCGGGCCCGGCCCGGGCGCCGTGCCCGCCGCGGGGAGGGGCGGCGGCCGCGCGGTACCTGGGGTCTCGGGGCCCAGGGGCAGCCGGTGCTCCGCCAGGCGGTTGATCACGCCGAGGGCCAGCATCGCGGTGGGGCCGCCGGCGCCCTGCCCGTCCCGCCAGCAGCTCTGCAGCACCGCGGGGAGCTCGCCGCTCACCAGCTGCTCCGCCAGGCCCCGGTGCCCGTCCACCAGCATCTTCAGCACCAGCAAGCCGTTCCGCACGCCCGACCGGCCCCTGCGGGACGCGGCCGCGTGGAAGCGCCCCCCGGCACCCACAGCTCCCGCCCCGGCTCCCGGCCCTACCCTGGGACGCTCCGCATGGCGCGCACGGCGGCGGGGATGGCGCTCAGCAGGCCTGGCGAGCCCTCGCCGCAGGCGGAGCCGATGCTGGCGAAGACCTCCCGCATCAGCTGCGCGTCGCCGTGGCTCAGGGGCGAGGGCTTCCCCGCGGCGCCTCCGGGCTCGCCGGCTCCCACCAGCACCTTCAGGGCCTGCGGGGCCGGGGCGGCTCAGGGCTCGCGGGCGCCTCCGCCGCCCGCGGGCCAGCCCCAGCCCGGCCCCGCCGCTCACCGCCAGGCCCGCGTGCTGCACCAGGGCGGAGGCGGCGTGCTGCCGCATGCAGGCCAGCACGGCCCGCACGCCGCCCTCCGTGGCGAAGGGCACGCGCCAGTCGCGCCTCTCCAGCAGCAGGGCCACCAGGCGCAGCGCCAGCACCGCCGCGCGCTTCTCGGCCGCCTCGGCGCTCAGCAGCTCCACCGCCGCCTTCACCAGCTTCTCCCTGCGCGCGGAGGGCGCCTCAGGAGGGGCCCCGGCCGCCTTCCCCCGCCCGCCTCGGGCGGCGGCCGCCCCACGCACCTGGTCCCCGGCCCGCCCCGGGCCTCGCCGCCCTCCTGCCGCTCCGGCTCCTCCTGCAGGACCCTCACCATGTGCTGCAGCCCCGCCAGGCGCAGCTCCGCCTCGCAGCCGCCGCTCCGGATCGCGTCCGCCACCCGCGCCACCTCGGCCAGCGAGCCCCTCCTGCTCGCCCCCTCGCAGCCGCCCCACGCTGCCGGAGGGAGCCCGGGCCGTCAGGGCCGAGCGGCGCCCGCAGCCCCGGCGCCCGCAGCCCCGTGCCCGGGGGCTTCACCTCCGCTCTCCGCCGCCTCCGGGAAGCGCAGCCCTTCCCTCTCCAGCAGCTCGCCGAACAGCTGGGAATCCGACTGGGGCTCCGCACGGGCGCCGTCCTCGTCCTTCGCCGCCTCGTCCTTCGCCGCCTCGTCCTTCGCGGCTCCGGGGCCGGCGCTCCCGCAGCCGGCACCCTCCGAGGACGCCGCGGGGCTGCCCCCGCCGTCCCGCTCGGCCCCCCTGCCCGGCCAGTACTTGCCGTAGACGCGGGAGCCGCGCAGGTGGCTCCGGGCGCTGCCCCGGCTCCGCTCCTCCACGACCCGCAGCACCTTCTGGGCCAGCTCCACGGGCACCGGCAGCTGGATCAGGGCCTCCTCGTCCAGCCCCGGCAGCTGCACAGACGGGGCCGCGTCAGCCCTCACGGATGCGGACCCCGCGCCCCCTGCGACGGCCGGGACCCAGGCGGACACAGAGGCTGCGCCGCCACGGGGCCCCCTCCCTTCCCTCGCGCCCTCGGCCCCCACCTGCTCTGCCTGCTCCCGCTGGACGAGGCCGGCGATCTCCTCCTGCTCCTGCGCCTCCAGCTGCTTCACGAAGAAGAGCAGCTCCCACCACTCGGCACGGCTCAGCGTCTCCGCAGCCTCGCCCGGCCGCTCCCCCAGGTACGGCAGGGAGCACGGCCCCCCCAGGGGCTTGCAGAAGAACGGCCGCGCGGCTGCAGGACGGCGGAGCGAGGAGAGGCAGCGTCAGCTCCGCCGGCTCCCAGCAGAGCTCACGTGCAGCGCGAGGGGTCCCCGCTTCCCCCAGCCTGCCGGGAAGGGGAGGCCACGGGAGGGAGGGAATGTGCCGGGAGCAGGAGCACGGAGCCGAAATGGGCACCTCTAGCTCAGAGCTCTGCCAAACTGCTCCCACAGCGCCTGGACCAGGGCAACGCTCGGTCTCCCAGCACCAGCAGCACCCACAGCGCCAGCGGGCCGCTGCAGCAGGGCACACAGAGCTGGCCCGAGCTGCTCACGGGGCCAAGAGGTTGGAAGTGAATTCTGCCTGGAGCTTCTTTCTTTTCCCAATGCACCTTGCTGGCAAACAGGGCAAGTACTCATAGGCAAAAGGAAAAGGGGACTACGTATCCATCAAGCTCCTTTTAGCTAATGCAACCAAAACGAAGTCAGGGACATAAAATTCGTTATTAGGCTAGACTTTCACCACACAATCTAGAAAAGCTGAATCAACACTTGCTGCTATCTGCCAAGCAACAGCTTGCAAGTGCAAGCTAGGAGACATTCAGTGCTTCAAGACTCAACAGAAGAGGCTCAAACGCGCTCCAAAAGGCTAAGAACAACTACAAACGTGGCTGATTACCAACAGTCAGCCAACATAAGCTAATTTATCTGAGTGTCAAGACCCAAAGCTGAAAGCTTTTTCAATTCCACTTCTGTAGGGATATGATGACTGCAAAGACTTTTACACAGAAGTGAAATAGAGCTCATACTTCTATCAAAGTCGGAGCGACTGAGGAAAAAAAGGCAAACTAACCAAGTTCATTTTAACTTCGCCAGTTTGAACTGACATGCAGTTAAGTCTTTAGTTACGAGACAGAAGCCTCTAAAGAAGTCATCTTTTCAACTAGCTACAAGAACATTTTGGAAGTGGATCATTAGCTTCTGATCTCGTGCATATTGCATTTCGTGCAGCAGTTAAATCCAAATCACTCGCCTCCTCAAAGGATGTCCTACAAGATCAAGGGCTTGATGAAAGTTACTTCATCAAGTTCCCCAGCCAGAGTCGAATCAGATGCTGAGCAAAGAAGGGCTACCTAAAGTCTGGATTTTTTCCCTTTTATCTTCACCCACTGCAAGGCCAAAATCAAAGGATGCCAGGAGATTCTGCAGGTATCTTATGAAAACAGTATTTCCAAACCTTTTCCCACGCTGAGTGGCATGAAGTTAAGCAAATTGTTAGCATATTAATGCTTTAAATAAGTGAATCTGTGGGTCCCTAAGGCAGCTTCATCTTGGAGATTCTACGTTCTTATTTTGGCAGGCTGTTTAGCTAATTATACATTTTTTGACAGTCACAGTTTAAATCCTACTTTATGCTCTGTTGTACCCTGACAGAAGTCTAGGATTCAAAAATACTTGATGTACTCACAAGGCATGTGATTACTTAACCAGCTCTGCACAGTCATGCAAACTAAAGGATGACAACGCTTGCTAAATCCAGCCCGCTGAAGAAAAATATGCCTAGCCATATAAAGTTCACCACGGAAAAATATGCCACGGCAGAAGCAAAGAGACGATACAGTCACACTCGCAGCACCTCACCTTTGTCTAGATTGACGCTCCCTGTCGGGCTGTATTCTTTCTCCTGACCAGCAGGCTCATCCCGCTGGTCTCCAAAGCCAATTATCTCCAACATGTGCCAATGCATCCCGTAGGTCCGCCCTGTTGACTGCCACAAAACCTGTGGGTGAAAGAGATCTTGGTGATGAGACTTGCTCACTCATTCAATCCCGTGCTACATTTGTTCTCCCGTTTCCCAAATGCATGGAAATAGCGAGCACTGTTCAAGCAGAACACCACCTAATTCATATTAGGCTTTAACACGCTAATTTTTAAGCATAGCAGCTTTCTTAACTTGTTCCCCCGATTACACCTGGTTCTTTATTTAAAATAATGAAAAGCTATCAACTTTGACTACAGCCACTTGTCTCCAAACCTCATCTAGCACAGCAGCAGTAAGTTGGGACAGAAGTGCATCTGGTTAAGCATTCCCCTCCACAAGTACACGGCAGCTGTGCCCAACCCTGGTAAAGGAAAAAGTCAACCAATACTACCTGGAGGCGGGTGAGCCACACTTAAAGGGTCTCGTGGCACAAACCACTTGGTGAACATGAACGTAAAGAAAACTGTTCTTCCTGCTGACTTTATCTTCTGTCAGTTATCCTTCTACACCCTCGTCATTCACCAGCCCTCTCAGAAAGGTTTTGGGGTCTCGACGAGTAGGTCTCAAAAAGACAATTGTTTCCTGCGCTTTGTTCAATTGCCTCTCAAAATCCCTCCTGGCTTCCTGTACCGTCGTTTTACATCCAACTTAGTGAGCGGGAGGAGGACCCAGCGACAGCAAGTACAACATACCCATAACTTAAACTGATGACAGAAAACCACAGAGGTCGCCTGATTCACCGAGCTCTTTCAGAGTTACACCGGTGCTACCAGGACCCCACTGCGCTGGAAAGCCAGAGTTAAGATGCTGAGAAACTTCAAGAAAGCAGCAGATGGAAAGAAACTGAGTTAAACAAATTGAGAGGAGATATAAGACAACGCTTGACAGACTGGCCCCAGTTAAAAACACGTACAAGTTTGTATTTTGCACAGAAGAGACTGACAGAAAGCAACCAGGAGAGTGTTTTGCTTGAATCTTACATAAACACAAGAGGAAGTAAATCAAACTGATAGTGAGAAGAGGGGCACAAACTTGCAAGTTGCCACAACTGAGAGAGAAATTCAGTTTGGAGGAGAGAGATGAAAGACATGCCAAATAATCTGCCAGAAGACACAGCTGGAAAGCGGGAAGGATTTAGGTTTTTCGGTGAAAGCAGGAAGGATTCAGGTTATTCAGGGATGTTTTCAAGTGATCAGTGAACACCCAAGCCAGTGCTTATGATTTGAGGGGAAAAAATGATGAGCCTGGACCAATCAGAGTAAGTTAAAGTTACCAAAAGGTGACTGGAAAAGTTAATTCTAATCAGCTCTCAGTGATTAAGCGGAAGAATATCAGTAGGAACAAGCAGTCTGCAGCTGGCTGAGGGGTAAAAAAAAAAAAAAAAGTACTATTTCCCTATGCACTAGAAAGCAAAGAGAGGCCATAGGAGAAAGGAAATAAGCCAGTGCTCAGGGGGTTTTGTTGGCTAATTTTTATTTAGCTGTAAATGACAACAATTGCATTACACAAAATAAAACAGGCCATGGATCTGAGTCCAAGAAGGCCAGAGAATCTTGAATTTAACAAAAGGAGATGGCCTTCAAATATGCAGAAGGTGACCTCAAATTCTCTACCTTCTCTCTGGAAAGGTTAGTAATAAACTTTAGTTACTGCAAGAGAGATTTGGAAAGAGCATTAGGAAGTTGTTCATTTCTACAGATACCAGAACGAGGCTTTTAAATTGATTTTTGAGCATCAGCAACACACAGCTTTGTGCCCTAGTGTGGCAATCAGTCTCTTCACAGACCAATTCTATCTGCAGAAGTCAACTTGAAGTAAGGAAGCCTCTGAGCACAGGCTAAAGAGGCACTTTAAGCACAGCTACGACCAACTGGAGTGGCCTCAGACTCTTTATCTCGACAACCAAAATACACGTTTTTGCGGGAAAAAAAGCAAATACAACTGCTCACACTAACGTGCGTGTGCAGCAGTTCCTATCTCAGTTCATTCAAGATGTCATGAACTGAATAACAGCGCTGTCTGTAGCCCACACTATGCTGGACTGAGCAGGGGACAGAAGCAGAGACAGGCCTCCGTGGACGACAGTCAGCTAAAGCTGGATTTTTAAGGCAGCAGTAATTGCAATGAGCTGCAGTGTTTGGGAAGCGTGTGAGAAACTAAGCTGTGTTTTTGCAGCAAAGAACTAATTTTCTGTATTCAAAGGTAGCTGTGTAGTCATAGCAAGGAGAAATGCTAAGTAGATAAGTGGACACCAGAAGGCCTCACTGTTCCAAAATAAGGTGGAAGCTTGCGAAGAACAGGATGAGCAGTGAGGGGACAGTAAAACAAAGATCACAGGTTCTCAAAACACAAGGAAGGGAAAAAAAGGGAAAAGGGAGAAATTAAAGGGATGAAAAGAAAAAAAAACGTACATATATGGTATAGAGGAGCTTCAGGTAGCTTGTGAACTTGTAGTACTCAGGCAATGAGGAAACAGGGGAGGTGATCAGGTGTCGGGTAATAGGGAATACAAGGTGATGATTTGTTTACTATAATGTGCTCCTGATTGGCAGGACGCCTGCCATTGCAACCGCGAAAAAAATAGCTTCACAAAAGATCCTGTCTGAAGAAAATCATTTGAGATTTCTCTCACAAGCTCAAAGACATGGCCAAACTGCAAGAACAGCTGACATCCTGCAGAAATAACCACACTGGAGCGGTGCACAGAGCCCATCAGCTCCTCACTCCATAGTCACAACAAAATCCCAGCCCTCGCTGAACATGCCCAGCCTTCGGGACTGAAAAGTCACAGGCCCTAAGCTGGAGCAAACACCTTCCTGTGCCCACAAAAAGGCTGGAACAGCATTCAAATGCCATCCCAAGCATTTAAGAGGGCCAAGCCCTCTCCTCCTCATCATATATTGAGGCCTCTTCCCTGACCTCTGGTAAACTGCAAACACGCAGCACTAACGGCTCCCTTGTTGCCACAAGTTCTTACCTAAGGTCTACTCACCCAAAGAGCATTTCTAAGGGGAAACTGACCCTGACACATACTCACAGATCAAAAACAACAGCTACGCAGGGCGTGCCCAACCCAGTGAGAACAGTGTCACATCGTAAGTATGACTGCTCACACACCAAGACTTCCCAGCACCTCTTGCTGTGTTACTTGCACCAGCTAGCCTGTTCCCAAACTGCTCCCAAGATCAAACCAGGGAGAGGGACAGCTGAGAAATCTTACAGGGCAGATCACACCAAACCAGGCTAGCTTATTTTAGGAACGCAGCTCCGAGAAATGACTTCTTTGCTAGAACAGTTGTAGCCAAAGTCCCAAACTATGATATAACACGAACACATCATGAGGAAGGCACCAGTCACCCGTCAGACCCCTCTGCCACCCCAGCCCGACTACTTCCACCAGCGCCCTACCTGCGCCGCGTGCATCCTGTTAGTGCTGTGAAGAAACTCGCCTTCATCCCCAGCTCGAACCTCACCGCAGTCCTCCAGCAAGCGCACCCGCATGCCGCGCACCAGGTGCGCCCGCACGTATTCCACGTAGCTGCTGTGGTCGGCAAAGTCTGACAGGGTCAGGAAGGCACCACCCTGCTTTTTCTGGGCACCACGGTTTGGAGACAGCACAGGCACTAGGGTAGCAAAGCAGGCCGGGGTTTGGGGCTGGAAGATGGAGCGGGCGCCGCGAGGCTGCGCCTCCCGCTGGGCCGGCGGCTCCGGCTCGTGGCTGTGCTCCCAGCCCATGGCACGCAGCAGCTCCACGATGAGGCCTGCCATCGCCATGCTGAACTCAAACTCCTGCTTCACGCGGCTGCTCTCCGGCTGCTCCTCGCCGCTGCCCAGCTTGTCCAGGAGGGAAGTGACGCGCAGGTAGCGCTTCACCAGGGCAAACAGCTGCTTCCCGGGGATCTGCAACGGGCAGGGTCCTCAGGGGATGCCTGGCTGAGCGCCTCCACCCCGGCTCGCTCCCCCGAAACCAGGCTCTTCCACAGCCCCAGAGCCCAGGCTCGGGCCAGGCCCAGATCCCCTGCCAGCCCTCGGCTGCCCACTGCCACTACCTGGGGAAGGTGGATGCCCTCGAAGGACATGCAGTGCTCTTCCGAGGACATCATCTCAGCAAACAGCTCCAGCAAGGTGTAGCGGCTGTCAAAGTCCATGTGCTGCTCGACGCCGTCCTGCTGGCTCAGGGACAGCAGAACGTAAGACCGGCTTCCTGCAACAACAGAAACCCTTCAGGCCCCCTAAAGATACCCCCGCACCGCCCTCCCTGCACCGGATTTTGGCAGGCAAGCAACAGCTTTGTTCCCCAGCATAACCTAGAACCCCATGCTCTCCTTTGACGTGGACTGGCAGTGTTTTGCTCTGCTGAATAACCTTGCATTCCTGCACCCCCAGAGCTGTGGGATTCCCCAAATTGGCAGCCCCAAACAACTGACTCCAGAACAGGGTTCCAAAAAAGAGAAAGTCAGTTTTTACCATGAACCGGTTCCCCATCAACCCCACACAAGCATGAACTCAGGCACTAGCGTAGGCACAAAGCTGGGAAAAAAATAAAAAATAAAAATAAAAAACTTGAAGAAAATAGGGAGGCCTGTAGCTTTTGTAGTCTTTCTACAGCTTGTATAGTCTTTTAGCTGCAAGGAAGAGACAGGTAGTCTTGAGCTAGCAGAAGCAAGGAAGATAAGGGATAAAAGGCAAAAAACAAGGAGAAAAACAGCTCCAGGCTGACCTATAGTAACGTTTTGCTCATTAAGGGTCATTAACTTATTAAAAATCATACCCATCAAAATACTGATGTGCGATTTGGTGTTCCACCCCCCCCCGATGGCTCTTGTGAGACACCACACACCAGACGGACAGGCCACCACTTCCAGATGCCCCCATGCCACACCAAGGCACTTCTGAGCCATGGAAAGGAGCAGGTGAGCACCAGGCCTCCACCCACCAGGGCCTGGGGAGCGGCTCCCTGCCGAGAAGAGGCCAGAGCCTCTCCAGCAGGCAGCAGAGATACCCTGATGCTCTGCCAAGCCCCTTGGCACAAGTCCTCCTCACAGTTAATCCGCATCGCAGCTGGGGAACCTGTCAGACAAAATGGAGCTCCCGGCTCTCTGAGCACCCTAAATGCAACCAAGGAGCAGTCTGACCTCCCCGTCCATCCAACGAGCCCCACGGCACCCCGCTTCCCTCCCAGCCCCCCCACCTGCGTCGTGCGAAGCCAGGGCCCTCAGCATCTTGCCGGCGCTGCGGCAGATCTCCTTCTCCTTGTGGCACAGCATCCTCGTCAGCAGGTCGAGGGCTCCCGTCTCCCTGAAGGCGCCCGCCAGCGAGCCGATGCCGGCGTAGGCGCTCAGCACGTGGACGGTGTTGAGCACGGAGGCGACCTCGGGGGCCCCGCCGCCGCCCAGCTGCCGGCCGGCTCGCCGCACCAGGCTCCCGACGTCGGCCTCCATCTCCCGCAGCGAGGCTTCGTCGGGGAACGGGCCGGCCGCCCTCTCCTCCTCGGCCCGCGGCCCCGCCGCCTTCCCCTCGCCCAGCAGCGCCGGGCAGCCGGCGCACACCTCCTCCGCGGACATCCACAGCGACACGCTCCCGGCGTCGGGCCCCGCCGAGGAGCCGCCGTCCGCCGCTCGCTCCTCCGAGCGGACCACGCTCCAGCGGACCAGGTACTGCGGCTGGCCGTCGTGGCCTCGCCGCTGCCGCAGCAGCTCCCGCGGGCAGGCCTGCAGCTCGGGGCCCAGCCGCACCAGCAGGCCGCCATCACGCCTCTCGTTCACCATGGCGGGGGACGAGGCTGCAGAGACACAGGGGAAGGGGGAGCAGATCGTCACCTCGGAGATAGCTGCTAGGGAAGGAGCGAGGAGGAACCTCGGCTCCTCACCAGCCTGAGGCACTGGTTCTGGTCCTGCACCCGGGGTAAAGCTCTGAAGGGAACCCAGAATCCCACATCCCTGCTCTAAGAAAATGAGCCCGTTTCAGAGACTGGCATTACTGGGGCACACAGAAAGAGGCTCTCCTCACAAAATCCCGGAGGAAAAAGAGGCCCGTTCAGCTAGAATCTAGAGCACAGCTGGGGTCTTTTTTCTAATAAAAGGACCGAGTTATTCTCCTCTGCTTTGTGACAGTGTTTAGATGCTGCTCCGTAAGCCAAAAAAATGTTTTCCCTAGCTGTGTTTGTACAGTGTACAAAGGCATTCCCTATCCCCAGGTGGTTCACATAATATAAAAAACAGAGTAAAACAATTCTCCGTGCAGCATTATTTTCTTTGATAACTTCACCCAGCCTCCACGTGTCGACATACAGTGTAAAAAAAAAGAGAGTACAGCTATCAGAAAGGGCCCAGAAGGATTTACAGCTAGGCAGGGAAGAATTTGGCTTTGGGGCACCTGAAGAAGTGGCTGTAACATGCAGGACGGATGAGGCAGACTAGAACCTATCAGAGATGCATTAAGGTTGGAAAAGACCTCCAAGATTGTCTTGTCCAGCCATCCCCCTACCACCCATGTCACCACTAACCCATGTCCCCGAGCACCATGTCCAGCCTTCCCTTGAACACCCCCAGGGACAGCGACTCCCCCACCTCCCTGGGCAACCCGTCCCAATGCCCGACTGCTCTTTGACAACGCAGCTGAGCTGTCAGGGTGCTTAGACTCATCAATTTCTACTGTAAATTTCAGAGCTGGGACAAATGCACATGCCAGCTGCAACGCCAGCACCTGGAAAGCTGCAAAACCTTTGCGCAAACAGGCATCCCACCCCATTCCGTCCTATTCCCATGTCCCACCCTATTCCGTCCTATTCCCATATCCCACCCCATTCCGTCCTATTCCCATATCCCATCCCATTCCATCCCATCCCATCCCGTACCACCGTATCCCCAGGACAGGACACCTTCCCGCACCCCAACCCCGCCGTGCACCCAAGCCCGGCTCTCCTCGCCCCTGCCCACCGCGGAAAACGCTGGATTTCCCCCAAACCGCCCCAAAACCCCCCAGCAACGCCCGCTCAACCGCCGGGCCTCCGCTCACCTCCAGCACGGGGGACGAGGATCCCCCAGCCCCGGTCGGGCCCGGCCGGGGGCCAAACGTTACTCCTCCCGGGCTCGGCCCTGCAGCCGGCCGAGGGGCACAGCTCCGGGGCCGGGCTGCCCAACGCCGCCCGCCCGCTTCCGCGTCCCGCAGCGGGGCCGGGCCGGGGGAAGGCGCCTGCGCTCCGGCGCCGGGGCGGAGCGGTGGCACGGGGAGCCAGCGGCCCCCGGTGGCCGCCGGAGCTCGGTGGGGTCGTCCCGGGGCCTGCCCAGTCCCCGCTGCCGTCCTGGGGCCGGGGGAGGCCGGAGGGGGCGGTGGGGACGGTGGGGTGGTGGAAGGTGAAGGCGCCTGCCGTGCCCCGGTGGCCCTTGTATCTCTGCGGGTCCCAGGATGGCTGAGGTGGGAAGGGACCTCTGGGGACGTCTGGTGCACCCCCTGCTCAAGCAGGGCCGCCCAGAGCTGCTTGCCCAACACAACGTCCCGGCGGTTCTGAAAATCCCCAAGGAGAACCCAGAGGCTCTGCGGGCAGCCTCTGCGTGCCCGGGCTCCGACACCCGCACAGCACAGAAGTGCTGCCTCATGTTTAGATGGGACCTCCTGTGTTCCAGTTTGTGCCCACTGCCTCTTGTCCTGGCGCTGGGCACTGCTGAAAAGAGCCTGGCTCTGTCCTCTTTGCACCCTCCCTTCAGGGATTTACACACGTTGATGGATCCCCCCCTGTGCCACCTCTTCTCCAGCCCCATTTCTCTCGGACTCCTCATGGAAGAGGTGCCCCAGCCCCTTCATCACTTGGTGGCCCTACGTTGGGCCTGTAGTTCCCCAGGTCCTCCTTGAGAACAGGAGTGACGGTCTTCAGGCGCTTCTCCCAGTCACCATGAATGATCAAAGATGGTGCATCCCTTCAGGGCCTGTGGACTTCCATAACTTTCAGTTAAAAACTTTAACTTCATTATTTCCAGCTTGCTTCAGTATTCCCTGACCCTATCCTGTTCCACCTTCCTGTACACATTCTTTGCTCTGGTCTTTCCTCCTGGTCTCTGGGACCCAGGATTCCCAAAGGCCTGAATGCAATAGGTACAGGTTTCATCTAGCTGCTCTGTTAACATTTGTCTTACTTATAAATAGCCATTAAAATTAAAGGCTAAATGGATGACGGTTTCCTTTCTTATTTCATCCTGGAGCAGCTACAGGTATCTGGCCAACCACTTCTACCCTTGGTACTAATGAAACTGATGAGGCAATTTCCATGTTTTACCACAACAATCAGCAATTAATGCAAGCCATAGAACTGCAGTTAGCAGTGGGGTGGATAACTCAGCACAGTGCTGTATCAGCCTGTGGAGACCAGCCCTTAAAGCTGTGGCACCAATGGAGAACTGTAAATATTTGCCCTTCCCTGCCTGCCTCTTGATTTCTCCTTCATTACGTGTAACCTCTGTTGATCCTCTCTTTCCAGAAGGTATGCAGGTTCTCCCGAAATGTGTATTCCCCATTAACTCCCAAGGCGTTGTTAAAATTTAGGGGATCAAACTGGTATTTAGTTAGATCATGCTTCACCTTTACAAGTCCTTTCATCTCCTGTAGAGAGAAACAGAACATTTGCACGAATGAAGGGGAAACCAAGTCCCTAACCGCCACGCAACGACAGGAAAGCTGATAGCACACGCTTGACTGTCGCTGTTTTCCTCCAGCCTCGGCAGCCGTCCTTTCATGCCTGTACTTACCTGCAGCAGGGCCATGTTTAATGTCACAAGCATGAGGTGGTGCTAACGCTCTGCTGTGGGAAACACAACCTGGCACCCAGCTGGCAACATCCCACAGCCGAACACATCACCGGCGATAAGTGGCAGTGGCCAGACAGGGCACAGGCGTCTGCTTTGTGAGGCCAACACATTTTTATGCACTGTTCATGTCTTTGCTCTCCCGGTCCTGATACCATGCTTAGGCTTTCATCCTTCAAATGGAGATTATGTCTGTGGTATCTTGCTTCAGCTTAGGAACTTTACACACCGTGCACAGCCCCCTGTGGCCAAGTAGCATGGGGTTGCTTGTGCTGACGTGGGTTTTGTAGCCAAGCCAAGAGACACGTCTGTGTAGGAGTGCTTAACAAGCGGCTGGCTGTGGTGTGACCCATACAAGTGAAGCACCTCTCCTCTCGGTAGCAAAAGCCATTTCAGGTGTGTTTTGCTCCTAACCACCTTCATTATATTCTGTCCTGCTCTGCTGGGGTCTGTTTTCTCCAAACTGCACTGTGAGCAGTAGTACAGTCACAGGGCGGTCCCTCCACCACAGTGCTAAACTTCCCTTATATTATTCTAAAAAATGGTACCTGCTATATAGGGGCAGGCCATTGCGTTATCAGCTGGGATGCTGTTGGACCAACATCACTGATGATCGCAACAAGTCCTTGTCTCTTCGCTTTGTCCCACCTTCATCCAATTAATAATCCCTCAGGCACCCTGACCTAGCTCCTAGAGGCCTACTGGCACCTGCCTGTGGGCAAGGAAGGTCCAGTTTGGGCTTTGAGTGTTGCTGTATCTCCTCACAGCTGTTTTCTGCAGGGAATTTAACAGTCTTGGTGCTGGGCCTTGTAATGACAAGAGTTAGGCTCCATCCCTAAAGCCATCAGGTGTCTGAAAGTAATGGATCTGGAAGAGGGGCAGGGAAACCACCTCATTTATGGTCAAGAACTGGACAAGAAGCCTGCCACGGTCAGGAGACGCTATTCTGCTTGCAGCCTCTCAAGTACTTCATTTAAAAGCACAGTTTCTTCTTTCTCCTGTTCCCAAGGCCCAGGAATTGAGCTGCACACCCCAACCACCACATCTGGGTGCTCCAGGACTGCAAGACCAGCAGCACAATATCCCCCACAGCGACAAGGCCTCGGCCAGCACCGTGCATCTGTGGCATCCCGTATCAGGCAAGTGCTTCATCAAACAGCCCCTCAGCAGCAGGTAATTCTCTCCCACACCGTACCCTGCTCACCAGCCCCTTCCCAAGCAGTCCAAAGGGTCGGCCCTCGTGGCCCTGCTGCCCCCCGCAGCCCACCCACCGGCTCTGGGACCCCCAGAGTGGAAGCTGGGCAGGTCTCACTTCACAAGAGGTGATGGCAATGGAGAGAGACGTCAGAAGGATTCCCCTCTGCCACATCACGCCCAGACATCCCCCAGCTGCCGGGGTACACGCATTGGTACAGAAAGCTGCCTCTGGTCCCCATTAATTGATGCTGGGTTTTCCCTAAGATGTCCCCTCCTGCAAAGCACGGCCAAGACCCCAGATCTGTGCACAAAATGATAACATTTATTGAAAGAGTAATTTCTTTTTTTTTTTTTTTTTTTTTTTTTAATACAAAAGAAAGCTCTGTACATAGTACTGTGATTACTTCCACATCCTTCCAGAAACACAACCCTGGAAACTGGAGGGGAAAAATAAAATCCCACACACACTTATGCACACACACGCGCGCACACACATGCACACACACACACACGCACACACAACCCTCAAACCAGTAAAATGAACTAAAAACGTCACCACACAATAAATGCCATTTCGTCCCTGATACACAAGTGTTCTTACAAGTCTGCACTTAAATAAAATACACCATTAGCGTTTAACCAGCAGTTGCCTTCGGGTAACGAGGGAGGGGATGCAGCAAGACGCCCCGCAGCGGCACTCCTGCCACCCCGGCCCCGCAGCCCTGCTCCTCAGTGCCAGCACAAGCAAAGCGGAGCAAAGCACGGCCCCGGCGATGCGCTTGGGACAAGGGTAACGCGAACCCCAAGCCCATCTTTCTCTCCCTGGGTGAACTCCTAGCTACTCAGCCTTCTCTTTTGGAAGCAGCACCGAGCGGCTTTGGTACGGCTTCTGGTGCAGCGCTCCCGCACGCTCTGAGCTGCGGGGGACACAGGGCTCAGAGCGAGGATGCCAAGGGGAGGCAGCGTGCAACATCACGGGCACCAGATCTACGAGCCTGCCGCAGGCTGCGTGGCAGGAGCAGGGCTGGCTACTCCGGGAGCTCTCTGCACAGGGGGACGCGGAAAGAACCTGTCCACACCCGTGCACTCCAGAGCCACACAAGCTAGAGAGGGAAAGTAGAGCCCAGGCCATCAGCTAGGAGTTCAGGAGGTGCCACCTGCACCACGAGCAGGGAGAGCAGCCACTGCTGGTCGCTCTGGCCCCCCAGAGAGGACTGGGGACGTCCCTTTGCTGCTCCACACCGACAGCGGCGACGGAACAGCCAGCGGCCCAGGACCAGAGGTGGAAGCGGCCACCAGAAAACCCAGCCCACCTCTGGCCCCCCGGGCACGCCGCAAGCCCCTGCGCCCCCTCCTAGAGGCCAGCCCCTGCTTCACTTGCCTCCTGCCCCTTAAACCCGAAGTTACGGGTATGGAGTCCTCGGTGCAGGGAAGTAGGAAACAATCGTCTGGCTCGGGTCAGCTCAGTCCCTGGCACGTGCTGGCGGGCAGAGAGCGCAGCTTAAACGCTAATGCTGAGGGAACATGTCCAAGGTTACAATACAAACTCAAAAAGCAAGGCCCCCTTCCTGCCTCCGTGCCCACCCACCCCTCTCCCATCCCCCTGGTACAAACCCCATGAAAACTGTACAGGAGCCAAACTTTTATTCCTTAAAAGAATTACATAAATACTGAGTTTAACACTTAGAAAAATAAAGTCATTTTCTTTTTTTTTTTCTTTTTTTTTCTTTTTTTTTTTTTTTTTTTTTGTTTCCCCCAAGGCTTCGTTTTTAATTTAAAAAAAAAATTAAAGTAGCTGCTCCTTCCCCGAGGGGTCCGGCAGCTTCTTCTTACTTGCTCGCTCTCCCTCCAGGGACAGGGCTAGGTAGCAGAGCCATTCACAGCAACTCCCATGCAGGACCAAGCATGCTCCAGCCCTTTTTTTTTTTTCCCCC
>CM021767.1:7244415-7275668 GCA_011076525.1 Nettapus auritus
GCCCGCGGGTCACCCCGGTGCTCCGGGAAGAGCCTGCCACCTGCCCAGCAGCTCAGCGCTCTTCCCTTTGACACTCGAGTCGCTTATCCGCCTTGCATCAGACACAGAAATTTAGAAAGCAGCGGCTGGAGCTGCAGAGGGACGCGGGGAAGATCCGGCCACGTCCCCCACGGGCGAACGGAGTCCGCAAGCAGTGCAAGGGCCGAGACGGGAGCGTGGGGCCGGGTTGTCCGCGGAGCCCCCCGGGAACTCTGCGGGGCATCGTTGAGCTCCCGGGGCACCCACCGAGCGTTTCGGCTGCCAGGGGCAGAGCCGGGCAGGCTGCGGAGGCGCCGGGCAGCCCGCCGAGGAGGCACTGAGGGCAGAGGGCTTGCTGTAGTGCATACGAGAAGGATGGGGCCACGTGCCTGGCCCAACCAGAGATGCACGTCCAAGCTGGCCCCTCGCTCCCCCGCAGAGCCCGGGGCGGGGAGCCGCGGCGGCCAGGACCCGTCACCCCCACAAAGGCACATTGCTGAGGCCAGCACGGCTCCGCTCCGGCTCCCGGGGGACAGCTCCGGGCCCCACGCAGAGCCAAGGGCCACAGCCAAGGCGACACGGAGCGCCCAGAAGGATCCGGGGCCTCCGGCTGGGAACGGCCCCCGGTATTTATTTACAGCATGGAGCGCACCCTCCCCTCGAGAGACAAGTTTCTTTGGCTGGCGAGAGACAAGCACAGCTATCGCAGCATCCCGACGCCCCCAAGCCCTGCGTGGCCCCGGCACAGCTCCTCCCCAGGTGGGTCCTGCAGCCCCAGGCGCATGCCTGTGTGTGTGTGTGGGTGGGTGCGGGTGGGTGGGTGCGTGTGTGTGTGCATGTGTGGATGAAGGAGACGTGAAAAAGGCAACAATAAATAACTGGTGCAGTCTGTACGAGAACGAATGGCTGCCAGCCCCAGCGCCGGCACGACAAGCCGGGGACGGCACAAGGCCAGCAGCAGAGGCCTCTCAGTCACTCTTGGCGCTGTGCGAGGTGTCCAAGTTGACCACCTGCAGCTCCGTCAGGCTGCTGCCACTGCTGCTCTGCTGCCCAATGACAGCCATCTAGAGAGAAAAGGGAGGAGCAAGCGCTGGGGGACAGCATGCCCTCGCACCAGGCATGCCAGCAGCCAGGGTGGCAGTGTCCCTTCTAGGCGCCTACCCAAGGAGAGCAAAGACCTCCTCCTCTACCCAAGGGTGGGTGGCACCGACAGCTTCCCCGGCTCTCTGAGACCCGAGGACCTGCCCTACCCGAGCGCCCGGGTCCCCAGAGGGCCAACATCAGGGGCAGCACTGCCCCACGGGGGAACCGAGGACATCCCCCCCGCCGCAGCCCCCAGCACCACTCTGCACCTACCTGGTGAAGCTGGACAGCCGAGACCGGGATCTGAACCGTGCCTGACGGGGCTGTCAGGAACACCTGCGGGACGCCACCTGCCACAGAGGGAATGACACCAATGACACCGTTTTCCAAAAGCACAAACCCCCAAGCCAAGTCTGCCTGCACGGCTTCGCCCTGCTTTGTCCCCTCGTGCACCTGGGCATCCTCTCCAGACTCCCAGCTCCCCCCGTTGCCTGCCCCGTTTATAGGATCATTAAGGTTGGAAAAACGTCAGTGCTCCCCGCACCTCACCCTTTCCCCTAGCAAACGGCTCAAGGAATCCCGTGCACAGAACAATAAACACGGATCAAAAAAAGCACACGCTGAGCATCACCCTCACCGGGGCTTTCTACAGGCACTAGGGCTGCTCGGAAGAGAACCCTCGGGAACAAACAGACAGCAAAAACACACGCAAGAGGGAAAAACGAGGGCAGAGAGCTGCCTTACCCTGATCCTGGACCTGGCTGTGGGACACCTGCATCGCCGAGGGCGCCTGCGAGAAAGCGTTGAGGACCGCGAGCCCGCCATCCGCCAGGCCGGAGGTGGGCGCGTACATCACCGCGTGCGGACTGGGGTACATCATGTGGCCGCCCACCGTGGTTGGCACAGACGATGTCATGATGGTCGCTGGGAGGGTCACTGCCACCGGGACAAGACGGAGGTGAGCGTGAGCGCCTGCTCGGCGGCCCTCCTCACCCAGGCTCGTGGAAATCCCCATCCTGTTCCCCCAAGCTCTCTGGGAGAAGCCCCGGGGAATTGGGTAGCTTGCAGGTGTCGTGGTGAAGCTAAGCAAGCTGTTGAACTGTGTTCGGCCTGCACCCAGGCACCCCAAATCGGTTTGTTTCTCATTTTTGGACAACAGAGGTGTCCTCTACATGAAGAAGCACAAACAAATGAGCCAATGCCCTGTGCAAGGGGCAGTGCTGGCTCCGCAAGAAACCCCCTGAGAACTGGGAAGAGCCTGGGAACTTGTTCCCAGCTCCATGCTGGAAGAAGGAGCAGGTAATGAAGGTGGAGAGGCTCTGCAATCCCCTCTGAGGTGCTCTGTGCACAGCAGCACCTAGCCAGAGGTAGCATGGCACTGGGGCTGGTCAGAGGGGAAAAATCCACATGGGAAACTGTCAGAAAGGGTGGGATTGGGTTGGACCGAGCGGTCCTGGGCAGGAAGCAGCTCTAAGCAGCGGTTAGAGAGCATGGTTAGCCTGAGGTCCCAATTACCTGTTCCGCTGGGAGAGGTCTGGGTAAGGTCAGTGCTGCTGTCGCTGGAGGGAGACGTTTGCTGCGGTGCCTGGTGCACCTGGATTGCTTGGACAGGGACCTGCTGAGCCATGGTACCACCTGGGGAGAGAAGGCAGCCCTTCAGCCCGAGCATTTGTCCCCCTCCGGCCGCACGCAGCTCCTTAGCGTGGCTCAGCACCGCGTTGGGGAAGGCTCTTCCCTGGCGCACGGGGGCCGAGGAGGCATTAGCTGGCCTGCAGGGCTCTGGAGAGGAAAGGAAATGCCAGAGCAGCTTCTGTCCAGCGTCCAGGCGCAGTTCGGGGATGTCCGAGGCCCTCGTTTCCATTCCTGGCTCCACCAGGACACGGCGCAGGAGATGCTGGGAGGAGAGGGCCCTGGCACTGCCCACACTCAACCAGCCCTGCGAAGACGGGCTCGCAGCACCGAGCGGAGCAGCGAGAGCCCAGACAGCCCGGCAGGACCCAGCACCGTTCTCCAGCAGGCACTCAGGGCACGGCCACCTCTCCCGGCTCCAGCGACCTCAAGGTGCCCATGCGGGAACGGCCGCAGCCACCAGGACCGCGAGCTGCACATCCCAGAGCCTCAGGGCCCCGGCGCAGTCGCCGCACGGCTCCTCAGCGTGGCTGTGCCAGCACGGAGCTTGGCACAGAGAGCTCCCCTCAGGCTCAGCTCTTATCTCCAGAGCAAAGATGCCAGAGCAGGAACCACAGGCCACCTGGCCCGGGCTGGGCATCTCCCCACACACCGCACCAGACACGCCTCGGGCATCCTCTCAGCTCCTCCAGACCACAAGGGAAACCCAGGCTCCTCGCACGGGACTGAGGGAGCCAGAAGTCCAAGAAAGCAGGCAGGCCAGCAGACTTAGCCACAAGAAATACTCTCTCGTCGCCAGGCGATGGCTGCTCCGGACCCCCTGCCAGGGGCATGCCTAGGTACAGCACCCAGAGAGCCTCAACTCGGCACAACAAGCAATTCCTACCGAGGCTGATGCCTACCAGGCAGCACAGCAACACCTCTGCCTCCTCCACACTCTTCCATCACCTCTGCACTGCGGTTCGGTGACCCACCGCAGACCCAGGCACAAAAAAGCACGGGCAGCTGCTGGGAGCCAAACACCGGCACTCAAAAGACATCCACAGCGCAGCTGAGCCCCCGCGGTCTCCTTCCATCGCTCCTCCCAGCACAGCGGCACCAGGGACCCATCTCCTGGCCGCGGGGCAGGGGACAGACAACCCGCTGCCTCCCCTGGTTCTCCGTCTGCTCGTGCCGAGCACTCTGCCCTGTCCTCCCCTCTCTCCCCGGAGCCACAGCCGGGGGCATCGCCCTGCGCTCAGCCTCCTCCGCGCGCCCGCCTCAGCTGGGGTCAGCTCTCCGAGCAGGACCGGGACCCCCGCGGGAGCCTCCATTTCCCCCCAACCTGAAGCAAGCGGAGGAGAAGCGAGTGCTGACCTGTCAGCGACACGATCTGCCCTCCAGCTCTGGCAGGGAAGCGGAAGACTGTCTGCTGTGCCTGCTGCAGCTGTCCAGCTGTACCCGCGACCGCCTGGCCCTGCTGGCTGGCAAGAGCCAGGGAGTGCGGCTGTAACTGAGGGAGAGGAACGGTAGGGGTCCCCGGAGAAAGGGAAGCACCTGCCGAAAGGAGGGAGAAAGAAAGGCTTCGTCACCACCAGCTCTTTGCACTCCCTCCTCGGTGCTGCCCTGGGGGCCCCTCTGGGCTCCCTGCCACCCTTCCCAGCAGCAGGGCCAGCTAGCAGCGCCCTAAGGGAACGGTCACAAGACCCTTCTCCAGCAAAGCGTCCCGACTGGCTCGCCCTACAGCAGCGGCCGCTGCTTCCACCTGCCTCTAGGCCTCCTGCCCTCTGACGAGGGCAGCAACACGCCCAAATCACGGAGACGGACGGAGAGACGCGCTCCTCGGCCCCGAACTGACCTGACATGAGGGTGAAGCCGGTGGGGATCTGCATGAGGCCCCCGGACGTCACAGCACTGGCTCCAGTAGTCTTCAGCACGGTCCCGTTGGCACTGGTGACGGCACTGGGGCTGATGCTGGCAGACACTGGCGCCAGGTAATTCGTGATGGGGAACGAGGGGCCGCTGCTGGCCTGCATGGAGGTCGAGGTGGTGGGGGCCGTCTGGATGGTGGACGTCGTCCCCGGCAGGTTGGTGACGGTGAAAGCCGGTTTCAGCACGTCCTGCGGAAGGAGAGGAGGAGGTGGGTCAGCGCCCCGGTCTCCGCAGCCACAAAGCAGGGTCTTGGATCTCCCGGCCACCCTACGAGGGGGATCCCCGCCGCCCTGGGGTGGTGACACCTCGCCCAGCTCCCCCCTTGGGGATGTCACCAGAGGGCCGTGACGCCCTGGAGCCGCTGGCGGCGCCTTGGGAAGGGTTAAGGCGGCCACGCTCCCGGCCCCGCCGCCGGCACGGTGGGCCCAGCTCTCCCACGTGCTGCGCCTTGTTCCCAGCTTGTCAGGCTGCCAGCAGCCAGGAATTCACAGCTCCGCGAACAGCTAAAAAAGGGAAGGCAGCCCATTTTAGACAAGGGGGGAGCCAATCCCGGGCACTCAGCCCTGCCCCAGGGCCTGGGGAGGGAATAGAGCAAAGCCCCTCCGCCTTGGCGCCGGGCTCATCCCCCCCCCAACACGTCCAAATTAGCGGAGGCACGTGATAACGGCGCGGCCACTTTCCATGAGCTCAACCACTGACTCCTGCCGCGTCCCGGGAGCTGCGGGCACCCTCCCCACGTGGGCGAGGGGACAGAGCTCCCCGCAGCCCACCGAGCCGCGCAAGCCCCGCTTCCAGCTGGAAAAAGCAGGGTCCCCTCGTCCCCATGCGCAGCCCTGCGGGTGCACAGCCCCAGGCATCCCCCTGGGGATGGGAGAGGCAGCCCAGAAGATGCACAGCGGGGTCCCTTGGGGTCCAGCAGAGAGGGAGCTGGGACAGACCTCGGGATTGGGACACCCACTGCCTTCTCCCTGCCCACCTAGGATGCTCACAAGCCCCCGGCTCACCCCAGCACCCAGCCTGCGGGCGTGGGGGCAGCCGTCAGCAGCAGCCAAGCCCTGGGGCGCCCTCAGCACGGGTCACCCAAGGGACTAAAGGACTTCAGACGAGGCCCTGCAGGTCCTCCCCATGCTGGCCCAGCTGCGCACGCGTTCCCACCACGAGCTCCACTTTGCAGAGCGACGCGTGAGGAACCAAGGCGCAGCAGAGCGAGAAGAGGCGTCTGCACGGCCCCACGCTGCTGAGCACGCTCGATGCACGTGCTGCAAGAAGCGAGCGAGCCGCGGGGCACGGCCCAGGCCCTCTGGTGCACAGCAGGGCGCTAGGAACCTAACGCCGAAGGAGATGGCACATGGGAGACGCCGTGCTGGTCTCCACGCTCCAGCTGGGGCAGGAAGCCCCGCTTTTTTCCCCCAAACAGATCACCCCATCAGTGCCACCCTTCTACTCCTACCCCCAAAGGACGCCGCCGGCCAGCAGCCGTGAAGAGCAGAGCATCCCCCCGTCCCCGCCGGGCTCCAGGGCACAGCAGGGGGACCTCGCCGAGCTGCTGCGGCACGAAGGAACCCCAGCACAGCTCCCCGCTCTGCTGCTGCAGCCCACCACCAGCAGGTCTCGTCCACGAAGAGGTGGCACCCAGAGGAAGACGCGGGGCTCCCTGCGCCGGCCACGAGGCAGCCCACACGAAGCTTGAGAGCGGGGCTTGCACCAGAAAGCGGGCAGGACACCTCCGCAGAGCAACTGCGCTTCCTCCGGGGCAGCAACGAGGCCGCTGGTGCTGGGCTTTGTTCATAGGGCAGGGTGCCGCAGCACCCCGCGAGACCCCGCACGGACCCGGCAAAGCCCCCGGCTCCGCGCCCCAGCCACCTGCGCATCCCAGCAGCACGGACACGGAGCCAGCCTTCACCCCCAGAGCCCCCGGGAGCCGGGGATGCCCCATCCCAGGGAGCTGTTCCCCGTCCTGCGACACCCCGGGGCCGGGGGCCACGAGCGACCGGCACGGGCAGGCGGGGGCCGGCGCCTGCAGGGCCGCCAGGCGGGGAGCAGACGCGGTCGGTCCAGCCAAATGTTTCCATTCCCCACGTCCTCCCTGCCCCCTTCCAAAACAGCACCAAAGCAAGAGACAGCTGCAGCTTATAAGGAATGTGAGGGGCCCTGCCAGGGACTCTGGCGAGGGAAACCAGGCCTTATAAGGCCATGGAGGCAGAATCAAATTTTTATCAATGAGTGCAAGCGCATGGAGACGCCCGGGGAGAGATAACAGCGCCTGGGGGGCGAGCCGGGCCGCTGGGGAGCCTCGTGGCCGGGACACCTGCCACCAGCCCGATGCCTCGAGGAGGAGGCAGCGCGAGGGGACGCGTCCGGGCGGGCGCAGGGACGTTACCTTGGTCTCCCCACTGCTGTCCGACTCGGACACCTGGTAGGTGAGGTCGGTCTCCTCGAAGCCCGTGGCACTCATGCGCTGGTCGGTGGTGGGGTCGGAGCGCGGGGGCGAGTCGGGGGAGTTGAGGCACGTCTGGATCAGCGCCTTGCCCGTCTCGCTGGTGATCATGGGCTGCAGCTTCCGCGTGGCGAAGGTGTACACGTGGCCCGTCTCGCTGGCCACCAGCAGCAGCACCTGGGTGCCCGTCAGCGTGGACAGCTCGTAGGCCTGCGGTGGAGAGGACAGGAGGTCAGGAACTCGTGCGTGTGGGGCCACCTCGCCGCCAGCCTCCCTCCCTCCCCGCCCAAAAAAAAAACCACAGGAGGACCTGGGGCCTCCACACCCAGCTCGGGGCGTCCTTACGGGGCTGAGGCCAGCCTCCGGCTGGTCTTAGAGAAGACCTTTAGGGGGTTGAGGCCAGCTTCTGAGAGGGCTCATAGAAGACCCTAGGGGGTAGAGGCCAACCTCTGGCTGGTCTCATAGAAGACCCCTAGGGGGTTGAGGCCAGACTCTGGCTGCCCATAGAAGACCCCCAGAGGATAGAGGCCAAGCTCTGGCTGGGCTCATATAAGACCTCAGTGGTCAGCCTCTGGCTGATCTCACTGAAGACCCTCAGGGGTATGGGCCAGCCTCTAGCCAGGCTCATAGAGGACCACCAGAGGATAGAGGCCAAGCTCTGGCCAAGCTCATAGAAGACCTTAGAGGGGAAGAGGGCAGCCTCTGTCTGGGCTCACAGAAGACCCTTAGGGGGTAGAGGGCAGCCTCTAGCCAGGCTCATAGAAGACCCCTAGGAGGGTAGAGGCCAGCCTCCAGCTGGTCCCACAGAAGACCCCCAGAAGATAGAGGCCAGCCTCTGGCCAGGCTCATGGAAGACCTTTCAGGGGTAGAGGCCAGCCTCTGGCTGATCTCATAGAAGACCCTTAGGGGGTAGAGGGCAGCCTCTAGCCAGGCTCATCAAAGACCCTTAGAGGACAGAGGCCAGCCTCTAGCTGGTCTCATAGAAGACCCCCAGAAGAGAAGAGGCCAGGCTCTGACCAGGCTCACAGAAGACCTTTAGGGGGTAGAGGCCAGCCTCTGGCTGATCTCATAGAGGGTAGAGGCTGGCCTCCGGCCGGTCACCCCACAACCCCCCGCATTCCACGAGGCCCCAGCGAGGCCACACGGAACCTCCCCCCCCCCCCCCCCCCCGTTTCTTTCCCCGGCCGGGCGCATCCGGCCGCGGGGCGTGGGGAGCACCCCGCCGCCGCCCGTTGTTTCCGGCCTCCCCCCAGCACCCCCCGGTGCCCCCGGCGGCCTCCACCTTCTTCATGATGCCGGTCTTCCTCTTGCTGAAGGTGGTGTAGCGCCGCAGCTTGTTGTCGATGAACTCCATCTTGATCTTCACCCGGCCCCGCGTCTTCTTCCCGGGCTTGGCTCCGCTCACGGCCCCGCCGCCCCCTCCTCCTCCTCCTCCTCCCGCTCCGTACCCGGGCCCCGCCGCCGCCGGCCCCACGGCGGGCCCCGCTCCTCCTCCTCCTCCTCCTCCTCCCGCCGCAGCCTCCGCCAGGCCCCGCTTGATGCCTCGCCGCTCCCCGCCGCCCAGCTCCTCGTCCTCCGCCGACTCCGAGTCGCCCTCGCTGCCGCTGTACAGCGCCTCCCGCTCCAGCCGCCCGCCGGGCGTCCCCACCGCCGCTCCTCCCGCTCCCCCGCCGCCGCCGCCGTTCGCCCCGCGGGGCACCGGCGAGCGGCCCAGGGCCGAGGCGCGGGCCAGGGCGGCGGCGGCCCCGTTGCCGGCCGCGGCCTGGCTCGGTAACATGGCGGCGGCCAGCGCGGGTCGGGCCGGCTCGGCTGGGCTCAGGCCGGCCCCGCCATGGCCCCGCCGCTGCCTCCGCCGCCCCCGCCGCCCCCCCGCCCCTCCCTATAAAAGCGCGGCAACCTTGCCTTATATGGGCACGCCGCTCCTTATATGGGGAGAGCGGGCGCCCCGCCGCCGGCCGCCGCCTCATTGGGCGGCGGGGGGAGAGGAGCCGCCCGCCGATTGGGCGGGGAGGAGGGAAGCGGGGGTGGAGGGGGGTCATTTGCATAGAGGGCCGGCGTCACGCGGCGGGGCGGGGAAAAAGCGCGGGGAGAGGCTTAAAGGGGCCGCGGCGCCTGGACGGGGCGGCGCGGACGGGAGGTGGCGAGGCCGCGGGGACAGTGCCCCCAAGGACCCCCTCACCCCAGAACCTCCCCAGGCCCCTTCTAGGCCTCCGTCTGCCCTCGTATCCGGGTGTTATCCATCAGGCTGCCCACCCCAGCTTCATCCCTGGCCTTCCCCAGCTCACCTCCCAGCCTCAGCCCCGCTGGAGGACAGCCTCCATGCTCTCCCGGCCTCCACCTGCCCCCCAGGAGCAGGCCCAGGCCCCCCAGCAGCTGTAGAGGCCAGGCATGAGCTGCCCCAGCCTCCCTTGTAGGGGCTGGGGGTGAGCCTCACCAGCCTCCTGGCCTCCGCACAGGGTCAGGAGGAGCGGTGGAGGCTCAGGGAGGCCCCGTGAGCAGGGCTGGGCAGGGGGGAGCAGGACACGCATTGCCTTCGCCATAGGTCTCTATGCGGGGCAGGAGGAGGCCGCCACCACTTTCACACCCCCAGGAGGACAGAGTGGAGGCCCGGCAGCCTCCAGGCAGGATGGCCTCTATGGGTGCTCAGGGAGCCGTATGGGGCTGGCCTGGGGGCTGCAGGGTCCCCCCCCAGGTGGAACACAGGGCCTCCACGGGAGGCAGAGCCCCCGCGGGAAGGATGAGCGGAGGCACGTGGCTCTGAGGAGCCCCGTCCTGCCTCCCCAGCACCCCGCAGGTCCCATTGCTGCGGGAACACACCAGCAGCCCTCTGCAGGCCCGGCCTCCTGGAGCAGAAACAACCTCCCCCCCGTGTCCCCCCCCAGCGCCGTGCTCCTCCAGTGAGCACACATGCCATTTATAGCTCCCTGCGGGGCGCTGGCACTCACATGCCTCCCATCACATGCCCTGGCCGCCCTCCCCGGGGACCTAGCACCGGACACACCTGGCACAGGTGATGAGCCGGGGCCAAAATCCATCAAGAATCCACTCGCCGCCCAAGGAACAGGACCGAAGGGTGATAACAAAGCTCCAGCACGCACCCAGGACGTGGGAGCACCTCCAAAACATCCCTCAGAGCCCCGGCTTGAGCTTAAATGCAGCTCCCAGGCCACCTCCCTGGGCGGGGGCACCCAGGTGAGGCTGTTTACACCAATTTGCTCCCTGCAGGGCAGGAGATGAAGGCAGGGCAAGGCAGAAGTGCTCCTGTGAGCTTCTCCGCACCCATCTGACGTCCTGCGGTCCTCAGAGCACGCAGGGCTGGAGGGGAGCTGGGAGACTGCGTGGCCAAAGTGACCGTCAGGGATACTGGAAGCACCTGGCTTGGAGAGCCTTATTTTTTATATATTTATGTATTTATCTCCTGTCCTGAGTCGTCAGCAGCCAGGACACCTCACACCTGCTTGCCATCACCTCGTACTGTTCCCCAAATGTCCATTTTTTGGCCCCAGGTGGTGGTCCCCTGGTTGGACCCTTGTGCTGGTGCAGCCACGCTGCTCTGCGGCCATGGATATCACAGGTTGTCTTCCCTTCCCATGGCTTTTCTTTGAGATTTTCCTTCAATTTGGGTTGAGACAAATGGATCCCAAGCCTGCCAGCTGCCCACGGCCTCTTCTTCTCCCGCGGGGGCCTGAGCGGGATGCTGGTACCCCGCTCCCCCACCCCACGTTCAGCCGGGGCTGTACACGTTCAGCCCGCTGTTTCCAATTAGCTTGGCCAACGTCTGTCCTGTCCCCAAGGATACAGAGCTTTTTCATGACATCACTCCCAAAAATACCCAGCCCCAACCCCCAAGGCTTTCTGCACCCTCGGGGTCTGGAGTTTCTCCTAGCTCCGGTGCCTGCCCCTTCAGGAGCCTCGCTGCAGCCTTCCCCCGACTCCCCAGCACCTCCAGGGCCTGTCGGGGTAGCAGAGGTAGGAAGGGGATCCTGGACGTTTCTTCTCCATGGCTGATGAAAGCAGAGACAACTAGATGGAGGTCATGGGGTCCGGCGTTGAGTATCTCTGGTGCTGGAGAGCTCGCAGCTCCTCTGGCGCTGTCCCAAACCACCACCACCACGCAGGGGGGATGCCCCAGCACGGAGCTTCTCCTTGCCAGGAGATGCACGAGGCGTGAGGGCATGAGTCCCCCCGCCAGGTCTGTCCCCCCAGGAAGGAAAAGAGGCAAGCAGGCAGTGACAGCAGTGTCTTACCAAAAAAGAAAAAAAAAAAAAAAAAAAAAAAAAAAAAAAAAAAAGCCTTCTTTATTGAGAGCAGCACATAAAAACCCAACAAAACCCAACCCTTCTTGGCTGCGGTACCCTCCGCTCAAGCAAACAAACTAACCCAACTCTAGGCTGCGTTCCAGTAACAGAAATACTATGGTGGGGAGGAGGCAGCGCGCCGGGGGAGGAGGGGAGGGGGGCGCTGCCCCCAGGACTTGTACAAAAAAAAACAAACCAAAAACACACAAAAAAAGGCACGGGGTCGTGGGGAAAAGGTGGTGGAGCGTCTCCTTCATATGCCAGGCACTTCGTGTTCCTGATGGCGGGCCCGTGCCCACAGGCATGCCTAGCACAGACGGACGGACAGATATGCACGTGGCGAGCGGGGAGGGGAGAGCCTGGTGCTGGAGCCCGGCTCTCGCCGGGCAAGGGGGGGGCCGTGCTCCATCCACGCCGGCAGCCCGCGGGCTTTTCGGAGCCACGGGGAGGAGAGGGGCAGGGGGGGAGTACACTGGCTTGTGCTTCGAGTCCAGCAGCCGCTGGTGCTGCGCGGCGGGGTCGGGCTCGGCGAGGGGCTGCAGGAAGCCGGGGGCTCCCCGGGCACCCGTGGGACCCCCGCTCGCCCCGCCGCGTCCTTCCCCAGCCAGGGGCAGGGTGCTCAGGCTTTGCTGTCGGCCGGGCTGTCCCCGAGGGCGGTGGCGAGCTCGCTGAAGGAGGGTCGGTCCTTGGGGCTGGACGCCCAGCAGCGCTGCATCAGCTTGGCGAGCCGCGAAGGGCAGCCCTCAGGGTGCGGGAGCTTCGTCTTTCCCGACTGCAGGCCTGGTGTGAAAGCAGGGGAGGGAGAGGTGTTGGGAAGAGGAGCGATCCCCTCCGTGCTGCCAGGGGGGACACCTTGCTGTCCCCGAGGAGAGGAAGGCGCCCCGCGTACCTGCTAGGACCTCATCGTCCGCCAGCGGGCTGTACGGCATCTCCCCGTGCGTGAAGACCTCCCACATGAGCACGCCGAAGGACCACACGTCCGACTTGGTGGAGAACTCGTCCTCCAGCACGGCTTCGGGCGGCATCCAGCGCAGCGGGATCCAGGCCTGGCGGAAGTGGTAGTACTCGCTGCGGGCAGGACAGGCGGGCGGTGAGCGAGGTGGGCACCCTCCCAGCGCCATCCCCTCCTGCCACCCCCCGCCAGCCCTCCACCGACCTGTTGTACACGTCCTTGCTGAGGCTCAGGGCCGAGACCTTGACCTGCCGCTGGGCGCTGACCAGGCAGTTCCTGGCCGCCAAGTCCCGGTGCACGAACCTGCCGTTGGAGAGGTGCTCCATGCCCAGCGCCACCTGCGTGCACAGAGACACCTGGCCCCAGGGGGATGCTGGCACCCGATGCCCTTCCCAGAGCCCCCGGCACCGCCGCGCTTCTGAGGCCGCGCTCTCACCTTGTGCTTGGTGCTGAGGGGCTGGGGCTTCAGGGACTCGTCCTTGCTCTTGGAGATCCTCAGGAACTGCTTCAGGTCCCCCTAGGAGATAGACGGCAGCTCAGAGGCAGCACCTTCCCGGGCCACTTGCCCTGTAGGGCAAGCTAGTACCTCCCTACGGGCTACAGTCAGGGCAAGCAGGCCTGATGCTTCCAGGAGGCCATTCATGCCCCAACAGGCTTCCTTCCTCTCCCCCCATGCCCACGCTCCCTGTAAGAGCAGTCCGCGTTTGCAGCCCTTCTGCAGCGGGGGTCCCACAGCTTCAGGACGAGGAGGAGAGAAAGGACAAAGCCCCCCCAGGTCTCGCAGGAAAACCCCACTCCTCCGAATTCTGGGGACAGCGCTAAGCTCAGCCTGGCCTCCCCACAATCGCTGTCCCTGTGCCACCAGCCTGGACCGTGTCACATACACAGGGCTCCATCTCCGCCGTCCCCCCGTGTCGCTTGCTGGCACTGCCGGCAGGGCCCTTACCAAGTCCACGTACTCCAGGACCATGTAGTGGGGCTCAGCCTCCCGGCACAGCCCCAGCAGCCGCACCACGTTGGCGTGGTTCAGCTTGCCAAACATCTCCGCCTCGCGCCTGAAGTCCAGCTGCAGCTGCTCGTCCCGCGTCTGCAGGCTCTTCACCAGGACCAGCGCTTCGCCCTCGCCGTCCTCCGCCCCTTTCGCCTTGGCCAGGAAGACTTCACCGAACTCCCCCCTGCCTGCACAGGGGAAGACAGCGTGAGTTAGGGCAGCAAATTTGGGAAGCCCAGCGGCTGAAGGACTTCCCTTGCCTCAGCCCGTTGAATTTTTTGGCTGGGAGGTTTCAGCCACGAGTTTCTCGCCGAGAATGGGGATGGGGTGGCCCAGCGTACCCAGGGTAGTGATTGTCTGCAGGTTGGCACGGGGGAAGTGCATCTTGTCAGCGGCGCTGTGCCGCTTGCTGGCCCCGGAGCTGCTGCCCAGGTTGGTCAAGGCCACCTCCTCCTGGATCTCCGCCGTCGTCTGCCCGTTCTGCAGCAAAGCACCACCTGCAAGGGGACTCGTGTGAGGCCTCAGCATCCTGCCCGGCTGTGCTGGTAACATCACGCTGGTGATCAGCCCCCTCCAGACCCCCGAGGACCCCATCCCCAGGCTGCCCTCCCCGCGGGCTCACATCC
Source organism: Nettapus auritus (assembly GCA_011076525.1). Classification (NCBI taxonomy): domain Eukaryota; kingdom Metazoa; phylum Chordata; class Aves; order Anseriformes; family Anatidae; genus Nettapus; species Nettapus auritus. Next base: position 7,258,361 of record CM021767.1, read on the forward strand.
AGCCCCGTCCACCCAGCCCTGCAGCCACCCCTGAAGCGAGACGCTGAGCGATGGCGTTGGTCCCGGTGCCAACTGGCCCCATCTGGCTACATCCGTCCCACGGCACGCTGACATCCCCGAGGGGCGGCCACATTGAGAGAAGTTGGTGGATCAGATGCATGGAGTAGAGGCCCCCACTCCAGGTCTTTCAATGCCCCAGAGACCCCCAGGTCCCTCTGGCCTCAGAATCTGCAGCCTGAGCTCCCGCGATGCTCACCTTGGTAATCACCAGATCAGCCCGGAGTTTCTTTTACCACCTGGATCAAAGCACCTTACAATTAACCCCAGCAGACTTTCTGATTAGGAAGCCCCTTACAAATTTCCCCAGCACAAACAGAAGCCAGCAAACAGGAGAAACATCGCCTTGACAAAGCAGCGAGCCTGAATTTTCCCTACAAGCTGCCTTTACAGACAGCAAGCCAGGACTTTCAGTGCACGTACTGCCCGGATCAGACCTGGCCCTGGGAAGTGGGAAATCCACGGGCTGACTGTAAGGCGCCGGGCACAGCACCCAGCTAAGGTGACGTGCAGCATCACCCTGTGTCACTGTCAACCAGCCCAGCAGCCAGGAAACACCTTGGCCGTGCAAAATAATTTAATCACGGCATCAAGACCTGACCCAACTGGAGGTATCCCCATCCCAGCCCTCCGGCACGTCTGGCCGTGGTGACACGGCTTTGTCACAGGTAGGTTTGGCGCCGGGATGCTCGAACTTCAGAGCCACGGCTACCGACAGTTGTCCTCCCGTGCAGGCTGGAGTAATATTTACAGAGGAGCAGAGTGAAAAACACCATCTGCCCCATAAATCAAAGCTCGGTGCTGCTCGTGCTCGCCCTGTTTTTACGCTAATTGTCGGCAGCCCGGCGCTTAGAAGCTGTTTGACCCTGCGCTGTCTGCAGCGGTGACGGATGGTGTCTCAAGACTAGAAGCCCGGAGCCAAGAGGATCGTACAAGAGCGCTGCGACCGTGCCAAGAAAATACCGAAGGCCACAGAGCGAGTCCTGAGCTGCTGAGAGGCAGCGCCAGCAGGTGGCCACGGCACCAAGCACAGGCGTCGCTGATCCTTCACAGAGCATCGATCGGACAGACGGTAACAAAGGGAGATGAGGTTTCATTTACGAGGCCGGCAGCACGGGGGAACCAAGCGCAGAGTGCTCTGCCCACCTCCCCGCAGCACGCGGGCATCTTCTGCAGCAATTAGCACAGACACGAATTCAAACGCTCCATCGGTCCCCACAGCTGCCAGCCTCCCCAAATTCCCTCTGTGTTCACCCAACACAGCAGCACGGTCAGACAGGGACACAGAGCAAGCGCTCAGGTTGCACAGGATGAGGCACACCAAGGACACGGCCTTAGAGGGCGACTGACTTGTTAGGGGCGCATCGATCCGTAGGAAATCCACTGCAAGGAACCACTGCAAATCCATGGGGAGGTCAAATCTGGCCGGGTCCTGGGGGCACGGGAAAAATCAGCCGGTGGCCATCCTGGTGGGTAGGTGCTGAGACACTTCAGGTCGCCCAGCTAAAGAGGGAGCGCGTCAGAAGTGACAGTGGGGAGTCACTCCGCTGGAGCTGAGAGCAAACACAAAGCGCTTTTCCGAAAGATGGAAGGGCCAAAAAAATGGAAGGAAGGGCCGAAAAGGAGCACAGAGACATCTGGGCAGCTGGGTGAGGGCGACAAGCAAGCCAGGACGCGTCTCTCTGACAGCTAAACTGGCTCCACGTGAGGTGAATAAGAAGGGGCAAAGTCTGGCAGAATAAATAGAATATAACAGACAGTTCAAAATAAAATAAATTGAGGCAACCTGAAAAAGGATTAAAACTAATTATTACTGAGGAAGAGGATGTTGGCCAGAGTCTGCTGGCACGAGCGGGCTGCCTGCAGCTTGGCCACGGGAGAGGCTTGCAGAGGGGACACTAGCAGATGTCCCAGCCAGGCTCGTCTTCTCAAAGTATGAATACAAGAAGAAAAACAGCAGCCGAACCCCGTGGTGATGCTCTGCACACCTCACAGCCACCCCCAGAAGATGAGGACGTGGCTGAGTGCTGGAGAACTGGTGCAGGGAACTACACGGGGAGCAAAGCTCGCCTGCAGCCCAGCGCTCAGAAGACCTCACTGGGATCAATGATGCAAGGACAAACAGGACATCAGAGAAAGAGCTAAAACGGCTTCTGGAAATGAAAACGATGCTGCGGAGAGCTCGTGGGTTCACAGAAGGAGCCGTGAGCTCGTGCACAGTGGGGCCCAGCAGGGGTTTTGCAGGGTCTCATGGAACAGCTGTCACAAAGCAGCTGAGCTGCCACGGGACGGGAGAAAATACCCTCTGATGGACACCAGGTGGTAGAAACAGCACCATACGTCCTGTGGACGACGTGGAAGGGGTGCTGCTGCTGGCAGCTGCCTGCCAAAGCCACCAGCTTCGCTGGCAGCACAGGTAGAGGCCAGCTGTGGGCAGCTGCAGAGGGGCGCTGAGCACCGCGAGGTGAAGCCGGAGCGATAAAACAGCGCCTGGGGAAAGCAGCCCCCACGTCCCAACCTGCTGCGTCCTCCAGCGCGGGGAGAGGAGCTAGGTGGCAAGGCCATAGTGCTTCAGGTAACTCGTGAGGCTTCAGAGTGCCTTGCTGGAGGATGCTGGAGGTGCTTAAAGCTGATACGGGTTTTGGAGACGACGGGGTGAGCTCCCAGCAGAGTGCGGGAGCGTTGAGCAGAAAGTCTCCCCTGCAGCACCAGGAGCTGGGGGGTTTGGAGAGGCTGGCAGAGCACGACTGCTTCACAGGGGCTGGGCTCCCTTCCCCTGCCTATTTCTCACCCGGCAGCAGGTTTCTGCCCCCAGCCACAGCCAAGTCCGAGAACAAGAGACCCCCCAGTTCCCTGGGTGCTCCCTGCTCACCCTCAGCCCCCCCAGCCCAGGGCTATGGGGCCGGGAGGGGAGCCCCCACCCCCGGGGGTACCGGCCTCACCGTTCAGACACTCCATTTCGGGCTCCTCGCCCTCCGGGTGCTTCTTCAGCCTCTTGGCTTTCCTCCGCTTCTTACAGTAGAACATCAGCCCCAGCACGATGATAATGTAGGCGACAGCGGCCCCCACCGAGAGCCCGATGGTCTGGATCATCTTGTAGGGCGTGTGGTTGCTGGGTCCCTCGTCCTCCTCTGCTGCCGGCTTGTCTGTGGGGCAGAGCAGCGAACCCGTGAAGGGGAATTGCCCAAACCCTCTTTGGGAACGTGCCAGAAGGGGAAAATCCCCAGCAGCAGGGCCCAGAGCTGCTCTAGGGGTGGCAGGAGGCCACGTCCCGAGGCTGGGCACCTCCCTCACCTACGACGTAGAGGAAGGCCTCGCGGTGCTTGATGTTGCAGCTGTTGCCAGCGATGCAGGTGTATTTTCCGGAGTCCTCGGTGGTGACGTCGTAAATGACCAGGGAGCCGTTGGGCATGATCTGGATCCTGCCAACCACACAGAGTCCTTTGCAAACATTGAGAGGGCAGAGGCAGGCGTGGGGCACCCGCAGCCTCGTCTCTCCAAGCCCTTGGACACGGGGACAACTGACCAAGTACCCCACAAATTGGCGACCTGAGACCATGCGGTTGGGACCAGGTGCACACAAGGCACCCTGTTCCAGTTGGGAATGGAGGCCGCGTACCTGGGCAGCAGCTTGCTGGGATCCAAAATCTTGTCCTTCCCTTTCCACTGGATGTGCGGCACGGGGTCCCCCTCTGCCTGGCACTGGAACATGGCCGTGTGCCCCTGGTACACCGTCGTGGGCTCCGGCTCCAGCTTGAAGGTGACATAAACTGGAGGTGGAGAGGGTGACACGAAGGCTGTCAGCTCCTGGGAGCGACACCGCTCAAGGCACTGGCAAAACAGACGCTCAAGCACCATCGGGTAGAGCTCGAGGTCAAGCCAGATGCTTGTCCCTGCAGGGACAAGCCCCCCAGGCAGGGACACGCCACGCAGGTGACCCACGAGAGCAGGGAAGCTCGCCGGAGAGCCCTCACCTGCTACCACGAGCTGCACGGTGGCGCGGATCTCGCCCTGCGGGCTGTTGGAGGCGATGCACGTGTAGTTCCCCGAGTCGCTCCTGCTCACCTTGTGGAAGGACAAGATGCCGGCGTTGTGGCTGACGTGGGACGGCAGGCTGCTCCCATCTGCGGGACGGCAAGGACAGGGATGTGGCGGCCACACGTGCCACGGGGCGGCTGCCCTGCTCCAGCAGGGGCTTGGACCAGATGGTCCCAACACCAGTGGCCGATGTCAGCCGTTCCGTGGGAGGTCCCGGAGTCCGTGCTGGGGACAGATGTGCCCCAGCCAAGCCCCCTCACCTGTTTTAGTCCACTGGATGGTGGGTTTTTCCCGGCCGGTGGCCGAGCAGGACACCGTCACCTCCTTGTTGAACTCCATGCACTGCAGCGGCTGGGGCGGCGGGGTGAACTTCAGCTTCTCTGCAAGAAACAGAGGTGCCCCGTTGGGTCCTCAGGCCACAGGGGGGGCACCGGAGACCCTCCTGCCGGGCCAGAGAGCTCCCTGCAAGGCGAGGGAGCGGAGCACGTGGCAGCACACCCACCTAGCACGTGCACCCGCGCGTAGCCCTCGATGCTGCCCGCCGGCGTGCTGCTCACGCACTTGTACATGGTCCCGTCGTACACCTCCACGTTGTTGATGCGCAGCGTCCCGTTCTCCGAGATCTCGAAGCGTGAGTCCTGACCGGAGATGGAGGGGCCAAAAACAACGCTGTCAACGGCCCTGCAGCTGCAGGAGTGCCACGGGCAGCGTCCGAGCGCAGGGCTGGTGACAATGTTGCTTCCCAGAGAGGGGCAACCCCGCTGAGACCCCCGCAGAGAACTGCCCCGTCACCACCCCAAAAACACGAGGCACAGCCAGTCGGACCTGCCCTGTGGCCTCACCTCAGAGATGGAGACGCCGTTGCGGTACCAGGTGACCGTGGGTTTCAGCGAGGCCTTGCTGAGGCAGTGCAGGTATCCTGGCTTGCTCTCCTCCAGCTGGCTGTCCTTGGGCATCTCCACCCACTTGGGCACCGCTAGGCACGGAAGAGAGGGGCTACAGGGGGCCGCTCAGCGCCCTGCCCCCAGCTGGGACGCGAAGTTCACAACCAGCCACGAGACGTGCACAGCCAGCACCTTCCCAGCCCACCCCAAGCACCCACCCGGCCCTTCCCAGAAAGCCACCTACTAGCCACAGTGATGCTCAGCTCCTGTTTCTTCTCCCCGGCCTTGTTGGCAGCGTGGCACGTGTAGGTCCCCGCGTCCGCCTCGGTGATGCTGGTGAACACGAGCTGCTCTGCCTCTTGGTACACCCTGCCGGCGGCGGGGACGCGCTCCTGGTTTCTCTCCCACCAGACCTGGGGCGTGGGGACGCCCCGCGGGGCGGCGCAGGACACGCGGTGCCCCTGGTTCGCCGTCAACACCTTCGGGGAGAAGGGGGCCATTTCTTCGATCTCTGAGAGGAGCGACAGACAGCAGGGCTCAAACAGGGCAGCGGGGCCGGCCCACCTGCATCACCACCCCCCCGGGAGCCCGTTGCCATGTGTCCCAGATCTCCAGAGGGACAGGGCAGCCCCGTCGCCGGCCCCAGGACCTCACCTGCCAGCCGCAGAGTCGCCTTGAGCACCAGAGCTTTCCCCCTCTGCCCGCGGCCGACGCACTTGTAGACGCCGGTGCTGCGAGCCTTCACCTGGGTGATCAGCAGGGAGCCGTTGGCGAACACGGTGGTCCTGGGCACGCGGGGAGAGGCAGACCTCAGCGGGCGTCCCTGCAGGACGTGGGGCGCAGCCGCAGCCCCTCGATGTCCTACAGGAGCCCGTGGAACCAACGGGGAGACCTCTGTGCCCAGCCACGGCTTCCCAGCGCGGGGGAAGCAGGGCACAGGAAGAAGAAGGTGGGACACGCGCTTCGTCGAGGAGACGGGCTAAGAAAAGCCTCTTTTCCGGAGCAGAGCTGGCTTTTGTGGAAAGAGGCACCCCGAAACAGGCCAGCTGGCACGGCCAGGGGAAAAGGGGGCACAAGGTGGCGCCTGGGAGCTGCCGGGCCAAGGGGCATCTGGCACCCAGGTGGCACCACGTGCCTGGCACGGTCCCGCTGCGAGATCCCTGGCCCCAGGGTCACCCCTACGGGCATCCCAGCCGGGCTGGGAGATGCCCCGGGCTCTGGGGATCATTGTGAGCAGGCTTCTGGGGCTCCCAGCCCCACAGATTCCTTCGGGGACAAGCCACTTCCTAAGTCCCACGCAGGGTTAGGCCACAAAAAAGCACCAGGGCTCTGCTGAACCCAACCGAGCTGAGAAACCACCGCGGTGGCTGAGGCTGAACGCCTGGGTTTGGCCCCTCTCGCCGGCTTCTGCAACACGGTGCCCCCTCCCTGTGCCCCCCAGCCCTGCCCACACCCCCGGGGTCCCCGTTACTTGGATCTGTTGGTGACGGGGTTGTCCTCAAAGAGCCACTCCTGCGTGGGAGGGGGCACGGCGGCGAACTGGCAGTCGAACATCGCCTCTTCGTTCTTGCTCACGATGAGGTCCTGCGGGGCGATCACCGCCTGGGGAAAGCTCTCGTCTGCAACAGCAGAGACCACAGGAGGGTGAGGGAAGCAGGGGGACCCCGGGCTCGGGGAAAGCCCAGGAAAGCAGGGGAAAGGGTGGGGTAAAGCAGCCGAACCCGCAGCTCACCGATGATGTTGAGCGTGAAGTTGTCCTGGCTGCAGACGGAGCCGACGGCGCTGCGGGCGCAGCAGTAGTAGACGCCGTTGTCGTCGGGGCTGGCGCTCCGCAGGGTGAGGCTCCGCTCCTTGCTGCTGACGGCGTAGCTGCCGCGGCCGTCGGGGAGCGGGGCGCCGTCCCGAAACCACTGCCACGTGGGGCTGCGAGAACAAGGGGCGAGAGGGTGAGCGGGGCCGGCGGCAGGGCTCCCTGGCGAGCACGTGTGCGGGGGGCACAGCCCGGAGATGGCCCCTTTCCCTGGCTCTCCGCTCCCACCGCTGGCCACGACACACACACGAAGCTATGAGGCATGCAGCCGAGTGGACGGGACATGATCGGGAAGCGACGGAGAGTGACCGCAGCACACCAAGCAGCGCAGCGACCGGGCTGTGGCAGCCCGTCCTTACTGTGCTCCTCGCTACGCGGCTCCGAGGAAGCCGTTTGCCTTCTCCCCCGGTGCTCGGCCGCAGGCTCAATCCTGCCTTTCGCCTTCCCTAGGCTCTACTGCGTCCTCGCAGGAGAGAGGAGGAGAGAGAGACGGAGAGAGAGGGGGGGCAGAGCGCGCGGCGAAGGCGCCGGGGGGACACCTCCGGCCGGGTCCCCTCCTCGGGGTCAACCCTTACCGCGGGTGGCCGTCGACGTGACACCGCAGCACCACGGTGGAGGAAGGCTGGATCTCAGCTGCGCTGGCCGGCTGCTTCAGCACCACGCTGCCCGTCTCGATCCCTGCGGGGTTGAAGGGAACGTCAGCGTTGGCTCTGTTAAGCCCACGGAGCCCAGTAAGAAATAACCGGGCTTAGAGACACGTAAACCCCCGGAGACAGCACGGAGCAAAGGGACGCCGCCCTGCAGATGTCCGGCTTTGCCCCAGGTGGCTGTTCCCAGAGGGGTGAGATGGGCTCTCAAGGATCTGCGGGCTTGGAGCAGTAACATCCATACGAACGGGGACGGCAGCATCTCTGACAACCTCGGGAGCATCAGAAGATGCGGGGGCCTTGAAGGCATGAAGGATGTGGTAGCCGGAGAGGAATCGTGGAACCATTTAGGTTGGGAAAGACCTTTGGGATCATTGAGTCCAACCATCAACCTGACACTACATCCACCACTAAACCACGTCCCCAAAAGCCACATCCATCTCTTAAATACCTCCAGGGTGGGGACTCCACCACCCGTTCCAACGCCTAACCCCATTATGTCCAACCTAAACCTCCTCCGGCACCGCTCGAGGCCATTTCCTCGCGTCCCACTTGCCCGGCCCGCGCTGCCTCCACGCCCGACCATCACCCCCCGCACACCCCAGCCCCGTGCCGTCCCCAGAGACCCCTCCCCGCGCTCACACTTGATGTTGAAGGACGCGTTGGCCGTGCGCGCCTCCTCCCCGCTCAGCGAGTTCCTCGCCACGCACTGGAAGTCGCCAGCATCCCGGTGCCGGTCGACAGCGGCGAACTGGAGGTTGCTGCCTTCCTTGAAGCGCTGCTCGGTGTCCTGGACGGGCAGCCCGTTGTGCAGCCACTCGAACTCCACGTGGGCCGGGTCCTCCACCTCGCAGCGGAGGATGGCGCCGCGGCCGTGCAGGGCGTCCTGCGAGTACGGCTCCTTGGTGAAATGGATCGTCGCCCGAGCCCCCACCGCTGCAGGGCAGAAAAAGGAGGGCACCTTGAGGGCATGTTTAGGGCAGAGAGGAGTCGGGAAGCGCGAGCTGCTCACAGCACAGAGGGCACAGCACCGACACCCTGCGCCGAGGGCTCAACCCCCTCGCGAGGAGAAACCGAAACAAGAAGCTGTGGGGCTGACCCCAGGCTCCGAGAGCGGCCGTGGGGCGGCTCCAAAGCCAAGTGAGCTCAGTGCCCGGGGGAACCGGGGACAGAGCAGCCAGCGCCTTCCTCAGCCCTGCTCCTTCCTCAGCCCTGCTCCTTCCTCAGCCCTGCTCCTTCCTCAGCCCTGCTCGACGTGGCTGCCCTATGGCATACTCCTCAATCCGGCAGCCGCCTGGCCGCAGGCGCTCCGCTCCGGTTACCAGCTGGCCGCAGAGAGGCGAGCAGACAGAGGGCAATTCAGAGCACGCCGGTCGCTCCGGGCTTCTGCTCCCAGCTCCAGGCTCTGCGGGGAAAGAGGCCAAGCCAGGCAGATGCCGAGCATCTCGGAAGCGCTCTCCTTTGAGGGATGGAGAGAAAGCGGTCAAAGCGGTGCGCTGCCGGCACTGCGAGGAGGCGGGAAGAATGGGTTCAGAAAGGATTGCGTCCTGCTGCCTCTGCAGGAGAATGCCCAGCCAGGAGAAGAAACCCTCGACACATGTTTCTGGCCTAAAAATGTGGCTTTTTAGGAAAGCTTCGGCCCCGACGGCTCGAAGCTCAGCTCACTCGGAAACGCCCGGTGGGGTTTTACCCAGAGGATTCTCATGGAACCACAAAAACGTCCCGGCGAGGCGGCCGAGGAAGGTTGGGGAAGTGTGCAGGGAAGCGGTGCCGGTACCTGCAGGTCCCCAGGGCAGCATTCCCACAGCCCATGGAGCAAATCGTCCGCGGGGAGGGGACAGGCACCAGCGGGAAGGAGAGGAGACGAAGATCAGGTCACATCCCGGCTTCGAGAGCGTCCATGTGGCAAGGATCTGCATCCGGCACCCTGCACGCTCCGAGATACTCAAAATCCACCTCCTTTCTTTCAGGAGGCACCTTGGGCCGCCCCCAGGACCGCAGCCCCCTCCGAAAGCTCCCCCCAAGCCCATCTCTGCTCGAGCCGGGGCGGCCAGGCGAGCGCATCCCGGCCCCGCCTGACGGGCCTGCATCTTGAAGCAATCCAGAAGGAGCATTGTCTCCTCGCCTCACGACATCGCTGGGGAATGCGGCCTCGACCACAAAGCCCTCAGCTGCTGCGCAGCCCCGAGCCCTGCCGTGCCTGCAGCTCACCTACAGCCGCGCCGGGGAAGCGGAGCTGGAAGCAGGCGGCGGTGCCCGTGCTCCTGCCCGCCACGGGTCACCCATCCCCGGGCATCTCCTCGCTGAGCCAAAAGGCCGAGGACACGAGGGGAAAAGGAAAGGATCCTTTTTCTTTCCTTTTTTTTTTTTTTTTTTGCCCCAAAGAGCTTAGGTTAGCAACCTCTTGAGACACCGCAGCTGACGCAAGGACGTGAGTAATCGCGGAGCTGCTCGCAACCAAACAAGGAGCTGAAGGCACGGGGAATAGGAATTGGGAAAGGGCTTCGAGGCTCTCCCTGGATTGGGAAGCCAGCCCACGGGGCTTCTGCAGCTCGCAAGCCAGCCCCGCGCCCCAGCCAGGCCGCAGCAGCGCTGAGCTTGCTGCCAGGGCTGCTCCGGCCAAGTTCGCCCCGGCTCGGCTCCGCCAGGCGTGCGAGCCGGCTCCTCTGGTGCTCGGCATCTGGAACGGCAGAACAGGGGGGTTACGGCTCATCTGGAGCGCTCAGGGCAGCAAAACCCGGGGGAGGCCCACCCCGTGCTGCTTCCCCTGAGGGGAGCCGTCCTGTTCTTCTTCTCCCACCGGCAGGAGGGCAGGGGGACAGCTGGGTTTTGGAACAAAATAAGCCTGAACCGCGGGTACCAGGATGCCACGGAAGGAGCTGGGTGCAGAAATCGTCACGGCCAGCTCCTCAGGCCAGCTCCCGCTTCTCTGCCTGCCTGCCACTGCTCCTGGCGAGGCTCCGGGTGCGCGCAGGGCCCCGCACAGACCTCCCATTCACGGCCCGAGCGAGCCATGTGTTTCCTGGCACAGCTCGTTACGAACACGCTCCTACAAACGCAGATTTTTGGCATGCCAGGACTGGGAACGGCGCACGGGGCGGCTTTTTGTCCCCTCCTGGTCGCAAGCACGGGGCCAGCACGCTCGTTCCCACCAGCTGAAGTAGGCGAGAAAGATAAAATCATTAATGCTTAATAACTCCAGCAAGCCCCTGCCCGGGTGGGTCGCTCTCTGCAGCCACGCCAAGCGGCCGCTCGCCGGCCCCGCAGATCCTGCGGAAGCGGCAGCCGAGCCAAACGCCCCGCGAGATCTTCATCTCCAAACGATTTCCAGCCAGCACGTTCCCCTCCGCGAGAGGTTCCAGCGGAGGAAGCCTCCCGAACGGGTCGAGTTGCAATAAAGCCCTTCTCCCCCGCCAGGCCAGCTGGAAATGGTTTGGTGCGGGCGAGGAGCTCCGAGCACGGCAGGTCTGCTGTGAGCGAGCCCCACATCTGGAAAGCCTTTGGGCGCCCAACACGTTAGCCTCTTCGAAACCACGGCTTAAAGGAAAAGCGCCCGCTCGCCCCCTGCCCAGGAAAAAAAAAAAAATCATCCCTACGGGGTCGCCAGCAGGGCTGGAGGGGCGCAAAGCGGCTTTCCCAAGAGACGCTCCGCTCCATAAACCTTCCGAGGGGGATTTTCCAGAGGAGAAGCGACCCAAGTTCAAAGCCGGCGCGGAGATGGCCCCATCCCGCAGCAGCTGCAGACATCTGCTCATCCCACAGAGCTCGGCCGCTTGGCCTGGGTCCCAGATGGGAACGGCAGAGCTGCTTCGCTCTTTCCTCACCTCCACCCCCGCGTGACGACGCACGACCACGTCTGCAGCAGAGCCGGGCCACCGCGGAACATCGCGGGCCTCGGCAGGAGCCCCACGGCAGTCCCAGGCCCTCGTTCGGGGACGTCGTGGGACCGCAGCACCTCTCCCCACCGGTCCAACCACCAAGAAGCCAACTGCACGCTTCGAACCCAGCTTTAGAATTATTTAAAACAAAAAAAAAGAAGAAAAAGAAAAGCCACAGCCGCGTAGCGCAATCCCCATCGGCCTCCCCGGGGCTGCTCGGAGAGCTGCAGGGGGTTCTCCCCCCCGCGGTTGGGAACCCTCCCTGCCCTGCCCGCACGTGGGAACGGCGAAGCCGAATTTCGGAGTGGTTAAAACAGCAGAACGAAGCCACCAGGGGGTCAGGGGCTGGAAATCAGCCCCCTGGCGAGGCAGGACCCCCGTGCCGGGACGCAGCCGGCCCCGGGAAGAGTGCCGGAGCAGGCAGGAGAAAACCTTGGTATCACCATGAAAAAGGCTCCAGTGTGACCCCAAATCACGTAGGGGGAAGGAGCTGGGAACCCTGCGCCGGCTGCCAAGCCCCGGTGAGGAGCAGGAATGCTTCGGGGGTGACTCAGCAGCGGTGGCGGGGCTGGTTGTGCCCGCAGGCCCTGCCAAGCGGCTCCCAGGCACAGCAGGACGAGGGAAGGGGCTGTCCCCTCGTAGTGGCACCGTGCCGGGACCACCGGGCTTGGTTTCGGGCCCCTCGCTACATGGAAGACGTTGAGATGCTGGAGCATGCACAGGGAAGATCAACGAAGCTGGAGAAGGGACTGGGAAGTGAGGAGTCTAAGGCACACGTGGGCATGGTTGAGCGATGGGGCTCGTTGGACAGGCTGACTTGGAGATCTTGAAGGATTCCTCCTTGGATTCTTCCCAGCAGGACGATTGTGCGATTCCCCCATCCGATGGAGGCAGAGCTCCCCGGCGGACAGCGTTCTGCTCTTCTCCCACAGAAGGGAACGCGGCAGGGAGACTCCGAGGAGAGCCGGGACAAGCCCCGAGCTCCCTGCGAGCAGCCTGGAAGCGCGGCGCCTCCCCGAAATTCAAGCAAAGGCATGCGAGAACGCCGAGGTCCTTGCCAAGCAAAACCCACCCGGTGGCGGAGGAGCACCCGGGCGGCACCACAGCGCCGGGCGGCTCCTGGGCTGGCGGAGAGACCCCAAGCCAGGCACAGCTCAAGTGAGCGAGGCTCCGGAGCATCCTGCTTCTCCGCTTGGGTTCCTGCAGGTTCGACCTGTTTGCTCCCCTCCCCTGGGAAAGGCGCTCCCGACAGCGCCAGCTCTTCCCAGCCGCCCCAAATTGCCCCGCGCTCCCAGCAGGGCTGGAGACGAGCGGAGCTGCCAAAAGGCCATCGGGGAAGAGACCTGAAACGGGCCCGCTCCACCGGCTGCGTCGGTGCCTCTCCCACTCGTCTGGGCCCCACAGGGACGGCCAGCACATCGCCAGCCCTCGTCACGCCGCCGTTCCTCCAGCAAAAAGCATCGTCCACAGCTCCCCTGCTCCGGCCGCAGGCTTCGTGCCGGAGAGCTGAGGGGCGGCAGGGAGGGCGCAGAAAGGCACGGGTCCTTGTTGGTTTCCATCGGAGCCGCTTCTGAACCTGTATTAAAAGCCACAAAAAACAGGAGAGCGGCCAGAGCAGCGAGTAGTTCCTGTGCTCATGCAATTTTAATTAAAAAGGTGGCTTCTCTGGGAAACGCTGCCGTTATTACCTCCCTGCTAAAAACGGAGACGAGGCGCTGAGCGGGGAAAATGTGCAGGCAGGGCACTTTCGGGAGCACTTTCACCGATCGATCGCTCGGCAGAGCAGTCGCCGCTGGCAGGCCTCACACGGAGCCCCAGCGAGGAACCAGAGCGGAGCCCTGCTACAACTGACTCACCGAGACCGATCCGGAGATCGAATCTCCTTGAGAAACGAGTGCTTCTGTCCAGGGCAGCAGCGCAGCCGATCCCCAGAGCCCTGGAGAACGCGTAACCCTTCCCGGACGGCCGCTGAGCCGCGGCGTGCTGTGCTGGGGCCGGGAGAGGAACCAGGGAGACAAGGGATGGGAGGCAAAGCTGGAGGAGGAATCGCTGCGCCTGGGCCAGGGCAGCGGCAGAGAGGCAGGACGTGAGGTGGTTGAAGGCTACAAGCACGCGGGGAACGTCCTCAGGAGCCGACCCAGAGAAAAAGCCGCGTGTCGCCCCCAGAGCCGGACTTTTCCCTCGGATCTCGGCGGATAACATCGGCTTGGATCCAGCTGGAGGATGCGGAGGTCTCACGGCACCGGAGATGTCTCCCCGTTTTCCAGCGGCAGGCAGGAAGGAGGGAGAGGAACCGAGACAAAGAGCAGCGCGCAGGAAGCTCTGCTTGCGTTGGTCCGCGGTGATCTTCAGCTGCTGGAGGAGACTTTGCGCGTTGGCCCCCCTCCGAGAGGCAAGGGGCTGACGTTCCTCAGCAGCACCAGCTCCTCTCTGCTCCCGGGGAGGCTTGGGGCGAGCTGGATGCGTGCAGCCCTGCGAGGCCGCCCGGTTTCATCGCCTCCCGTCGCGTCTTTGCTGGGAGAAGGACCAGAAAGCCAGCGCCCTTCCTCCCGCTCGGTGGCTTCCACGGAGCCGGGGCCACGGCGCAGAGCACGCGGCGTGGAGAGCAACAAAGGCACCTGCAAGCCACGGCTTGTCCCGCCTTTAACCATTCGGAGAGTCGCTGTGTGGTTTGGAATCAAAGCCTTTCTTTGTGCTCCTGAAGAGGCCGGCGAGCAACCCTAACGAGGGAAGCTGTTTGTGCCAGGGCTTCAGCAACGCGGCGCCCATCTCACGCCGGCGGCACGGCCGGAAAGCCCACCTTGCCCTCAGCCCTCCCCTGGGCACGAAGGACGGGGCTTGGGCGTGGAGTTGCTGGAGGACAGAGACGGTGGGACCACGGTGATGGCCCCAGGGAACCGCGCTGACCACCGTTCAGCGCAGCCCGAGCCGAATTTGGGTCACCCAGGAGCTAAAACACGAGTCACTCAGACCCCAGCCCCGTCCCGCAGGAGCTCCGTCGCTTCTTCCCAGCCGGCGACGCCTCCTTTCCCGGAGCTGGAGGGTTGAAAAGGGGCTGAAAGCCGCCGTGCCACCCCGTTTCCAGACAGCAGCCTGCCCGTACCAGTTTCCCCGCAGAGCCCCGCCGCTGACGTAACCCACCCAGGGCCCCGCAAACACGGCGCCCAGGCCACGCTCCGGGGCCCGAGGGAAACCAAACAGAAACACCCCAAAATTCAGGAAAATCCTGCTCCGTTCTCACCAGGAGAGAGGCCATCGGCACCCCGGGACCTCGTGCCTGCGGGGTCACGGGTTAAAGCCTCCTCGCCAGCCCGCGTGTCCCCGCTGCGCGAGGAGCTGGCGGGTGCCCGCCGCTGTCGCCTTGGATCCGTCCGGTTTGGGTTTCTCCTCTCCGGGGCACCCCGACGCCTCGGGTCCCGTCTTAAATTAAGACTAGGACGGCTCAGCCTTTTAAGCTCAGGAAAAACATTTTTGTATTAAATCTTAGGGAAAAAAAAAAAACTGCTGGCACACGGAGCGAGGAACGGAGCCGGAGCGGCAGTCAATGAAAAGCACATGGGCTGCAGACCTGGCTGCCAACACAAATTGATGCTTTGAAACAAAGACCACTTGTGTTTGGCTCCCAGATCTTCCCCAGCTACGCGGCGGGGGCTGCGCCGATTGAGAGGAGACACAGGTAAAGGCCGCGGGTGGCACTGGGTGCCGAGCACGTCCCCCGGGACAAAGGAACGACCCCAAAGGGAGCCCCTGCCTCGGCTCATCTCCGCCCGGAGGAGGCTCCTCAAGGGAGGAGGAAATGTGGCACGAACCTGTGGGTAGGGCTCCTGGGTCGGCATCCCGACCTCACCGCCGCCAAATCCTCACGGGAAGCCCCAAACCTGCAGCATCCTCACCTGCTCCCCGCCGGGGTGTCCGTCCCGGAGCGAAGCCCCCGTGCCCAGCAGCGGGATGGCTTCCTGCGGGCGTGCTGGCACCCGCGGCGCTCTAACCCCGGAGATAACATCTGCTCTCCCGGCAGACGCGAGGCATTTACGAGCGGCAGTTGGATGCCACCCCCCAAACATCCTCCAGGCAAGGAGCGGGACGCCGAGCCAGACCACCCAAGGGGCACCCCCATGTCGTGTCGATGCTCGGGAACCACCCGGTACCGGCCGTCAAATCGCCATTTCTTCATTTTTCCCCCCCAAAAATGCACTCGTTGATTTCTCCATCCCTCTCCTACCCCGAGCACAACCAGCCTTCTCCGGGGGGCGCGCACAGCTTTCACAAAACCCCCCCCAAATTTAACATCGCCACCCCGTAGGACCTAACGCCCCGCAAAGGAGCGCCGCCCTCCGAACCTCCCCAAAACCCACCCAGTCCCCGTCTCCTCGGGGTCGGGGCAGACAATCGCATGTCCCCCAACCCCGGGGGGATTTTCCTACCACCACGGCGGCGGCGACCGCCTCGACAAAGAGCACGTTTGTGCCCCAGCCTGCTGCTCAAGGCGCGGTTGTTCCCCGATCCCAAGCAGCGAGGGCTGTGGAAACACCCACTGCTGGCGCGGGATGCTTCGCATTCCAGCTCGGAGCCCGTGCAGGGAGGAAAGAGTGTTTATTCACCCCAGAGAGGTGTAGGGCCGGCTATTTACTTAAGCCCACGTGTACTTGCTGGAGGACGGCTTTGATCTCCGCGGCCCAAGCGGGAGATGAATTGCAACGGGAGGGAAGAGAAATATTAGTGGAAAGCTCCCCGAGCAAATACCCGTAGCCGGGCCTCGCGGCCTTCAGATCTCCTTCAAGCGCCCTACCGCCAGCCCCGCTCGCCCCTCGCCTTTCCTCTCAAACCCTGCGCACCACGGAGGAGGTGACACCGGCCCTCTGGGGCCACGCTCGCCACCCGCCGGGCCTCGAGGCTGGCTGAAGGACCACAAAGATGCATGGTGCTGACAGCGAGAGCGCCCGGCACGCCGCGGAACCACGAGAGTAGGACACCTGCCTCCGATCGACCCAAGAATGCGTTTTAGGAGATGGGAGGGCTGTCTGGGATCGATTCGGGGACTGGAGGACGTCCCGAAGCCATGCGGCAGGTGACATCCCTCCCTTTGGTGCCGGCACTCGGCGGTCCAAGAGGCAACGGACCCGATGCTGGGACAAAGAGCACCCACAACCGTAGGGTCTCCATGCCTCCAGAGCCCACCCTACCGAGGGCACCACCAGGTCCCGAGGGACACCAGGCGGTTCTGGAGATGGGAACAGCGTTGGCTGCTCACTGCTCAGCCCCAAAACACCCCAGAAGCACGCTGAGCGGCGCGGCTTCCCGCACACTGAAGGGATGCTCGCTCGGATCAGCCTCCGCCGTGCTCGGGAGCGAGGAGCGGAGGTTGCCCACGTCGCGCCGCTGGGGGCTTGCGCCGGGCTCCAGAAACCCGAGAGGAATTCCGAGACCTCATCCGGTCGCTCCCGTCCTCGGAGGTTTTGCGCTTTAGGCTCGCGAGCGGGCGCGGGGGAAGGCGAAGGGACGCGAGGGCACGTCCAGAAGGAAAGGAGCCACTCGGGGCTCCGGGGCTCGCCAGAAGAGTTGACTCAGCGCATATTTCCCCGCACGCTCCGGCGGCGGAGGCCGAGGGCGCAGCTGGAGAGACGGGCAGCCCGAGCGAGACCAGGAGGAGGAGGAGGCGAAGAAGGGGCCGAAGAAGGGGCCGGGAGGCCCGCAGTACATACGTGGCGCGGGAGGGATGAGCATCCACGGGGAGGTCGGCGGCCTCCCTGCCTCCAACCCCACCAGCCTCCAACCCTCCCAGCCTCCCTCCTTCCACTCCAGCCTCCTTCCACTCCAGCCTCCCTTCTTCCCAGCCTCCCAGCCTCCCTCCATGCCTCCCAGCCTCCCTCCCAGCCTCCCTCCTTCCCTCCCAGCCTCTCTCCCTGCCTCCCCCTTAGCCTCCCCCCTTCCCTCGCAGCCTCCTTCCTCGCAGCCTCCTTCCCCCCAGCCTCCCTCCCTCCCAGCCTCTCCCCC
>CM021767.1:7276068-7298561 GCA_011076525.1 Nettapus auritus
AAAAAATACATAACCCCAAAATTTAAAATTTAAAAAATTACATAAAATAAATAAATAAATAAATAAGCACATAAAAAATACAGAAAACAAACAAATACATAAAACAAAAAAAAAAATAAAAAAATAGAAAACTAGAAAAGGTAAAATAAAAAAAAAAAAAAGCGATGGAATTCTGCAGACCCCCTCCTGGGGGCTCACCAAGGGGTTCCCCTGAGGGCCTGGTGCCCATCACTGCCCCCCACATCCCCACGCCTCCCGGCGCAGGGCTCCCTGCCTGCCGCCCCCAGAGCCCCGCACGGAGGCCCACCACCAGCCTCCCCACGCCATCCCCGGGGACGAGGCCGAGGCCTGTTCCCGAGCCGTGCCGCGGGGCTTTGCCTGTCGCCCAGCCGCCCTCAGAGCGGAACCGTGGCTTCCTGCCACCGACAGTGGCTCTGCTCGTGGTCGGCACCGCGCAGACCTCAGGGGAAGCCGCGGGCGACTCCGCAGCCTCCCTCTTCCCACCGCCTGCCCCGCTCATGGCCGGCGATGCGAGCGGCCGGCCCGGTGGAGGCGGTGGCACGAGGCCACCCGGGCGCCCCACGTCCCCACCGCCAGTGACCCGCAGCCGCAGCGTTTGAGCTGGGTTTATTTGCTGTTTGGCGCTGCCGGCCTCCCCCCGGGAGAGCGCGGCAGAATTTGGGGGCGCGGAGCTCGCTGGTGGGGGTGCGACGCCAGGCGGGACCCGTCCCTCTCGGCTCCAGCACCCACCGCTGGCGGCTGCCAGCGCCCCGGTCCCGGCTGAGGGATGGCGGGCGACAGCCGGGGAGGCACCCGGCAGGCTACATAACCGCCCCGGTGGGAAACGCTGGGGATCCACGTGGTGCTGGCAGCCAGCCCTTTCCCCCCTTCGAGTCCCCCTGTCCCCGTAGCAGCACTTGGGCGGCTCTGTTCAGCGCAGCCGCTCCTGCAGGAGGCTGAGCGGAGTCCAGGGCCTCGCTCCTCACATTTGCCTTCTGGACACCCCCGGCTCGTGACTTCCAACCAGCTCGCCGCGGCCCCGGCTCAGGGCCAAGAGCCACCATGGTCATGCCAGCACGCTGCACGAGCCCTCGCGGTTACGTGAGCCCCACCGCACGGCCTCCTGCAGAGGCTCTCCCCGGTGCCAGCCCCAGCCTCAGCCGGGCCCGGAGGGGCAGGGGAAGCGCAGAGCGGGCAGGTTTCCCCCTGGCGAGAGTGCGAAGCCAGCCCGCAGTCTCCTGGTCCGTCATTCCGCGGGTGGGAGGCGGGCAAGGACGTGCGTTCGTCTCCTCCGGGTCAGGACCGGCCGCAAGGGTTCACTCTGCCCGTCGGATGAACCAGATCTCGTTGCGGCGCTGGGGGACGCTGGGGTTCTGGTAAGTGGCCACGATGTAGGTTTCCCGGAGCACGGCGTCTGTGGAGCCCAAGAGCTCCCAGAAGAGACTGATCTCCCGCAGAATCGTCTCCTCGGTGGTTATCCCGTAGAAAACCCTACAGGAAAGGGAACAACATCAGCAACAGAGCCACGAGCTGCCGCACGTCGCCCCGGCCATGGGCTCCCGGCCCTCTGCCCACCGGGGTGCCGCAGAAACCCCGCGGCGAGCCCGGGGAACGCGGCCGGCGCTGGGGTCACCTGGTTATCACCCGGAGCGGCGCCCTCTCTGTGATGTGGATCTCAGGGTCCATGGGGACAGGAGGGTTTTGCTGGAACTGCCCCGGGAGGTAATAGGCGGTTAGGACCTCGCGCTCCAGCTCCGTCCCCTCCTTGTTCAGGTGGATTTCGTTGAGCACCGGGACCGTCATGCCCAGGTAGCGACCTGGAAGGAGGCAGGGAGGCAGCCAGCGGGCACGGTGAGAGGCGAGGGCCGAGACGAGGCAGGGCCCTCCCTCTGCTCAGCCTGCCAGCCCCCAACAGCCCCTGCCTGCACACACCTACAGAGTTCTCCTTGCAGATGTAGCGCATGAGCTTCATGAAGCTCAGGGAGATGCTCTGCTCATACAAGGGCTCCCCCTTGGTGACACAGGCCCACTTCCCAGCTGGGTAGTGCCGCTCCTCGTAGGCCGCTTCGTCGCACTGCAACAGGCCACAGGACAAAGCCGGTCAGAGTTTAGGGAGCTGGCACTTGGGTGGCAAAGCCAACGCCGAGAAGGCAGGCGAGAAGCGGGGAGCAGGGATCCTGCCGAAATGGGACTCCCCGCACGCCAGCAACTGGCAGGGGGGGACGGAGGAGGCGAGGGGAGCTGGCATGGCGCGCACACCTCAGGCAAGGACACGCAGCGTCGCTGGGCGCAAGTCAGCGAAAGGAAGAGCACAGACACGGGGCAGGGCGCGGGGAGGCTCCTGGCATGCACACGGAATGCGGCGCATCCTCAGCGGGGAGCACAGGGCTTTCTGCGGCTCTCCGGTCGCTGTCCTGCCTACACGCAAGGATGGTCCTGATTCCAGGCACCCAAAGGCCTCCACTAAGCTTGACTGGACCCTGGGGCGGCAGCTCCCTTTCCCTCAAGAGCTGTGTGCACGTGGGATAACAAGCGAAAAACCTCCTGCACAGGAGAAGGGAAGGTCTGGTGGTAGAGCTCTGGCACAAAGAAGAGCTGTGAAGGTTGGGCAAAACTCCTCTTGGACCCTTCTCCCAAACCAAGAAGTGAAATTGGGAAGAAGAGACACGAGCATGGCTGGTGCAAAGGGGACAGCTTTGTGCTAAGGGTCAGAACCTCTGTTTCCATGACAGACACTCGGCCTTCTGCACAAGCCTGACAAAGAAAGACCTTCAAATGGGGCCATGCCTGTCCCACCAAACCCAGCAGAGCAACAGCATTTGCCAGACAAGGAAACCCACCAGATAGTCCCTCTAGACTGTTGGCAGTTCTCATCTCTGACAATGTATAAGAACAAACCTTTCAGTCCAGCAAGGCATGGTGTCTGGAGCCCTCCAGTCTGACCCATACATTGGGTCTGACCTCCCCTTGGGACTTGGGCAAGAGTGACAATGCTCAACATCCACTGTCTTGGGGATTTTGACTCAGTGCTGAGGCCAGGAAGGCTCTGTAGGTGGCACAGGAATTCACGCGCCTCCAAGAGGATGACACGAGGCTCAGGAGGAGCAACCACACACCACCCACCTGCCCAAGCCTGGGGAATGTGTCCACAAGGGCCCAAGCTCCTGAGTCCCCTCAGTGCTAACGCCACGAGGCGGCTCCCATCTCCTCACCCAGCCCCAGAGTCAAACTCCAAGAATCCCCCTCGAGCACACAGGAGGCAGCAAGAGCAACAGAAGATCTTCAGGTCCCGTGGAGTCCCAGGGACCATTCCTGCTCGGGATCGGTGCAGGTACAGAGGAGCCCAGGCTAAGCCACTGGGACGCAGAAGAGCAGGGGAAGAGGGAGTGCGGTGGAGCCCTGGTTCAGGGCTGTGCACCCGCGTGCTGAGACGTGTCTCACAGGCAGCGGTACTGGACCTCAGCCCAGAAGAAACTGGTTAAGCCTTCCTCGTATAGAGGACAGCTGACAGACATTGGGTT
Organism: Nettapus auritus; assembly: GCA_011076525.1. NCBI lineage: Eukaryota > Metazoa > Chordata > Aves > Anseriformes > Anatidae > Nettapus > Nettapus auritus. The sequence goes on from CM021767.1 coordinate 7,279,590, forward strand.
GGGAGCGAGCCTAACCTAGCCTGCAGAGACACGAGAACCAGTCTGACGGGCGCTTCTTCGCAGTTATTTCTCAAAGCACCTTTTTTGTGCAAGAGATTAGAGGAGGTGTTCAACTTCGGAAGAACGAGAGTCTTCAGACAACAGCTGCCAAGTTTGGATCAGCGGCTGTGACAAACCATAACACGTGCTCGGGTCTGACAACCAGAACCATGGAGTATCCCGAGCTGGAAGGGATCTGCGTGGATCATCGAGTCCAATTCCTGGCTCTGCGTGGGCCCACCCCAAAATCAGACCCATCTGTGGCTGAGGGTGTTGTACAAATGCTTCCTGAGCTCTGGCAGGCTCGGTGCTGCTGTGACTTCCCTGGGGAGCCCGTCCCAGTGCCTGACCACCCTCTGGGTGCAGAACCTTTCCCTAACCCCCAGCCTGACCCTCCCCTGTCCCAGCTCCATGCCGTCCCCTCGGGTCCTGTCGCTGTCCCCAGAGAGCAGAGCTCAGCGCCTGCCCCTCCGCTCCCCTCGTGAGGGAGCTGCAGGCCGCCATGAGGCCTCCCCTCAGCCTGCTCTGGGCTGAACACACCAAGGGACCTCGGCTGCTCCCCATATACACCTTCCCCCCCAGACCCTTTATACCTCAGACGCTTCTGACAGCTTCACGCCCCCGCTGCGCCATGGCACCCCAAGCCGCACGCAGCGCTGGCGGCGAGGCCATGCCAGCACAGAGCAGCACAGCCCCTTCCCCCGGCTGGGATGCGGGGTCCCTGGGTGCCGCAGCCCCCCGCTCCCCACAGAAGCGCCCTGAGCCCCCAAGCAGCGCCCGCTCTTGCTTGGCAGGGGTCGTGCCAGGCGGCGAGGCGCCCGAGCAGCCGCAAGCCGTCGGAGCCCCCCGGGGGGCAGCGGGGTGCGAGGCCGGGGGGCTGCACGGAGGAAGGAGGGGGTCGGGGGGGGGGGGGTCGGAAGCAGCTCGGGGGTCCTCTCACCTTGCCGTGTCGCGACAGGGCGACGTGGGGCACGGGCTCCCGCGCCTGGCTGTGCCGGTTCATCTGGGCGATGGGGCCGGCCATGTCTGCGAGGAAAAGGGGTCAGGGGGTGCCCCGCGTGTCCCCCCGACCCCACAGCCCGGCCGTGCCCCCCCACCCGGGGCTCACCTGGGGGCAGGCTCACCCGGTGCGTGCTGGCCACGGCCTCCCAGTGCGCGAACAGCCGGCCCCGCTCCTCCTCGGCCTCCTCCTCCTCGGCCTCCCCCCTCCCGCCTTCATCCTCCTCCTCCTCCTCCTCCTCGCCCAGCCCGTCCAGGTCCTCCAGCCTGATCCGCGCCATCTTCCCCCCCCCACCCCCCCCCACCCCACCCCTCCCCCAACCCTTTCCAGCTCCACCCTGCTCCGGAAAAGAACTGCCCCTTCCTGACGTCACCATGACGTCACCAGCCCCCGTCGTCATCCCCTCCGACGTCACCGCTCTCCGCCCCGTTGCGTGCTCCCCCCCCCCCCCCAAAAAAAAACCACCCCCGGTAGTCACGAATTGGGGGGGGGGGGCTTTATTTCGGAAAGTACAGCTCGGGACCCGCGCCGTGCCCCCCGCCCGGCCCCCATTTCCAGCCCCCAGCCCCTCTCCTGCAAGCTGGGGGCTCGGAGGGGCACCCCGGGGATGGGGGGCACCCGGGGGCTCCGGGTGGTCGGGGGGGGCAGCCCGGTGATGGGGGCACCCCGGGGCTCCAGGGGGTGGGGGCGTCCTGGGGCTCCGGGTGGCGGGGGGCGTCCCAGTGCTCCGAGTGCCGGGGGACATCCCACCCCCCCAGAACCCTACCTTCCTGCTGTCCCCCATGCCCCCCGCCACCCCAAACTAGCTAGGGCCCTCCTCGCAGCCCCCACCCCGCCAGGACCCCCGGGGTGGAGCGCGGGGGGCACCGTGATGATGGGAAGGGAGCGGTGGAGGTGGGGAGGGGGCCGGCTGCGGCCCCGCAAAGCGGCGGCGAGCGCAGGGTAGGGGACCCGCGGGGGGGTCAGTTGGAAGCGAGCAGGGAGCTGTGGGAGGAAAGATCCATGCTGCTGGCGCTGAGGCCTCTGCTCTCTGCACGGAGCCCTTGGGTGCCCTGAAAAACACAACACGTATGAGAAACGGCACCCACAGCCCCCCGGCACCCGCAGCTGCTCCGTCCCCGTGTCCCTCACCTCGAAGGAAGCATCGCTGGACTTGTGCAGGTAGTTGAGCGAGGCGGCTCGCTTCATGCTGCGAGGAAGCAGAGGAGAGCAGGGGTCAGCTCGCGCCCGACCCCCGTCGGCGGCACCCCAGCGCCCCGGGACCCTACCTGGTGTTCCTGGGCTCCAGGGGGCCGTTGCCCTGCAGCTTCTTGACCAACATCTCGCTGCTCCTCCGGATCACGTCGCGGATTTTCCCCAGGGAGCTGCTGCGCTGGAGGGTGCCGCTGCCATCCTGGAGACGGAGACACAAGCCAGGGGCCAGGGCTGAGCGGCGCCGAAGGGGGCTCGGGCACGCTGAGAACCGACCTGCACCGGGCCACCGGCACCCCCAGCCCCGCTCCGTCTCCTACAGCTCAGCGGAGGGCCCCGGGGCAGCGAGCAGCGAGGGGGGTCCCCAAGCTTGGGGACGCTTTCGGTCAGGCCAGGACGTGCTGTTAGGGCATTCGCTTCCCCGCCTGCTGCCAGACGAGCCTCCCCTCTCCCCCTTCCTCGCTGCGCCGGTGGTGGTCCCCTCTCCATCCAGCTCGCTGGTTCACTCGTGTCAGAACCACTCCGCACTCGCACACGGACTCAGCCCACCTCGAAAGCCCTGGGACGACCAGCTTTGGGACGGGCTCATCTGGCTGCTCAGGGCTGGCTCTTTGCAGGGCTTCATTTACTGCCTGCTTTCGCCAGAGACCAAACCAGGCCCTAAACCTGGTCCCCCTGTCCGTTGTCTCCCTCGTGCCCCAAAATGTCCCCACAAGAGAGCCACTCTCGGCCCTTGATGGACTCTAGCCCCTGTGGTGGCTTAGCTCCACGTGGATGCGCTCAGTGCCGGCTGCCAGCGCACCACCTGGCCAGGCAGGCCCAGTGCTCAGGGCTGTGCCGTCACCGCTGCTGTGGGGCTGCTTTCGCTCTCACGGCCTGTTAACTGTGGGGGTCTTTGCTACCGATCCCAACGGCCCCAAGAGCTGTTTTCCCTGGCACAACGAGGCAGAAAAAACAGAGGTGAGGCAACCACAGAAGCCCTCACGAGCACGTGTGGGATCCCCTTTGTACCCCTCCACGTGAACAAAGCGTCCCCTGGCCTAGGCCGGCAGCAGCGAGAGCCCCGGGGCTGTCCAAGCAGGTCTGCTCCTTGTTCTCACCCCCAGATTTTCAGGAACCTCTGCAGCCTTCAGGAAGGGCTCTTCCAACACCTCCCTGCCAAAGCTGATCCACCCCGGGCCTCTGTCCTCCAGCTGAACAGAACGTCTCCTACCAGCAAACCTTTCTCCCGGCACCGATCCCATCTGCTCTCGGGTAAGCCCAGCGCACTGAGAACCTCTTCGCTCCCTCACCGCCACGAGGGGCTTCCAAGCTGGGCGCCACGCGCTGCCGCTGCCAGGCACCCACTCACCAGGAACGCAGAGAGCACCATCAGGATTAGCCAGGCAAGCAATCCAGCTCCTCCGCCGGGCGTCCCAGGCAGCTTTGGGAAGAGCTGGCCACTAGCAAAGATGGGGATGGAAGGGGAGAGGGAGGAGGAAGCAAGAGAGCCCCGCCACCGCTAGCACCGGGTCACCACGCTCCTGGAAGGGCTCTGCCACGCCAGGCGCTGATCCTTCTGCCAGGGCACACAGGGAGCATTGGCGGGGCAGGATGGTGGTGCGGGGGCAGCAGGATCCCGCCGGGAGGTAAGCTCCGGGGTCGGGGCTGGAGGATGCAGCCAGGTTTCCCCAGTTGTAGTGGTGCAGGATGACTGCAGACCAATGCCAGAACCGAGCGCTGCTGCGCTCCGGGTTAAAAATAGCCTCCTTTCTCTCCCCGCTCCCTCTTCTGCAGCGTTATTTTTAACCCAGGAGGCTGATGGGGCTCGGCGTACTGCAGAGCACCCACCTCACTGCACCCACCAGGATGAGAGCGCCGAGAACAAGCAGCGGCTCCGCCACCGAGTCCCTCTGCTGCGCGGAGGCAGAGGACCCGGGCAGGATTTGGCTGCACGTGAAGCTCAGCACAGCGGGGTATTTTTCGGGGTAAGAGGGATAGATGTTGAGGAAAGCCCAACCTCAGGTGCTCCACGGCAGCCCCGCCATGTGGCTGCGGGGCTAGGGCTGGAAGCAACCCCGGGCTGGAGGCCGGGGATGTGGATAGTGACCTTGGGGTCGCTCAGCGAGGTACCCACCAAGCACCCGTGCCTGATCCAGCAGCGTCTCGCCCCAGCGCCCCGGGGGGCTGAGCGACGCTGCCCTACGGAGCGTGGAAAGAAGCACAGGGCAGCGGTTCTGGTCTGTCTGCCTTTAATCAGAGGTACAGTCGTTACAGCACCAGGTCCGGGACGCGGCAGAGCGCAGAGCCAGGTGGTGCTGAGGCCTGAAGGCGCCCTGCGCTGGGGGCTCACCGTGCTCCAGGAGCACGGAGCGGCGCTGGGAGGGAGAGGCAGGGACGGCGCTCGGCCCTGGCCTCCAGCCCCTGTGGTCCCCGGGACAAGCCCCCTTTTTTCAGCAAGCACAAGCTCCCGGGAGAGCAGCACGCACGTGCCCCGAGGCCTCTGCACCACCACCGCCACGGGAAAGCCAGGCCCAGACAGACACAAGCAGGTTTCTTATCGCAGCCTGCCAGGGGACTAGCACGAAACTACCTAGCTAAATAAATAAAGGGGGGGGATTCCTGCGCTGGCCTCTAGGCTCTGCCCTGCTGCCCCCCCGGCAGTAAGAGGGTTGCGGTCTTCCATCCACGTGGCGAAGGACAGCGAGGACTGTGCCTCGCAAGCCAGGTCCCGCGTTTCAGAACTTCCCAGGAAAGCCTTCTCCTCCTGTGGAAACCTCCCTCCAGCCCCCCAGCTGTCCCTGGTGCTCGGAACACCCCCAGCCCCAGCTCTTCCTTCCCTCACACCCTTCCTCGCACCTCCTTTTTCTCCCTGCTGTGCTTCACACGAGCCCGTTCTCTCCCTCAGCCACCCGTACCTGCTCGGAGAGCAGCTCCGCTCTCCTCCTACCCGTCCCTCTGCCTCCAAAAAACAGAGAACAGCTTCCCCCTCCCTCAGCAGCCACACGCGGGGACCCTGGAGCCACAGGACGCTTCCTCTTACTGCCACCACGCCAGCTCAGCTACAGCATCGGGTTAGGAGCCAGCAGCCAAGCAGCCCTTGGCTGTCACCCCATGCCTGGGATGCACGGCAGGGACATCCATACCCTGCCAAGAGCCCCCCGTGCTGGCCCTGGGCTGCGGGGAGGAGGACAGCACGGCGGGGACTGCCCTGTGCTGCAGGGAGAGCCCAGCTCGCCGGCGGCCAGCGCAGGTTTGCTACGGGGCGCTAACATCAGCTAAGCCTACGGGGGGGAAAAGCAAGCGGGCACACAACCGGCCAGCCAAGGCCAGGCCTCCGTGTCCCGAAACAGCCCCCCTACATCTTCATGCCCCCGTCCCCGCAGGGGTGGAGGGAACGAGCTAGGAGGGCTGAGGCTGTCTAATGACGGTGGAGGCGGCACGCCCGGAGCGATGACGGTCCCCTGCAGTCCCCAGGGGCGTGCAAGGGCAGGTTTGGGGTGGGGGCACGCGAGGGGACGGCGGCCCGTCGCCCTGGCCGGGGGGAGCAGGCAGCTCCAGGCGGACAGATCCTTCCTGCTCTTGCTGGGCACGGGGCTGGAGCGGGGCCCCAGCGGGCGGGCGCTCCTCTGCAGGCGCTGCGGTGCCCTCGCGCGCCGGGAGGGTTGGGGGGCTGGCGCGGAGCTCTCGCCGAGGAAGGAGGGGTGGTGTGGAGGAAAAGTCGGAAGGTACAACACAAACATCCGGGTGATTGCGGTGGAGGGGAAAAGAGGGAGTCTCGGGAGGCATTTAAGCCTAGTGCACAGAGAGGAGAGAGACACAATTCACACGGCCGTGAGGTCGGAGGTAGCCCGGGGGAGATGGTGGGGGCTGCATGCCGTGACAACTGGACGGGGAGGGAGGCCGGTGGGGCTCAGACAGCGGGCTCACACCTTCACCTGGGCAGCAGGGAGCTGGTCCAGGCCCCGGGGTGCTTCTGGAGCTGCTGTGGGCAGCGGGGCAGAGAGGTCGCGGCCACCCCTGGGGCTCCCGAAGCCCTGCGTGCAGCAGCTGAGAGCTCAAGGGGCGGCGTGACCGAGGTCTCGGGGCCAGCAGAGGGAACAGCTGCCCCTGACGGACAGGAGCAGGGGGAGCTGCCTCAGCCTGCTTTTTGGGGCTGCTGGCTGGGCACAGGGAGCTGGCTGGGAAAGGCACCGAGCGCCGCGCGGCAGCAGCCACGTGCCAGCTCCCAAAACCTCTCTGCAGCACGGGGAAGGATCGTGGGGACGGGGACTGTCCCCCTCTGCTAACGGGGAGCACGAGGGCCCAAAGTTGGTGCTTGGCCAGGGACAGGACACTCGGTCCTGACACCAGGAGCTGAGGCAGAGGGCAGCCTGGCGTCCGGAGGAGCCCTCAGAGCTCTGCTCCCCAGGCCCCCTCCAGCCACCTCCGGGGTACAATCCACAATCAAGAGAGCCAGCGGGCTTCGGGCTTGGGTGCTGAGGGGCCGTCATGGCAACAGGGGAGAGGAAGGAGGGAGGGAGACAGCTCATGCGGGTGAGGATGGAAGGGTTAGTGAGAGCGGAGGCGAGGGGGGAGCGGAGGACTTGTGCTCAGAGTGTGCCAGGCTGCAACCCACCCTAGGTGCCAGCTATGCCCTCAGCTAGAGCCCGCAGATCAGTAAGCGTTAACAGCCCTCGAGCCAAGCACCCTTGACGCTCACGCATGCTCACTTGCCGCCTCTTCTCCAGCCTTCCTGCGGAGGCCACACCTGGACCGCTACCTTCCTCCGAACTCACGCTAGTGACCGAGGTGCCCCTCGCTCTCCGAGCGAGCCCGGCAGGCTCAGCTCACCCCGCGTGAGCTAACAGCAGCCTCCTTCGCCACCGCCGGCCAGCTCGGCCTGCGAAGACCTGCCTTTCACCACCTCCGCTCAGCCACAGCCCGCGGGTGGCACGAGACCGGGAGAGGAGGACAGCAAAGGCTATCCCCCTGCGGACTATCCCCCTGCCCTGAGGACACGCAGCCACAGACCCCCCGGGGCACACACACACACACGTGCACACACACACACACACACGCACACACACACACCCCTCCCTGGGCTCGGCGTTGCCCGTGGCGCGCTGCAGGACGGAAAGGCGAGTTGCTCACAGAGGCTGCGTGGGCCCGAGAGGGGTGCGCAGCGGGGAGAGGTGTTAATAAGGTTGCCAAGGCTGAGATTAAGGGCAGGCCGGGACCAGCTCATGCTGAGCACTGCCAGGACCCGGCGGCCCCCTGGGAGCAGGAGCCGTCCGTGGGGTTATCTGGCCTGTACGCCAGGAGCCAGGCCCAGACACGCACCTTCGTGGGCTGGCTGGCTCGTGCCAAGAAAGAGGGGGAGGAGGAAGTGTGCGGGGGGACAAATGGAGGCAGACGAGGATGCCACGACAGGCCACCCGGGGAGAGCCCTGAGCCGGGCTGTCCCTTCCCTCCAGCAGCCAGCTGAGGCCATTCTTGATGGTGTCTTGTACTTACCCCGCTCCATTCCACGCCCATACTCACTTCCTCGCTACCGTCTGTGGCATTCTCGTACTTGACGCCGCCACCCAGGCTCCGACGTCTCTCTGTGCCGTTACCCTCCTTCAGGATCTCCACCACCTTCGTCTGGTTGATGGGGTCGATGCCCTGCAAGCACAAAGGAATAAGGAAGCACCAGGTTTTGCCCTTCGGTGGTGCTGCTCTGCCCGGGCCCGTCCCATCTCTCCGCCGTTGCCCCATCGCAGCCAAAATCCTCCCGCGCGAGGATCGAGCCAAATGCTCTGCATTTAGCAGCCCCTCTTTGGGTTTCAGGTTCAGGGAGCCCCTTTCAAGCCATGAGCCACCCCGAGTGACAAGGGCTCGCTGCCCCAAAGCTGAAAACTTGTTGTCCTCCACATTTTGGTTTGTGAGGGTTTCTGCTGTCCCTCAGCCTTTGTGCTGGGTGCTTACAACTCCCGCTTTGTGTGAGGATTGAGAGGAGTTTAGGCTGAGAGGAGCTCTAGGAAATCCCTACTGTATTTCCTGGACAAGTAATTAGTAGGAAGAAAACATTCCAGTGAGTGCAGATCTCCTGAGTAGCTGGCAAAGCCCAGTAACCTGCCCTAATGCAACTGCAGGATTCCTGCACACCAAGAGCCACGCTTCCTTCACAACACAGCTCCCCCCCAGCGTAATATCCCCCCAAAACACGTGCTCCATCCATCCATGCGTATATAAGCGCAACCCCACATACATATACACACACGTGTGTACCCCTGCACAACCCCAACACCAACCACCAAGCTGTTCCAGGGTTGTAGGGGTGTAAGCCACGGATATGGGAGGCTGCAAGGCACGGGACAGCCCCCAGCACACAAGTGGCTATGCCAGCCCCCAAACCCCAAAGCCCCCGCCCTGAGAAAGGTCCCCCCGGGGTTACCTGCCGCCGAGAGCGAACTGCACACTCCTCCAAGGTCTCGGCTGCCTCTAGCTTGCCCTGGCGCCGGTACAGCGCGCCCAGGTTCCTCAGGGTGGTGTTCACGGTCGGGCTGCGGGAACAGATGGAGGGTGAGAGGGGGCCCTGGGGCCACCTCGCCCACCCCCGAGCTGCCCACGAACCCCACTTACCTGCTAACCTTGCAGGCCTTGTACCAGCCGCCATACTCAGCGTAGGGAGCGCTGTCTCTGTGCTTGCTCTGTAGGGCGAGAAGGTAACTGTTAGCCCCGTGCCCGCTGCCGTTCTGTGGCCTGTGCTCTCCCACTGGGCATCAGGATCAGGCCTGGAACGGGCACATTTAGGTGTCCTTGGGTCAGAGCCTGCACAGCCTGGGCAACCCCAAGGGTAAGACCACTCGGCACTCAAAATGCCTCTGATGCTTGCACAGAGGCAGCCCTAAAAGGGTGGCTGAAACCACTGCGAAAGGCTCTGGGGGCACAAAAAGCCTAGATCCGAGGCCAGAGCTGCTGTAAGGAAAGCTGGCCTCTCCCTGCTGCCACTAACTGCTGTAAAATGAATCTCACTCCAACTGCACGTCTGTCCCACAAGGCTGGATTTCCCGGCCTGCTCCACAGCCCTGGGAGAGAAGGGGACACAGCCAGCACGGCTCCGCTGGGCCGGGTTTGGCCAGCAGCTTTGAAGATGAATCTTTCCTCTCAGCTCTTGTTGCTGTCAAGAGGGTGTGCCCCCAGCTTAGACTCACCTTGCTCATCTCCTCCCTCTCCTCTGCATGCATCCAGATCGGCTTGTGTTCATCTGTGCGGGAAGGACACAAGACAGCTCCGTTCACCACCTTGTCCTCTTGCTCTGCCACGCTTCCCCTGGAGCTCCACCTCCTGCACAACCCAGCGCTGCCTCCAAAGCCAGCAGCTCAGCCGAGCGAGGTGACGGGGCTTCCAGGCACTGCCCAGAGCCTCAGAGAAGGCAAGTGACACTGCGAGGGCAGGGCATGGGAAGGAGGGAACAAGTCCTCCCAACCTAGCAAAGACTCACAGCCAGAGCTCTCCAAGTCTCCTTCGGAGGGATGTGGAACAGCACAACGCACTCGAAGGGCAGCGTCTCAAGGACTGCCCAAAGTAGGGGCCCTGCGAGGCATCCCCATCCCTCTGCCAAGGGGATACCAGCACCAGCCAAGCCCAGGCTGCAAGCCAGGAGACCAAACTGCTCGACCTTCCCCAGCCCCAGTAACTCCCGCTGTACAAACCATCCACGGAGCCAAACTCCTTCACGTGAGCACGGGTGAGGATCTCCTTATACAGCACCTCGGCGTCTTTGTATTTGCTTTGCTTCAGGTAGCAGGAGGCCTGCAACCAAGAGAACAGCTCCAATCCCACTGGATGACACAGATTAACCCTCCCCACCTCTCCCAGCTATCTCCCACCCATCCCCACGTGGCCTCCTCCCAGGGTCTCACCAGGTTGTTCTTGGTCTTGGCCACGTTGGGGTCGTCAGGACCCAGGCAGCTCTCGTAGATCTCCAGGGCCCTGCAGTAATAGTACTCCACCTCCTCGTACTTGCCCTGGTTCTGGCACAGCAGGGCCAGATTGTTCAGCTGCTTGGCCACATCGGGATGGTCTTTGCCTAGGACCTGGGTGAACGGAAGAAGGGAAGCCACAAAAAAAAACAACATTTAAAAATTGTAAGTTCAGGAAAGAAAACCCTAAGGGAGAGCTGGAAGGAAGGAGGTCACGGGAGTCCAGTACCTTCTCACGGATCTCCAGGGCTCGCTTACACAGTGGCTCTGCTTCTTTGTACTTCCCTCTCTTGCCATAGAGAACAGCCAGATTGTTCAAAGTTGCAGCCACCTGCAGAGACATAAGTTTCTCTGTGAAACAAAGCTGACTTCAGTGGGACCAACCTTGCCTACGTGTCAGGAACTGGCTTCTCCTGGATCCTGCCAGGCCGTACTGAACAAGATGGCAGAAAGACACTGACGTGACAAAACGGTGCCCCACACACCACAGGGTCCCTGCTGCCCCTGGGCAGAAGTGACGAAGAGAGGAGGGAGACACTCACCGCTGGGTGGTCTTTGCCCAGGGTCTTCTCACGGATGGAGAGAGCATCGTTCAGGAGGTGTGCTGCCTCTTTGTATTTATTCTGATCCCTGCAGTGCAAAGCCAAGTTATTAAGGGTTTGGACAACACAGCCCACGGCAAGCAGAACCACAACCAGCAGCCCACCCTCCGCACAGCCCAGCTCCCACAGCCCACTCATTGCTCCTTTCCTCCCTACTTTAGCCAGTCCCTGGTTTTATCAGGGAGTTTGGCAGTCCCAATCCCTTATCTGTGCCAAAAACCCTTTCTGAAAGGCAAATCCCTGGAAGCCAGAAGAACTCCTCGTCACCAGAACGTGCTGACCTGGTAATAGGGAGGGAGAAAGCCCTCCTGGCCCAGTCGTGCCCTCCCCACTATCCTCACCTGTACACCAGCGCCAGGATGTTGAGCATGGTGGCCACATCGGGGTGATCGTGGCCTGATGTCTTCTCCAGGTCTTCCAGCGCCTGCTTGCAGAGAGGCACAGCCACCTCGTAGCGTCCCTGGGAGGCGTACTGGATGACGAGGTTGTGGAGGGTGCGCAAGCGCGCGGGAATCTCATAGCCTCCCTGCTGGGCGGCTGCCACCGCGCTGCTGTGCTGGTGGGGCACTGCAGGCACACAACAAGACACGGGCATGGTTGGCAGAGCAGGTTTGAACGGATACGGTCAGCTACCAAGCACGAGCGCACACTTACATCCGGGACCGTGTTCTTCCTCCTCGTTTGGGAACAGATCGTCCAGGGAGTCCTTGGTGGAGTCGCCCTCCTTCTCCTCCTGAGGAGATGGGAATCACAGTGCTGTAGGTTCCCAGAGGAGATGACGGCAGCCTGGGCTGAGCCAGCTGCGAATCTCTCCTCCCTGCTGCAGCCCAAAACCACCACCAACTTCCCTGGAGTCTCTGCCGCCATCTTTCTCCCACACAACAAACCCAGTAAAGCGCGATTTCCCCCTCAAATCCTGGCACCCTACCCCATGCTCTGCCAGAGACTCTTCCCAGTGTATCTGGGAAGGGACAAAACCCAGGGCAAGGCTATCACAACCAGGCAATCCCGCTGGTCCACCCCCCCGGGGCAAAAGGCCGCTGCTTGACAGGACGAGGGCCTACCGAAGGCGAGACGTCCTCATCGTACTTCTTCAGCTGGTTCATGAACTCGAGGTGCTTCTTCTCCTCCTCCAGCTGAGCCACGGTTTGCTCGCTGCGCTGCAGCTTCTGCTGGGTGTTGGCCAGCTCGTCGCGCAGCCACTGGTTCTCCTGGCACAGCCTCCGCACCTGGGCGCGCAGCTTCTGCTTCTCCGACTCCACCGCGTTCAGGTGGTTGGACAGCGCCATCATCACCTTGTCAGGAGGGACAGTGACAGTCAGGAGAGACCCCAGCCTCACGTCTCCCTCATGTGCATGCTCAGGGACCACCCCCAGGGGTGCCCCTGCGGCTTACGGCCACGCGCCTGCCTTCCCCCATCAGTCCCAGGTACCACACAGGAGGGCACTCGCCGCTCTCACCTGAGCTTCTCCAAGCCCCAGCTCAATCATCTCCACCGACTTGCGGAGCAGGTTGGATTTCTCGTGCACGAGGTTGGCTTCTTCATCCTTCTTCAGGCACTTGATGGTCTCCAGCAAGCTGTGCAGGATGGAGTTGTGCTCGTTCTTGAGCGCCTCCAGGCCCTGCATCACCAGCTTGGTGTTGGAAATGATCTCCTCTTGGCTCAGCTTGTCCAGTTTCTCCTCCCTTGGGTACACCATGGTGGACATAGTCCTGGTCCTGCAGCCCTAGAGAGAGAGAGACAAAATCTGAGTGCTTCGGTGCTGTTTCAGCAGCCAGACCCGAGTGGCACGGCCTCCTTCATCGACCGGCTGCCCACGTTCAGCCCTTCCACTCCCCGTTCAGGGGTCGGCGCTGCCCTCCGGCACCCCCACGTTCCCAGCAGCGAGGGGAGCTGACGTAGCTCCCATTTGGGAGCCGAGATCTGTGCTTGGCAGCTGTGGCTGCAATGCGTGCGCCTCCCACCCGCCAACCACTGATGCGAGGAGGCTGTCAGAGCCCAGCACCTCTTCCGACTGCGGAAGAAAGGGAAGGGAAAGGAAAGCGGAGGGGTGCCAGCTCCGAGCTTTCTGCTCCAGCAACGCACATCCCTCAGGAGGCGCAGCAAACTCTCAGCACAGCGGAGAGCCTCAGCGGGGCAAAGGTTCATGTTTTTTTGAGGCTGTTCCTACTTGTGAGCAAGAGCCGAGCCCTTCCCCACCTAGCCCCCGAGTCACGATGCTGACTTCACGTCCGCTTCATCACCCAGTGCCGGCACCCACTGCATCCTCCCCTCCTGGGCGCCTGCCACGCTCCACGTACCGTCACGGGCTGTGGCTTTGCAGGATAGGGCTGTTGAGAACTGCCTGCTGCTCATAACCTGCTTGCCAAATCGCTCAGCTGCCCGTTCCTGGGGCATCCACCTGATCCATAAATCCCCTGTGCTCTCTCCCACCTTGATAAAACATCAGGGGGAGCGACTGAGTGCTAAAGCAACAAGTCAGCCCTCAGCTCCAGGGCTCGCACAGCGGGGCGAGCACCTCTTCACCTGGCCCTCTGTATCCTGGGCCAGCTGGAAACGCTGATGGTTTTCACAGAAGCACCAATCACATCTGCACCGGGAGGGCCTGAGCTCCTGCTGCCACCTTTGTAACGCACAATACGCACGCACCGAGTGGAGGAACATCTTATGAACGAGGTTAAAAAGCCACCGGAGCTCGCACCTTGCTAGATAACAGCCTGACAAGCCCCAGATCCATAGGAAATCAGCCTCATTAATTCTGCCATGCACAGAGCTACTCATCAACTGAGAAACTGCTGAGCTGCGTGCTAAACCACGAGGATCTCTGCTCCAGCAACATCCTTTCTTCTGCCCTTCCAGAAAAAAAAAAGCTTAGAGCATCTCACCGTCCCCACACTCAGCTTGCTTTGCAGAACTGTCATGGCTTCGGGTTGCCTGAGAAGGGGGATTAAACCCAACCTGACCCAGGAGACGTCAGGCTTATCCTACCTGGAACTACACACACGAACCCATCCTCGGATCCTCCAGACGTACTGACAGCGATCCTCCTCCTCTCACTGACTGCACAAACACCTCTGCACAACCCCTGACTTTCTCGGAGGACATCGTGGGAGCCGCAGGGAGGTCACGGTCCCTGGGGGTGCTCAGGACCAGGCTGGATGGGGCTTTGGGCAGGCTGCTCTGCTGGGAGGTGTCCCTGCCCACGGCAGGGGGTTGGAATTAAATAATCTTTAAGGTCCCCTCCAACCCAAACAGCTCTGTGACAAGCAGCTCTGCGAGGCACCACCTCCCTTAGCGCTCAGCTCCAGCTTCCAAGGGAGGAGAGCGGAGTGCCCAGGCCAGCTGCAGGGCGCCAGCCCTGAGCACAGCACCCGGGCTGCTCGCCCCCAAACACCCCCAAGGAAACAAAGAGAGGGCTGCGGAGAAGTCGCTTAAACGCTGCTCCCTTTTGTGCAGGGGAGAAAGCCCACAAACGCCGGCAGAAGATGGCTCATTATCCCACAAAGCGAGGATTCTTCCCCGCAGAGCCTTATTTCCAGCCCTCCCCAGGGCTGGCAGGGCTGTGCCCGGCCCTCCAGAGAGGCAACGTGCTCTACGGCAACCGATGCCAAGGCCGGGCAGGCTGAGGCTGCTGCAGAAGCACTCTTCCTGCTCCCACACATCCAGCAAAGGGCACGGAGCGTCCTTTATCCGGGCAGAAAGGGGAGGTTCATGCTGGAGCACCCAGCTCCTCGCTTATCCATCTGCCATCCCCACGGCTCCGGGGGTGCCGCGGCTCAGGTCTCCACCGGCGTGTTTCTGCTCTACTTGGCACGGCCTCCCTGCTGACGGCGAGCTGCTGGAACAGCCCGGCTTCCCGACAACACCCTCCTCCCCTCCCCTGCTCCCATTTGGAGGAAGGCAGGGCAGGAGGAAGGCTGCACGGAGCTCTGCAGCACTCGCAGCCAGCCGGGGAGCCACCAGCTGCCACGTCCTGCTGGGCACAGACCTTCCTCCTGCGAGCCGGTGCGGCACCGGGAAACCACCGAGCGTCAGCAGTTCTCGTCAGCCCACTTCTTCTGCCGCTGAAATCCGCTCCCACACACCAGAGCTGGAAGAGGAAAGAGCTGGAAGCTTCGGCGCTTGCATCCGAAGCCCAGAGCGGAGACAAGGATGCCAGACGAGATGGGTCCAAAAGCTCACATCATGACTCCTAATGCCAGGAGGCTCACAAACCTGGCACCAGGGAAATCAGAGGGCAACTACGACAGAAGCTTCAGGTGGTCTTTTGTTACCTCTACACGTGCCTCTTTAGCAGCAAGCTCTTCTGTAGGAGAACGCGATCTGAGGGTATGGTAATTGCAGGAGAAAAAACTGGGTTCTGGACAAAAAGCTTCCCGGGGAGAAGAATGAGGCTGATTCATAGCAAGAAGGAGTGAATAAGTTTGGGAGACGGATATTGATGAGCGTTGCAGAAATGGAAGCATGGGGCTGGAGGCTTGTTGTCACAGCAGTTATCCCAGCCTTGTGCTTTTGGTACCTAGAGCAGGTAGGGCGACCTGCTCGACAGAACCAGGGGGGTTCTTTGGGGGCTGTTTTGTTAGGGTTTGGGGTTTTTTTTTTTGGACCTCCACCAGCTCATTGCTGTCAAACCACCGAATAAAGGGTTTTTTTTGAGGCCTGGCTGACCTCCACGAAGCTGAGAGCGAGATCGCCGACACACAGCCGAGCCTCCGCACCACAACCAAACCTCAGCCTGACGCCTCGGGCGCCGAGAAACAAAACGAGGGCAGTGAAACAGAGCGCTGAGCTTCGGCCAGCTGAGAGCTTCCTCCTCGTTTTGGGGCCATAGTGTCAGGAAACAAACAGGGACCAAAGCAGGAGCCTACGGGCAGCTGGGACGCTCCTGCTGAGGCTTCTGTGAGGCACGGAGCAGGAACAGTGCTCTGGGATGCTCATGAGCCGTGCCAGCAATGCCTGGGGCATCTCCTGCTCCCTCAGAGCCTCTAAGGGCACACAAACAGGAGACCGGGCCGGGGCCAGTCTGTGACGGGCGTTGTGCCATTGGGAAGGCCTCTGGTCCACGCTCCTGCCTCTGAACAGGTATTTGAAGGCTGCGTCCAGTCAAGGGTTGAGTATCTCCCAAGGTGGAGATCCTACAAGCTGTTCAGACCCCTAACCCGTCGTCTGACCATCCAGGAGAAAAAAAAAGGTGTCCTTGTCCTCTCGTGCCCAAAACACCGGAGTGTCCTCAGCACCCAGGCATCCCCTCGCATGGTTTAAAGCCAATCTCCAGGCCCACAAAGGCGTCGCCCACCCAGCTTCCCTGGGCTTCATTTATAACTCGGCGCGAGTTGACTGCGCTGCTGGAAACAGCTCGGCCCTCGCTACGCCCTGGACGGGGATCAGTGCCAGAACTGCTTCTTTCAGCAGCAGCTGACACATGCCAGCTCTAGCTGAGTGCGAAGCTCCAGGAGCCCTTCTGGATGCCAGAAGGCCCGTGTTGGGAAAGCCTGTGCTACCCCGCAGGCTGCAGGAGCCCCAGGGGTGTTTAACCAGGGCTCAGGGAGCAGATCTGCAGCTTGCGGGCTTTCCAGGGACGTGGCCGCAGGGATCCAGGTTCAGAAAGGACCTGGGGGCTTCTCATCTCCTCCTGGTTATGTTAAACTGGGGTTTGTGCTGGTTGACCAGAGCAAACAACCCTTGCGTTACCAAAGCGTGAGCCAATGTCAAACAGCACACATCTGCTCCGGGGAAGCCAGAGGAGCTGGCGTGGGTGGCTTTGTATCACATCAGTCGCTCCTTTCAAGACCAGAAAGGGCTCGCTCCTTTTGTTCTTCAGCGATTGCTGAACTCAGACACGGGAGGCAACACAGGCGAGATAAATAAAGAAATAGGAAGAGACACGTGCGATAGCAGGAAGACTGTGACAGCATAAAAGCCCGATTGCTCCTTACAGCCCCTCGTGCTGTTTACAAGCCCGGCTGGCCTGGAAAACACACACCTTTCACTGGTACCAGAGGAATGGCAGTCTTCCTCCCCCCCCGCCCTCGTGCTAGCATCTCCGGATCAGCTGATAAGGTGTTGCTTTTTTTAAAAAAAGGCATAAAAACAAACCCAAAAACCTCACGCCCGCAGCAGCCCAATCCACTCTGCATCTGCTGTGGCTGGGACGAGAGCGGAGCACCATTAAAACCTGTTTCCGGGCCAGCGGAGACGAGAGCTGAGCAGCTGGAGCGCGGCCAGGCTGAGCATCTCTCCCCGGCTTCCCAATCCCATGGGGAGGGAGGGAGGGAGGGAGGCAGCCTCGCTGCGGAGCGAGAGCCATCACCTTGCCCTGACAGCACGCAGCGGTATTAAAGCAGGCCGAATAATTCCCAGGAGCCGATGCCTCCGCAGACATCTGCCTGACCCGAGGGCTGGATGTGCCGCAGGAGCACGGGGACGGTCGGGGAGCCGCTGGGCCCAGCCAGTGCCCCGGGAGGCCCTGCAGCGCCCGCACCCCCTCCGCTGCATACCTGGAGGGACCAGCTGACTGCGGGCAGGCTATTTCCAGAAACAAACGGGCCTCCAAAGACAACAAGGCAGGCAAATTCCCCGAGACAAAGCTTTACCTGCACAATAAGCACGGGATCGGGTTCACCTCCAGCTCCCCTAGCAAATCCAGCCTTTACCCAGCACCTCCGCCAAGGTCAAAGCCTCGCAGCACGTCCCCTGTGCCCCCTGGGACCCTTTTTGGTCCAAATGCCGTTGTTCCTACCTGGGCATTCCTCCCAAACAGCCGAGGAGAGGAGGCGAGCTTCCTGCTCCTTCCTCCAGCGTGTTTATTTACCCTGCGTCTGGGCTGGTGAGATCTTTGACCCCGCGTTCCCTGCACGCCGCCCTCCTCCTCGCACGCAGTGGGGGCAGGTGCTTTTTTTTTTTTCCACCTCCCCAAGCGGGACCAAGTGACCCGGGGAGCAGAGCCCAAGGGTGCCGGAGGAGACCCTAGCACGGAGAGCCAGGCAAGGTGCAGGGGAAGCCGGTGCCGGCTGGAAGCGCGCCGCAGCCTCCCACCATTGTGCAGATTTCTCCAGGCTGCCCGGCCGGAGCTCTCTGCGGCAGCACCATCCCCCAGCCCTCCTCCAGACGCGGCCTTCCAGCCGCATCCCTTCTCCCCGCCGGAGGTTAACGGGGAATCGTGTCCCCCCTTCAGCAGGGCGTACCTCCGCTCGGGAAAGAATTCTGTTTGCACAAGGAGCGTTTGGGCGGAAGCAAGGCTCCCAAAGTTTGCGAGCCATTGCTGCGCGCTCCGAGCTGCCTCCGTCAGCGCTGCCCCGGCTTTGTCTGGCAGCGGGAGGCACGCCCGCTGCGTACCCTTGGGACCAGGAGAGCGGGCAGAAACCCCTCCATCATCCCTCCCCGGTGTCACTGTGCTTCTGTGCCTACCTGCGAGCTCCCCGGGAGAAAACTTCCCGCCGGCTCTCCCCGAAACTGCAGCTCGAAGCGGCCCTTTGTTCCGGGCCGGCCGGGCACCCTGCCCGTCCCAGTCACCAGAAGGGAATCTTCCGCCGAGGAGCGGTACCTGGGTGCCTGCAGCGGCTTGTCCGTGTGCTCCCGGCCTCCCCGGCACACGGCGGGCAGGGCTCGGCGGCGATGCGGGGCTCCTGCCCTCCGCTTCCCGCAGCGGCGCAGGCACCGGGCGGCCAACCGCACTGCGGGGGGGAGGGGAGGAGATGCGGCCAGGCTCCGGGAACGCCACGGCCACATCGCTCCGCTGGCACTGCCACCACCGCTACCACCCCCGGCAGCTCCTGGGGGGCTCGGGGAATGGCGCCGCTACCCCCAGGCTCCCAGACGGGCAGCGTAACGTGGATCCTGCGGCTCGGGGGGTCGCATCCTCGGGTGTTGTCGCCCTTACCTGCGTGGTGGCGTCGCCCCACGGCTTCGGAGCGGTGTCGGCCCAGCTCGTGGAGCCGCAGGGCTGCCTCCGGCTGCCCAGACCCCGTTTCCGTGCCCCGGCTGGCTCCGGGGACGGGCTCCCCGTTAAGCCCTGGGGCACCGGGCCTGGCAGGGAGCGAGGACGATCGCCACGGCCCTGCAGCCACCGGGGCTTCGCGCTGGGCCTCGGCGGTGCGACGGGCGCCGTGGGGCACCACGAACCGTACGCGGGGGGCTCCGGGGGGTCGGGGTGCCAGGGGGAGGGAGGCACGGCACGGGGGCTTCGGGAAGGCACCCCAGCTGGGGGAGGGC
>CM021767.1:7308561-7352013 GCA_011076525.1 Nettapus auritus
GGCGCCAGGAGGAGAGGCCCCACGTCCTGGAGTACGTCCCTGCTGAGTCCCCACCGCCCCCCGCCTCCCCGGCCCAGCCCCAAGTTGCCTTCCAGACTGTAGAGATCAAGACAGCCGCGAGCCCGGCCGCTGCTGAGAGGCGACAGACTTTCTCCACCTTCAGGTAGATAAGGACCAGGCTGGGCCAGCGGGATATGGGCTGGGCCCAGCCCTTCCTGAGGACTTTCATTTTGAATAAACGAGCCAAGCTGCTCCCAGTCCTGTCGCGTGATCTGTCCGAGAGCTGCAGCTGGCCCCTGGTGGGGTTATGCCCCTGGATTCCACCTCCTGCTTGCTGGAGAGGTGCTGGTCGCCACCTTGACGCCGTTTTGTTCTCTCTGAGCCGTGCCCTCGGGCATGGAAGGAGCCACGCCACCCCCGCCGTAATGGTACCAGCATTAATTTATTAAAATTAATCCCGAAAAGTAACCGTACAATAAATTTAAAAAAAATAGAATCTTGTAAAAAAAAACCCAGGTGCCCCCCCCCGGCCGCACCTCCAGCTGGCAGCACCGTGGGGCAGGGCTGGTCGGGGAGGGATGCGGACATGAGGGTGACCCCCCCGGCAGCCTGGGGCCGGCCTCGGCAGCACCTTGCCAGCCGCAGCAGCGGGGCTGCGGGGGGACGAGGAGCGTGGCTGAGGCTGGCGTGGAGACGGCAGCGAGGGCTGGCTGAGGGCAGGGGGCCCTGCTCAGCACCGGCCCCCCACGCTGAGCAGCCCCCCGTCGTGGCTCCGGCACTGAGAAGCTGCCCGGGCCCAGCCCAGCTGGGGCCCCGGCGGCCGCAGCGGGGAAAAGGGGGGCCCGGAGAACCCCCCCTTGGGTCCCCGCTGGCCGGTGCCAACCCTTGTCCCAGGCTGCCGTTGGGGGTGAGGGGAGGCAGATGGCGTGGTGCCCTGGCTGGTGTCGGAGGATGCGTGGAGCCGGTCTCGGTGGCCTCACCGTGGCGGGTCTCGGCCCCCGGGGAGCGGTGCGGGTGGGGAGGTTCCCTCTGCAGAGCTGGAGGGGCTGGGCTGTGGAGCAGGGCTGGCCCGCCGCCTCCTCCCGTGCCCCTCGGCAGCTCCGTCCCCGGGGCTGCCCCGCGTCTCACACGCTCTTGGAGTAGCCGAAGATGCCCACGGGGAGGTACTTGACATGCGTTGGCCACTGTGCCGCCAGCTGGAAAAACTTCACGTCGTTCCACTCCACCCCATCTATGGAGACTGAGAGGAGACGGGGCGGTGAGGCACGGCCCCGGCCCCAAGCCTGCAGCCCCGCGGGGCTGGCGCCTCCCCTCACCTCGCAACATGGTGTTCTGGTGCTTGGCTGTGCAGATGAGGCGTGTGATCCCTTCGATGACTTGGCTTTTGGGCTCCAGGTCCTTCTCTTTCGGTTTCTTGCTCAGGAACATCACTGGGGGCCAGACAAGACCAACGTCAGGACGTCCCCAGCTGGCCCAGGGTGGGACCCCTCTCCCCAGGGCTGCCTTCACCGCCTGGTTCCTGCCGCGCCAGGTCCTGGCTCTGCCCTCTCCCAGGCTCCCCCCTGCCCTTTTTACAACCGGCTGAGCCCCCCGGCGCGGGTTCAGGAGTTAGTTACCTTTCTTGTTCTTCTCCTTGGTGACCACGGTCATGGCCATGGTGCTGGGCGGCACCAGCTCCCCTATGCCGGGGATGCGGCTGACCTGGAGCGAGCGGAAGTTGCTCTTGAGCGTGTTCTTGATGCCCGTCTCCCTCTTCTCGCCCTCCTTCTTCCTGTCCAGCCCCTGGGTCGTCCAGTAGTCCACCTGCAGGCCCATCACCTCCACGCCCGGGCTCAGAGACCTGCCCAAGAGGAGAACACCCCATAACCCAGCTGCAGCCAGCCCCGGGACGGGGCAGCCCGGCCTTTGGAGCACCCCAAACCCTCGTGCCCCAGCAGCTGCTTCCTTACCCAGCCCCTGAGAGGCCGCTGCTGACCGACGGGGAGGGCGGCGGGGTGCTCACGGTCTCCTTGCCGTAGGGGGCCGCTCCGCTGGCGGTTGGTGTTGAGCTCAGCAGCGAGGGAGCGCAGGCTGTGGCATCGTCCGAGTCCACTGGGGAGGGAAAGGGGGGTCAGGGGGGCTGGGGGACACCACCGAGGAGCTCCCCGTGGGGAGGAAGAGGAGGCAGGGACTCACCGGAGGCGCTGAAGGACTGCTCCACCAGGCCCACCTTCACGACCTGCAAGGAGAGACAAGTGAGCCCCACCACCACGCGCCGCCCCTCTCCCCCAGCCCCAGGCTCCTCGGCACACTCACCCCCACGAAGGGCACGAACTTCTGGCAGGAGTCCTCATCGGGGCTGCGCGAGGAAGAAAGGCCGGTCAGGGGCTGCGGGCGCCGCCTGCCACGCTGGCCAGCCTCGCGGTGGCAGGGGCCGAAGCTGGCTCCTGGCCGCCGGGCGCCTCTTCTCTGCCCTCCCTCCCCTGGGCCACCCTGTCCCCGACATGGCAGCACAGGGCACACTACACAAGGAGGCAAGGAGTCGGCCCCTCCGGTCGATCGGGAGAGGGCTTGCATGCGGGAGGGCAGCCCTGCCCCGCTCCGGGGGCCTCGGCTCCTCGGCAGGGCGAGAGGGGGACGGACGCACATGGGGTGGGGAGGGAGGGCGGGCCAGGCAGCGGCACAGCAAAGCACAAGCCAATACCTGATATAAAAATCAAAATAGAGACTTCTCTTCCTTGGGTGCCAGAAACCAAGAGAAGGGAGAGGTGAGAGCGCAGCCGGAACACGAGCGTCAACCCCCCCGGGGCAGCACGGTGCTGGCTCGCAGCCCCCAGCCCAGGCGGTCCGTCCCCGTCCCGTCCCCGCGGCCGTGCACACCAGGGGGTGGCAGGGGGGGCCTCACTCAGCGTGTCCCCCGTCTCCCGCGTGCCCACGAGGCGGGGAAGGCGACCCCGGGCTACGCTCACCTCTTCTGCTTGTAGGTCAGCATGGCCTCGGAGATGGGCAGCTGGTGGGAGAGGCTGGCTCCGGCGATGAACTGGGCGACGCGGCCCGCGATGTCCACGGTGTCTGCGGGCACGGGGAGAGGTGAGGGCCCCAAAGGTTCCCTGCGGGGCGCTGCCGGCCCCGTGGGGCCCCGCTCCTCACCTGCAGCGGGCGGCTCAGCCCTGCTGAACAGCTCCCGCCACGCCGTGTCCAGGAAGAGAGTGCTGTACTTGTTATCCACCGAGGCCAGGTACTTGGCCAGGGGGTGGGAGCCTGCGGGCGAGAAGGGGGGCGCTGGATCCGGGAATGGGGTCCTGGGGAGGTGGGGGAGGACAAGCCAGGCTGGCGGCGGCTCTCACCCAGCGGCACGAGCAGGAAACGAAGGTAGTTGAGCCAGTCGGGGGTCTTGCTGGCCAGCTGCTCCACGAAGAACCGCAGGACCACGCTCAGGTAGCTCTGGTCGCCTGCCACAACCACCTTCACCGGGGGAGGCATGTGGGAGTTACAGTTACAGCTGCCGGGGGAGAGACAGAGGCCGTGATGGACCCTCGTGGCTCAGCGGCTGGCATGGGGACGTGGGGGACGTGCCCTGCCAGGCCAGCCAAGCCCGGCCTCAGAACCCCGCCGCTGCCACAGCGTCCCCGAGAGCCCCGGGGGGGGGGCTGTGCCCTCCCCAGCAGCGGCAGGACGGAGCCCCAGCTGCACTCACTATCGCTGGATGCGGGAGACGGTGGTGTTGAAGGCCGCCTGGATGTCCGCCACCGAGCAGGTGGACACCACCAGCTGCTTGTGCGCCAGGAGCTGCTCGCTCACGTACTGCCAAGGAAGAGAGCCCGGGGTGAAGCCGCGCCGCGGGTGCCCCAAGGGGATACACCTGCCCTGACCCTACCGCGATGGGGCCGGGGTCCCCGTGCCCACGCACGCTGCGCGGGAGGGCTGCCACCACCTCGACATCCCTGCCTGCCTGCCCGAGCGTCCCCGCTCCTCCCAGCCCCTGCTCTCGTCTCTGAGCACAGCCTGCCCCGGCCGGGGCACAGCTGCCCCAGGAACCGGTCTGTGCTCCTTGAGATACGGGGACTGATCGAGGGACCCTCCGATTTAGCCCTGCCGTCCCACAGCAGGGCCCAGCTCCGTGCTCGGTCCCTCCTTTGTTCGTTCCCTTCTCTGGTTCTCTCCCACGGCACTCCGAAATCCTTCGGCGCCTCTTCAGGTGCCTGAACGGTGCTGCTGTGCTAGGCTGGGGGGCTTAGAAGCGGGCATCACTCCGCTTTCCCCCGTTAGCTAGAGCAGGAACGCACCAAGGATGTGCAGCTGGGGGAAGGATTCCACCACCTCTCTTCGAGGAGCTTTTCTCCTGCCACAAGCCCTGCCTTGATTTTCCAGCAGCCCCCCCATCTCTGGGCAGGGAACCGTGCCTCTTCTGCTCCCCGGGGCCTGGTGCCAGCAGGGGGAGTCCAGCACCTCGGCTGCGGCACCCAGCAAAGCTCTGACCAGGACCCAGAGGGCGAGAGGCACGCGTCCTGTCAGCCATCCCTGCTGGGACTGCTCTGGGTGCTGTGCTTTGGGGATCCAGCAGCGATGGAGGTGACGGACAGACCCGTGCGTGCAAATGCACCCCAAGAAGGGCCGCGCAGGGAGGACAGGAGGCTCCCTTGGTCCCCCCCGGTCCCCTCGCACCAACTCACCTGCCCCTGCCACTCGGCGACATTCACCAGCACGATGCTCTCTGGGAGATGCTCGTCGGAGACCAGGATCTGGTTCAGCTGGTCGTAAACAGATTTTCGGGGCACCTACGACAGCGTCCCCGCCGAGGTGAGGCTCGGCAGGCTGCCCCAGCCGACCTGCTGGCGGCGGGGCTCCCGAGGGAGAGACCTCCAGGTGAGGAGGCTGCCGGGAGCCTCACCTGGGTGCTGTGCCACGAGTCAGGAGAGCTCTCGCTGTCCAGGCTGCTGGTGCGGCCGCCCTGGCCCTTGGAGCTCTGCCGGTCCTTCACGGAGGTGCTGCGGGGACGCCACAGCTGCTTGCTCTCTGCCTTGCTGCGAGCGAGAAGCGGGAGAGGTGACGCTGTGTGGGGAGAAATCCCACCTCCTCCAGCCCCCGTCACCCCAGCGAGCCGACGCCGAGCCTTCTCAGCTCTGCCACGGGGCCCTGAGCCGCCTTACCTGGGCGACACGGCGCTGGGGAGCTCGGCTTTGGTCCCGGGGCCCAGCTGGGCCAGCCTGTCCACGCTGCCCTCCCTCGTGGCAGCCTCTGCGGGGGCCAGCCGGGGACTCGGCTCCTCTGCGACCAGCTCCTGAGGGCCACACACAGTCGGTCACGGCTGCACCTCCCGCAGCCCCATCTCCTCGCCCTCCTTCCACCCCTGCTGTCGTCCAGCCCCGTCTGCCCGTCCCAAGGCGGTGCCCCAGCCCCGCTCCGTCCCGTGGACTCACCACTGCGGGGACCTCGGCTCCCGGCTCCTCCGGTGCTCGCGGCGCTCCCGGCTTCCTCTTCTCCGCCTCGCCCTGGGGGACAGGGAGCGGGGTCAGGGCAGGACGGAGCGCCCCGAGCGGGGCGGCTGCCGGCGCCCCGTGCCCGCAGTGGGACCTGGCCCGGCCTCGCAGCGCGTGCTCCCACGGGGGAGCCCGGCATCCCCCAGAGGACTTCCCCCTGCCTTGGCAGGAAGGCTATCGCTACCTGTCTGCTGGCGCTGGGAAAAAGAAGAGGAAAGAAGGGAAGGAGCAGCCCCGGGTTTGGTCTGAGAGGGAGCCGCGGGCGCTGCGGGGATGCTGGGCTGGCCGGGGAGGGAAGGGGACAGGAGGTGGTGGTGGTGGTGGTGGTGGTGTAACTCACAGGGCTGCCCGACTCTTGATCCTGCCCTTTCTGGCTGTGCAGACTGCCGATCTCAGTCTGGGAACCAGAATGAGAGACTCCCTCAAAGAAACGCCTGCGGAGAAACAGACAGACGGACGGACGGACAGACAGATGGGGGAGAGAAAAAGGCAGGAATAAGAGAGGAACAAAGTCACCGCGACCCCAGCGCAACCCCGCCGGCCTGTCCCAAGCGCAGAGCACCGTGGAGAGGTCCCCGGCGGGACGCAGGGGCGGACGCCCTCATGCCCCAGCAGGCTAAAACCCGTGACCCCGGGGAACAGGAGGCAGGTCTCCGTCTCCTAGCCAGCAGCGACTTCCCCCTCCGGTGATCCCCGGCCACCGCAGGGTGCAGGAAGGCGGCCCCAGCTAGGCAGCTGCCCACGCCTCACCGGTGCGGGGTCTCTGCCAACACAACCCAAACGTGCTGCCCTCCAGGGCTCCCACAGACTTCTGCTGCCGTCCCTTTTGCTCGCCCTTCTCCAGGGAGGGCTCCTTCTCTCCGAGCGCTGCTGCTGCGCGCTTCCAGCCGCAGCTTCCACCTTCCCTTCCTGCTTCCCCCTGCCCCAGGGCTCTGAGGCCGCAGCATCGCAGACAGAGCAGCACCGCAGGTAGCACAGCAGTACTGCCACGGCCTATTTTGTTCCCTAACTTTTAAAATTTTATTATTTTTTTAGGTCTCGGCGCCGATGTTCTGGTAGAGCCGCACAGTGCCGCTCCAAGGTCCTGCTCCCAAGTCACTGGGGAGCAGGAGGGTCTCTGCCACCGCAGCGAGGGCTGCCCGCTCCCACCTTCGTTTCCCCACTTTCCACCCATCATTTATTTGTCAAGGACCCCTCCACGGCCTGTGGGCTGCTCAGAGACCACAGAACCCAGCAGGCTGTACCACCGGCTCTCACTGGCAGCAATCCCGGGACCCCTGCAGCCAGGCAGCCCGCCCGCAACGCGCAGCTTCCCCTTGGAGAAGTGAGGCGACTTCCCCCCGAGCTGTCTGCCTGTCTGTGCTCACTCCCAGCAAAACTCTGCTGGTTTGCCTGCGGGGCTGCAGGATGACCACAGGCAGAGGACACGGAGCTGTTCTCCCAGGTCTCTGCCGGATTTTCCACGGTTATCCTCACGTGGATTCCTCTGCAGCTTTCTGCAGGAAACCCACAGGCTTCGAACGCTTGCACTTTCCTTTTCTCTACTTCCTCGTCTGTGCCAGGCACAACGGCGTCGGGTTCTCTGCTTTTACTGCTCCTGCAGGGACGTTTCATCTCAGTGAGTGATGCTCACTCAGGCTGGAGAACTCGTGGCTCAATTTTCCCCTCGCTAGCTCCGTGGCCAGCTGCTCCACGACACGTCCATTCACCAAAGCCCCAGATTTGGAGTCTGCGTTGTGCCCCGATGAGGTATTTTCCCCAGGTCACGCAGGGATAGCTGGCGCCTCCTGTTATTAGCACGTTTCTGCTCTCTCCACCCCTCCGGGGTCCACGGCAGGATCTCAGGCACCGTCACCACCCCGCAGTCGTTGCTCTGCGCTTGCCTTTTCTCAGCCAACAATTTCGATCCGTCCAGACAGACCACATTCTAAAAAACACAGCCCCCAGCCAGCTCCTCTCCTTTGTGCCGTCCCTGCAATCCTACCCGACGTGGCGTACCCCTGGCTGGCACCTCGAAAAGCAGGTGTCCCCAGCCCTTAGACACTGGATTCATCCAAACCGCGTGCATTTGGTCTGCCTCCAAAAAACGGGGCTGCCTCCCCCCCGCCACGCGGAAGCCGTGTCTTTCTTGCCCTCTCTCACTTGCAACCCAGAAGCTTTCGTCACCAGAGGATGTGTCACGCCGAGCATTCCTGCAGCTCTCGGCTCTCCTGCTTTGCAATTTAAAGGCTCTCTCCTCCAGCTGCGACTGCGTCAGAGTCTCAGCGGGTTGGGATTTAGGTAAATCCCAGCCCTCCTGCACAGCCCCCTTCCCCGCCGTCCATATTCTCAGCCACCCGAGGAGAATTTTGCTCCTTCCCCTCGGATCTCCAGACCAAGGCTCTGACTGCTGAGGTCCTACGGCCTCCAGCTGCCCCCCGGGCAGGGCAGCAGCCACCGCTCACTCTGGACTTGGGTCTCTCCTCGGGGCACCGTGAGGCAGCCAAGCAGAGAGACAACAGAAGGCAGCTTCCTCACGACAGGACAGCACAGAAACGGAACAGCCACGAGCAGGGAGGCCGGGGGAAGAAGAGCTTGGTTTCAGCGCACGGCCCGCTGCAGACCTCGTGCCAAGTGAGCAGTGCTTGGTGGAGCAAGCCACGCCTGGGGAGCGGGATGAGGAACGTCGCCGAGGGTTGCCAGCCGTACACCTCCACAGAGGGGGGAACACAACATGCAGATCCCGCGGGGACACGGGGACTGGGCCTAGCAGCCTCGAGACAATGTGCTCAGAAGACACGCATGCTTTGGCGGGGAAAGCCTGAGCAGGCCAGGACTGTCAGCAGAAAGGTGTGAGAGCTAGCGACAGCAGGGGCTTAGATCAGGGAGGTTCTCTTACAGCAGGTCGGGAATAGGGTCAGGTGCTGGACCGGGAGGAAATCGAATGAGTAAGTGTGGAGGAACCCAGTTTTTATGGGCAGTTTTGAGGGTTTTTGTTAAACAGGATAGGCAAGTGAGGAACTCAGCTGTGCCAACAGAAGGTGACAATGGGAAAGGAGGGAGGACGATGCCTACGTTAGGCCAAGCAGCAGAGAAGTGTCAGAGGGCATTTCTCCAGGTCCCACGGACGGTGCTGGTGGCCTGCGACCTCCTGCAATCCTTACCTCAGGGTCGGCTTGGGCGTACTGTGCACGCTCTCGTTGTCCTCGATCTCTGGGCCGCTGTCGCTGTTGTTGCACTCTTCCAGGCTGTCATAGAGCAAGCCCAGGTCTTCCTCCACCTCCTGGGTCTGGTCTACGGGGTCAGAGTCCAGGACCTGTGGGACAAAGCCAGAGGGCAACGAAGAGTTAGGGAGTCATCGGCATCCCAGGCCAGGCACGTGCAGGTGACCGTCACCGGGCCAAAGGAGGCTGCCGTGAGCATGACCTCCCCCCAGCAGGCTTTTTGGGAAGGTGTTTTTGATTTGAGCATGAGGCTCTGAGTTGCCTTTTTGAGGCAGGAGGCTTTGAAAAGGCCAAGCCCCAGCCTGTGCCGTGCCTCACACCACCTCTGGGAACAGCCCTGAGCACCCGCAGCTCAGGCTCCAGCTCCCGGTCAGCAGCAACCAGCGCTCTGACACCGACACGTCTGCGAGGAGCCACTGCCAGGCGGGGCGGCCGTCCTGCTCCTTACCTCCTCTGTCACTTTAAACCTCTTCAGCAAAGCCACAAATTTCTGCTTGAAGTTTGGTTGCTAAAATAAAACGAGGGGAGAAAAAAAGGTCAGCAACACTATCCAGACGGGTTCCGAGATGACAAATGCACAGCCCGTAGTTGCTCTCTGTAACAGCCCCACCGGCTCCCTTCTGGGTCCACAGGCCCACGCTCAGTTAGGATCTACCTTGGTCCTTAAATCTGCTGTAGGATTTGGACTAAATCTGGACTCTGTGAGAAGCTGCTGTATCGGGGCACGAGGGACGGTGCAGGGACTGTGACTGCTACAGGCTGGAGGAGCCCTTTCTCTCCTTTTAAATCCCCTGTCTCCCAGAACAGCTGCTTGAGGAACGCTGCCTTCAGCCGAGAAAAGATGGGGAATGGACTCAAGGAGAAGGCGCCCAGGGACTGGACGGGGACAAAGAGATGCTTGGGGAGCTGAGTCAGAACCACTGCCCACAGATCATCGCGTGCACAAAGCCGGGCTAAGCGTGGCACAGGCCACGAGCCGGGGCATGGCTCTGGCCAGCAAGCTGATCCCGTGAAGGCAGGAGGTTTTCCCATTCTGCTCAGAGCCAAGGGCTCCATCGCCTGCTCTGCACCGGTGCCAGCATCCCCCCGCCCCGAAATCCAGCCCCCGCTCCGCAGGAGGGGAGGAAGTTGAGTCCCTTCCATCCCTTTGATCACATGGGAAACGCAGATGTTACTCTGGTCATTGACGTGGTTCGGATCATTTTCCTCCTGGCCTTCTTGGTTTTCCTCAGGTCGTCCTCTTCATCAAACAGATCCTGCGGGCAAGAGGCCACAGCACGTCAGAGCAACTCGGGTGCTGCAGGGAGCAGAGGCTGCTGGAAGCCTCCCCGCCCCACGCTTACCTCCCACCTTGAAAAGCTTTGGCCCACTCTCTGCTTCTCACTTTCCTGCCCCTCTCCCTCCTTACCATTCTCCCCCAACAGACCTTTATTAGCGGCGTTGCCCCTCCAGGGGGACAAGGTGCCAGCAGGGTGCCACCACAAGGCTTTTTAGTCCTTGAGTGCACACAGCACAACAGGACAGCAAACAGCAGTGGCACAGCTCATCGCAGGGCTGGGATGGGTCTGCCTCCTGATCATTTTAAGACCCAAACCACGTCTTCCTAAAAGATTACTTCTTCCTGCTGTCAGGCATTGTGGCTCTCTGCCCTCCGAACCCACGACAAATGTTTGCAAGGGAGATGAGAGAGCTTGGGGTGGTGCAGACCCTCAACGGCTGATCCTTGCCTGAGAGATGGGACCGGGACGTAAGCCACCCTGCCAGACCTCTCCCTTACCTGGCCCTGAACAGCATCGTCGCTGGCTTCCTGCTCCGAGGAGAAGCTGTCATCCTCTTCTTCGGAGTAGTTATCAATGTCTGGGGAGCGATCTGAAAGCAGACACTGCAGATGCCACAGCTGAGCGAGACATCTGTCGAGGCTCCTAAAGGCTCAGCAGTGCTGGCAGACGCTCGGGGTTGTGCCCTGTTACCCACGTCCCGCCCCAAACGCTTGCCTTTAGGTCTGTGGGTGAACGCTCACACACCTGAAGCCTTGATTTTGGGACCCGAGGGGACGCTCCCGTCCTCGTGGTCGATGGGCTGACTGGACAAAGAGTAGATGCTGATTTCGGCCACTCGGATGTTCACGTCCTTCATGTTGCTGTGGAGGCTCAGGAGCTGCCCCCCGTCCGTGGGGTGCTGCATCACCTAGGCAGACAGACGAATGTGGGGGACGCAGAGCACTCGCGGCACCGAGCTCCCTCCCCGGCGCTGGCACCGGCGGTGCCAAGCTCCGTGCCCAGCACCCCGTACCTCGGCCATGTTAATGATGCCCACGGCGAGGGTCTTGTAGCCCAGGATGGTGCGGTTCTTGTACCTCTTCCTCCGCTGCAGCATGATCTGCAGCTTGTTGCCGTCTCTCTTGAGAAAGTGTGGGTACTGGGGGAGGGAAGCGCAGGGAGAGGGCAGCGTGAGGGCAGGGCTCGGGGTGGCACGCGGGGAGGTAGGGAGCTCTTCCTCGGTGCTGATGTACAGCAGGATCTGCCCTGCTCAGCTTTGGGGTGCCACCTGTGCTCCACGTCATCCCCCAAATCCCCACTGCCCCTGAAATCCTGGAGCAGCAGGCCAGCAGCACGAACCTGTGCTGTGATCAGCCGCCAGAGCCTCTCCTCAGAGGCTGCCCCCTTCCCAGCGAGCCCCAAAGCCCCAGGCGAGGGGAGCACCGGGGTGCCCGGGGGCCAGGCGAGGTACCTGCAGTGAGAAGGTCAGCTCCAGCTCGGTCTCCATCAGGCCGCCAGGTGGGAGGACGTACTCATTTGATCTCAGGACCCGCTTGGAACCCTGCAAGAAGGTTGGTAGGCACACATAGCTCACCTGGAGCGTCCTGGCCACGGGCTCCACCGCACCACACACACGGGACTGGTGTTCGTAGCCCGTGAGGAAGGAGCCAGCGCCTTGGCTCTGTTCTGTTCCACCTCGCAGAGCCACACTGCAAACGCCAATAACCACTCTGTGAAAGCCTGGGGTTTCTCCCGAGCTGCCAAAAGCCTCTTCTGCCTGCCCCCCTGCTGGGACTTGCTTTTCCCAAGCCTGCTCTGCTTCACCTGGCTCCTCGCACCCAGATGCTGTGGCTGTGGACACTGCGGGAGCCAGGCAGACAGCGCCAGCAGGGGAAGGGTCCGAGCACACTGCCTGGCCAGGAAAGGGACAAAGAGACAGTCCTGGATCACGTCTCCCCCAGCAGACAGACCCAGGAGCAGCTGGCTCTGCTGGGACCAAGGCGGGACACCCCAGGGCAATAGGAGTCCCCCCCTCACCCAGCTCATCACTCCAAAAACTCTTCCAGACCATTTCCTCTGGCAACAGTCCTTACCTCTCCACATACACAATTGTTTTCCCCCCCAGGAGGGCAGTAAAAGAGGACCTCTGTCAACACAGCCCACTCTTAGTACCCTTTCCTTTACTTCTCTCCTACCTTCACCATCTCTGACTACGGCGTGGCTGCTGACCCACACAGACCGAATGATTGGGGGGATGAAAAATGGTCTCTGTCTGCACCAAGCTCTCTTGGTCACAGGACAGCAGAACTCACGGACCCTCCCCAAAGGCCCATACCCCCCTGGCTGTGTCCCCACAGGGCTGTGGGACCAGCTTCAAGGAGAAAAAGTCCCACGGCGGTGGCACTGGTTGCACCTCGATTGCTGGTGTTACCCAGGCTAGTAAGGAAGGGGAAAAAAAGAAACATAACCCTACAGAGGGGAGGCAGAAAAGGCCTCCATATCTTGCAGCATTACAGTTCTTGCTGACACTGAGGCAAAGACAAGCTCTACAGAAACAGCCCTTCGTTCCCAGGAGGCCTTTTTTGAGCTGCCTGCAACACTGCTCCCAGCGACTGTGCCAGGAGCAAGGCTTTCCCTGTGAAAAGGCTTCCTGAAACGGAAGAGAGGAGGTGGAGCTAATCCCCTTCACCATCTGGGAGCCTTCCTGGCCAAGAACGCACCGACTCTTCCTTCCTGCATTGCTCCTCGTTAGGAGCCGATAGGTGGTCACCACCAGGACAAGCTTTTACTTAGGCACGTTTACCATTTGCTGTTTGTCGTAGGCTTCCCACCAAAGATTCAGTCTTTCATCAAAGTGCACACACCGGTGCAGCGATGAAGATGTCACGTCTGGGGACAGCGCTACGGCAAAGGAAAGCTGGGCCTAGTCTGGGTCGTGTGAAAATGAAGGTTTCTTAAACATCACCAGCCTCTGTGCTCCTTACCACTACGGGAGCCTCATCCCAGCTGAAGTGCAAGCAGCAGCAGGTAAGGAAAGGGATTGCTCCCCTGTTCAGCACTGCTGACACCACGCCTGGGCTCTGGAACCAGTTTGGGCTCCCCAGGATAAGGAAAGCTTGGAGCAAGTCCAGCAGAAGACATCGGGATCAGCAGGGGCCAGAGCACAGGACGTAGAAAGAGAGGCTGAGAGAGCCGGGGGTTGATCAGCTGGAAGAAAAGGTGAAGGGCGACTTCACTGCTACCCACGGACACGTAGCAGGAGGGTGCAGAGAAGACAGAGCTGGTCTCCTGTCCAGAGTGAGGGTGAGAGGCAATGGGGATGAGCTGGAAGATGGGAAATGACCACGATAAGTTGGGAATGACTCCTCCCTCCCAAGGGCAGTCATCGCTTGGGACAGGACACGGGAAAGCTGAGGGATCTCCATCCCTAGAGAAATTCAAACCTCTCCGACGTGGCTTTGAGCCCTGACATGGCTCAGCTGCTCTGTAGCTCAGGTGACGTGAGGCAAGGCCTAGCCCTCAGCACAGCGCTCAAGTATCACCATTGGTACTACAAGAAGACTTAACATCAGACCGTTTCAGCGCAGACCACAGATGATAAAGACTGTTGAAGAAGTAAAAGCAGCAGGGAGCGGTTCTGCTCGCAGATCTTCACTACCTAACAACCATCCTGGAGCTGGCACTGCTCTACACAAGCACACGACTCCCAAGGCCTGGTTTGCCAGGTACAGCCCCCAGCTTCGGGCATAAATCTGTTCTGATGGGTGTTCAAAACACCGAGTTTGGCACCATCGCCCCTCCACAGCAGCACCAAGGGCTGAACCCGAGTCTCCAGCCACATCCAGCGGGCGGCTGCAGGAGGATCTGCAGCCCTGCCCCAGCACCTGCCACCAGCTTTCCTCTTTCTTCGATTGCTTCCTCTGTTCGCAGCTCAGGGCTGGGAGTTCCTGAATTACAGCACTGGGAGTTCCCTCTGCCAAGAGGGAGCACCACGCTTCCCTTCACACCGCCATCGCGGCGAGGAAGCCAAGACAAGAGAACTGCACCTTCGTGGTGCTGCGCCGGGCACGTCTGAACCTCTTAATGCCACGCTGAGCAATGCGCAGGAGGAAACGTTCCGTGACATCTCCAAGCTGTTAAAAAACAGAGCGAGGGGTAAACTTGTGAAAACCACAAAAGGGATGAAAGCAAGTCCCCTTTTTAGCAGGTTGGACTTCAGTAGTTCGGTCTTTTACCTCACGGGAGGTAGCGAGGGGTAAAGTTTTAAAAACCACCCAAGGGCTGTGAGAGTAAGCTCCCTTTTTAGCAGTTTGGACTTCAGTAGTTCGGACTTTTACCTCACGGGAAGCCCCTGACTGAGGACACTGAATGCTCAGATCCCCTCTGGGAAACGAGGGTGTTCTGCAGACATGAAAGCTCCCTCGGCCCTCTGACAGGGATCTTTCCAGATGGGGGAGCAACGCCACACGTGGAAGCTGTATTTCAAAGACCAGATCACTGTGCTCAGAGGGACATCCCAGAGAGGCCTCCACCATCCTCTGGGGCGCGTACTTCCATGGAGCACTGGGGCTGTCGTCCCCATGCAGGCCCCGAGCCTCCTTTCTTTTAACGTGCCCTTGGGAGCAGCACCATCCTGGCAGGCCTTGCCCCGGCCCCGAGGAGCTACCGCTGAAATGTGAGGGAATTCAGCTCCCCCTTCTTCTAGCCCCCAGCTGGGAACTCGTGAGGTCCTCCACAATCCACACGCCATCATCTGCTTCCACCCAAACGACGGCAACGCTCGCCGGGCGGCCTTCACACAGCTCCTTGCTGCCGTGACTCATCTGTTACCTAGGAGAGGAGCGGGACGGACGGATCCATCGGAGGCCGGTCTGTGGGCAGGCTGCGCTGGAGCTGCCTACAGCTTCCATCTGCCTCCTAGGAAGGCTGGGCAGTCCCCAACCCAGCCAAGGCGGCCGCTCAGGCCGGTGGAAGCAGCCCAGGTAGGCGCACAAGCCCACCCAGCGCCGAGCCACAGGGGAACGTGGGCAGGAGCCTTGTCCTCCAGCGTCCTTCAGCTTCGCAGGGAGCCTGCAGCGGCACGAAGCCACAGGTGATCCAGACCCCGACCGCAGCCTCAGAGCCCTGCAGGGAAAAGCCTCTGTGGCCTCCAGGAGTCACTGCTGAAGCCTCTCTGCCTCCCTGCCCAGCTTCTTCCCTCACTAGGGCCTGCATCAATGGACATGGGAGAGTTTTTGGCTCTCCTGAACAGTACCGTACACGCAGCGATGAAAAGATAAGTGATGCGGGACACTGACAGCGTGTGGACCACGGCATCCTGCTCCTTTCCTCCCTCCAGGCCCCCCGTTTCACACATTTTGCTTTCAGATCCTTCAGGGCAAGGAACCCGCCCTGCCATGAAGGCAAATCCCGGCTCCCAGAGCTCCAGTAATGCAGCAGCTTCCAGCACTAATCCAGGATTTAGATCCTAATGTGTGCAGCACAAAGAGCTCAGGGGGAGCGCAAAGCTGCCGAGCGCCCGCCCTGCGATGCTTTCAATGGGATCAGCAGCTTTTTGGCCGGCTGACAAGAACGAAGGAAGGACACCGGCATCCCAGATGGGTCAGGGGAGCTGTGGCAAGGACAACATGCTCAAGAGGCATCACGCTTCCTTGGCAAAGTGTGTGCTCGCAACCCACAAGGACCCATCTATTTGCCACCAGCCGCAGAGAGAGGGAGGTCAGGGTCACACGTGTGAGGATGGGGGCAAATTCCCTCTCCCCTTGGTGATGAAGGATCCTCTCCTCTTCCCTCTGCCTGCTTCAGAGTAGAGGCACCAGGGCAGGCCAGGGCGCACAGAGAAAGGGAGGGGACAGCAGAGGCAGCAGCGAGATCCCACAGGGTTCGGATGCCTGCAGGAGTCACGCACGTCCCTCACACAGCCCCTGCCCTCCCCAGGGAGAGGGATCCAGGCAGCGAGCGCTGCCAGGAAGCACCCAGCACCTACAGCTCGCCTAAAGGGTCGGGAGCGGGGTAGGAGATGCCAAACCTCAACAGCAGCTCCAAAGGACAGCCTCGGCTGAGGCAGGGAAGCGGGACGCACTCTTTCCCAGCGCGGAGGCCTAGCCAAATTCATCCCCGATGCCAGCCAGCACCAGGCAGCTTGCTGGGACATCTTTCCCCTCTGCCTGGGAGCCAGAATCACCCCAAGGGTGCTAGAGGAGGCAGGAGCAAGGGGATGGCACAAAGCACGGGAGACGCAGACCGGCGCTTCACCCCGAGGGCAGGAGGATGGGCTTGCTGCCGCCAGGCGAGGAGAGGAGCCTACCTGAATCTTCACGGCGATGAGCACCGAGCTCAGCTCTTTGTCCAGCTCTTTCAGCACCGTGAGCTTCTTCAGGCGCAGACTGCAGAGCCTGTAAGACAGAGAGAATGGGACGCATTCAGGCACCACCATCCCTGGGGCCCTGCCACATGGTACCCGGCGCTCGGAAGGCAGCCTGGAGGCTCAGCCCCGCTGCAGGCACACGCTTGGCCAAGGAACGCCGGCGTTCACGCGCCACCGAGACAGCCCATTGGGGAAAAAAGGGAAGAAGGAAAATTAACGGAGCTAAAGCAGGCTTAAGGGATTAACGTGCGACAGGAAGTCCAACAGCAGGCCATGTGGTGAAGAGATCCCTTCCCAAGCAGGGCTGTTGCCAGCTCTGCTTAAATCTACCTTGGCCACGAGTGCTGTTTATTTATAAACCAAAGCACCTAAATCCATTCTTATCCCGGACTTAGTTACGGCAAATGTTCCCAGGCAAGCATCACAGCTCGGCTCTCCTCTCGGGAGGCAGCAGCCCCGCAGGACGCCTCCTGCAGCAGAGCCACCCCGAGCACCTCGCAGCCCGGGGACCCGGCACAGTAAGTGGCAGGGAAAAACCAGGAAGGAGTCCAAGGCTCAGCGAGAAGAGCTTCTCCAAGGATTAGTTGGTGCCTGCGAGACTGCCAGCCACCCCGACCTCCTGCCCAGGGGCCTGTGGGATGCTCCCTCGGAGGATATTTGCAAGGAACGACGGCCAAGCTCAGC
This sequence comes from Nettapus auritus, assembly GCA_011076525.1. Lineage (NCBI taxonomy): Eukaryota > Metazoa > Chordata > Aves > Anseriformes > Anatidae > Nettapus > Nettapus auritus. The sequence goes on from CM021767.1 coordinate 7,325,534, forward strand.
TGCCACCACTCCCCAGCCAGTGCTCATTTTGGCTTTCCCTGGATCCTAGAAGAGATCCTAGAGGAAATCCCGGAGGCACAAGGCTTGCATAAGTCAGGGACTACTCAAATTTTCCATCCAGTTGTTGTAGTTACCTGCATGGAAAAGTTATCCCCAAAAGATTAAAACTTCCATAAAGAGTCTTAACTTGAGGATATTCAAAGGTCGCAGTTCTACCTGGCGGTTGTTCTCACTGCACAATGTGCTCCTTACCCAAACCAGCTCATTCACGAGCTGCTCATGCTCCTCTCCGAGGAACTCAGCAACCCCACCAGTACCTGGTGCCTCTCCTCGGGGAAGAGTACGTGTGCTGATCAGCTCTATTTCCTCAGCCTAACACAGCTGAGCTCTGTTACGTCTGATAAGGCACTTCTAAAGCTCCTTCCTTCTCTTTCTCCCCTCCCCAGCTTCCTGGCACGCAGCAGGAGAGCCGCACCACGTGCAGAAAGCTGGGCACCTGCTTCCCCCCACCGCTCTTGCCCCCCAAGATATCGCTTGCCCAGGACCCTGCAACCCCAAATTCTTTTCAAACCAGTGCTTCCTGCAACACCACCTCCCCTCCCACCGAGATCAGCACACGTGTTCTGGAGTCTAAACGTATTTATTTGCAGCAACAGAGCACACCTGTTTCAAAAGGGTGCTCCCCAGCAGCCTGCCCGTCCCTGATGACCCTCTTTTCATCCGTTACTTAACCAGGCCGTGCATCGCCCAGATTGGTGTCACTGCTGTGCGGACACGGGTCTGGACTGCAGCGGGTCCCTCGCTAATCCCTGCAGATCCCCACAGGACAGGATTGATCCACGACGATCAGAACAGCGTGTCCGTGATCCCCCCAAGTCATCGAACGTTCAGGTGGGTAAGTTATAAATCTGGATCTACCCGATCACGTGGGATAAGTAAGAACTGCTCTCGGGCAGTGGAACTACGGCAAGGACATCCTCCGTATCGGGTTGTGGCGACCACAGCTGTGTAACGCTGCTTGCAACCTGCAAAATCACGGCTTTTTAAACCCGCAGCACAATAAGGCAGCTTCTTCCTTCGATTTGTGCAGCTCGCTCTTTATTCACCCGCACGGTAAGGGAAAGGAGCAAACCCACATCCACGCAAACACGCATCCTGCCGAGGGAAAAAAAACAACAGCACAACAAAGCAAACGCAGGAGCTCACTGAACCACAGAGGTGCTAAGGAGCACTTCTGCTGGAGTCACACGCTGAAGGCGAAGGCTGGAACGTGAAGCCGGGCACAAAGAAAGGCACAAAGAAACGGGGTGTGAGTGGTGTCATGCTGCCCACGGTGCTCTCCTGGCCTTCTGAAGTCCAGGCACTGCGTCCCGTGCTGCGATAGACGTGGATGAGGTGCCGCCACGTGTGCGCAGAGGGAGACCCACTCCCGTTTCAGAAGCCACGTCCCTGTTGCCGGCAACCAGGAGCGAAGAACTGGGACAGCGGCGGGTTCCTCATCAGGCGCCGCAGCTCAGGGAGGTGGGCCAGTGACGTGCGTGAAGATGACCTGGGATGAAGGCCGACGTCAGCCTGCTTCGAGAGCCTCCCCCTGGGGAAAGCGTGACAGCGCGCGCACGCCTTGCTAGCACGTTCCTGCCTCTCTGCTCTCCCACGGGTGGCACTCGGGTGGCTTACACAAGCACAGCAGCGTCCCCCAAAAAAGAGGCCCCCCCACACAGGAGGGCAGAGGCGTGCTGGGGATGGCCAAGAGTGCCGGTGTCCGCAGGGTGTATGTGGCCAAAGAGCAAGACGACGTCTTCGGTTAGGACAAACGAGAGGCAAAGGGAAGAACACAGCACCCTGCAAAGCAGTTACGTCCATCCTTCCTCATCTTCACAGCCATCTGCCCTCAGCTGTCCAGAGTCCCCCTCACGGGATGGCCGTTCAGGGCAGAACCCAGCCTTTTTTCCCCGTACAACACACTCAGCGTGCCCTCAGTGCCACTGCATTAACCCCGAGCCTTCCACCTTTCCTGTCCTCCGGGAGAGCAAGCCCACCCCAGCTGCAATCATCCGCCTGGGCAGTCCCTTTTTAATTGCATTAAAGGTCACCATCTCACAGCACGCGCACCCTTACCAGGCACGTCGTGCTGCCACCAGCCCTTGGAAGGGTGCCTAACTCTTTAATCCCCAGGCAGATGATCTCGGAGCAGCTCTGCGTTGCTCAGTGCTTTGCCCTTGAGCTCGCTCGGTTAGGCACGCACACGGAAGCCGCTTTCCCGCTGCAGGGACATGCGTGGGGCTGCCCGGGAGCTCGGAGTGCCACCCAGAGGCCTCCCGGGAAGAGCCTGCTCTCCCATCGCGAGCTCTCAGCACTCCTCCGTGTCCCGACCCACGCTTCGCAGTGACCCGCGGCAGAGTGGGTCACTGAGGATATAAAACTCTTCCTCTATAGGTAATGCAAAATCATTCTCCTCCTCAAAGCTGGTGTCTGAGAGTACTGGAGCCCAAACTGCTCTGAGCACAGAGCAGCAACACTCAACCCCACCAAACCACCCAGGATTCCCACTGCTGATGGCTCCTTCCCCTCAGGGCCACCGTTGGAGGTTTGGACGTGCCTCACCACGGGGCTGCACAGCTCTCCATGCAAGCCACTTCTCACTTGCAGACGGTGAGGTTTGTTTGTTCTTCATTACACTACCATCCTTCTACTCTTCCATAAATGCTAAACGAGCGAATGAGTTGACCCGTTGGTCAACTTCAGTGGAAAGATGAATATGCTAATTGGAACTGCGCGTTTCCCGACAAAGTACTTCTCCTGCCAACCTTTACTCTGATTCATGTCAGACACAAGCCAGCAGCAGCCCAGCGTGCCGTTTTACAGTCCGGTCATGCTGCTCTGGGCTGGAAAAAGTCAGCAACGGAGAAATGCCCTACCAAGTCATCATCGTGGGCTGGTGTTATCACCCCTCAAGATCTGTACCAGCCAGAGCGCCGCTATTTTAATAAACCTGCTGCGCTGCCTTCCCAGACGTATTCAGCCTCTGTTTGAGGCTTTCCACGCTGGTTTGGCTTTAAATCTTTTCCTTTTATGCAGCTTTGGTACCCGCCGTGGCTGCACGTGGCGGTGTTGCTGAGGGCACTGCTTTTCACCCCAGCCCTCTCGGTCTCTGCAGGCTACTTCGCAAGCAGCAGCAAGAAGGGACCAGGCTGACCAAAAACGAGGTTTTCTTTTCTGCATGGAGGCTTCCAGCAGCTTTAAAACAAATTAAACCTACAAAACCTTCTGATATGCACGTCCCTCACCACGCTGGCCTAGACCGGTGAGGCCACTGTGCTGACCGCAGGTGACACAAGCACCCTCGGCTGAAAAGGGGGGACAGAAGTGGTAAAACCACGGGAGAGCAAACTCTCACAAGCAAGACTGAAACAGAAACCTCTGAGACCTGCCTAGAAAGAGCCTGCCAGCTGTCACAGCCCTAGCACAGCTCTCACACGCTGCTCGACAAGGAGCTGCAGCTTACCTGGTGCCACCGAACAGCTTTTGCTCAGCACAGAGCTGCCTACAAACACCGGGAGTGACTGAGGTGCTCCTTGCTGCCTCTCTCCGGGTGTGTGTTGGCCAAGTCAAACCTGCACGTTCAGACGCAGCGCCCTTGTTTTCTTTCCAAGTGCTCTGAGTTTTACACGGGAGGCGGTGAAACGTTCCCAAAATGATTCAGCCCCAGCTCTTCGATGTGGCCTGCTCGAGAAATGGATGGCAGCAAATGCACCTTGCGACTGGCCCACGGGCAGCTCCGCACCCGCCAGCTGAAGCAGAAGAGACAATTGTGACTTGTTTTGGTTCACTGACCAAACCGTGAAAGAAATAAAAGCCAGTTTGAGCCCAAAATAATACTGTTTTGAAAACAGCCAGGAAAGGCACCTCTGCCTCTAACACAGAGGAAGTGGTTAAGAAGGGCAGGCAATAATTAAGGCTGCAAGTAACCGTGAAATCCCCGCCAGTTATGGTTTTTAAGAGGAAGACGAAAGTCAAAGGACAACGACACCGGGGAAGCAAACTGAACTAAAGGCTCAGGACCGGGGCATCCCAGGAAGGTACTCAAATGAAAAACCTAGTTCAGAACTATCTGGCAGTTCCCTTAAGAAGAAATGCTGTAAGGGGATCGGACAAACCACCCCGGTGCCTGCAGGGAGGGGCAGCACCGCGGCCTGCTCAGACCGCGCTATCTTCAGCTCCCAGGGCCGAGAAGCAAGCATACAGAAGATCAAACCAAGCACAATTTCCAACGGTGTGCAAGGAAATATGGAGGGACTGGAACCAAATGCAAACCCCGAGAAGCCAAGATCCCAAAACAGTCATCAGCTTGTCAGTAGCATCTTATATTCTCCCTCCCTTGCTGAAGACGCTGGCTTTTCAAGAAACTTGCCAGGCTCCTCCTGCTTCCTTGCAAGAGGCAGGTGGCAGGGATACATCCTTTAGGGACTCCAAAGTGCAGTTTGGCTTGCCCGAACCCTGCAGATTCTGCACCAGAGCACCACCACTGCACTTTTTTACAGAGCTGTAGCGCAGCCAGCCCTGCTTTGTACAAGGGAGAGGCAGTCCTGCAGCCAGACCAGCAGCGGGAGGAATTAAATAGGTTCGTGCCACAAAAAGAGGACGGTCTGGAGGTCCTGGGTTTCCTGGGTTCCATCACCAACCACCACGGCCTTGCCAGAACGGGCAGGTGCAAAGCCTGCGCCGGCTTAGTTTTTAATATGCACTGAAATTGCCTTGGCGAATTAAAATACGGCTTTACAAGAATAATCCCTGCTTAAAATCAACGTGTAATTAGAGAGGCGTGTAAAGGCCAGTTAGAGCTGGGCCCCCCTGCAGTTACCCCTGCCCTCACCAGCGGCACGCACAGCCCCGCCGTCCTTCACCTTGGGACAGCCACAGCACGGGCAGCACGGAGCCAAGGCTCATTTTACCTGCAAGGGGAAAGAAAAAGACAAAAAAAAAAAAATACCCTAAGAACAGCCAAGAACCTGAAGCTTCGGCAATCCCTTCAGCTTCCATTAAGCTTGAGCCTCGGTGCAAGGATATTTGTTTGCAAAAAGCTTTTCCTTTCCGCCTCCTCTGTGGTGGCTTTCCTCCAGAGCAGATGCGTGCAGATAAGAGCCAAGCAAGCGCTCCTTAGAGTGGACACAGAAGTTGGGATATTGTATTCAAGCCTTTAGAAAAATGCATTTAAATGAAAAGTACGTGGAAATGTTAACTATCACCCTACTACACAGCTGAGAATAAATTTGCAAATTTAAAAGAAATTGCAGTAAGAGTCCTCATAGTTTTAAAGAATTCAAAGAAACGAGCACGGGGAGCTCACCGGACAGACATCTGGAAGCAGAGTTTGCCGAGGGCTAGCCTCTCCCTGCCCTGGGTGCACAGGGAGAACACCACGAGCAACCAGGAACGAAACACTTTGGTTCGCTGGCAGGTCGCAGAGCTGAAGAAACCAACTGGGAGCCTGAAAAAGCAGAGAGGTGATTCTCCTCTTTGAGCCTTCACATGAAAAAGGCAAGTGTATGCGATAAGATCTGCTAGCTCCAGCCTCTTGGAAGGCACCGGCCGGAATCTGTTGGTTTCTGACTGCTCAGGAGTAATAATCCTCCATCCAATTAATTGGGCTTTCTACAGAAAACATGTTTAGATGAGTGTTCTTATAATCCAGCACATCTAAAGTAGCTTCGGCGAGCCAACCTTAATAGACTGACTTTGGAGATTTTAACTGAGCTCTCATTTCCATACAAAAGCAGATTAATTATTTGTGAGCTTTCCCTCTAGTAAACACCAAGTGAGTCAGTCAGCCTTTCACTTTCAAAAAGGAAGCTAAAAATGAATACACTGCGTAACCCTCTAATGCTTATAGGGCTCCGGGAGGAAACGCCACAAGGGGCTCACGGGACCGGGTACAATTTACCTTGTTGATCATCCTGAGCCCATGCTGCTGTGCACCAGCTGCTCTACAGGTGGTGATGGGCTTCCCACTGACTCCAACCTGCCTCCGTGAGAAGGTGCACAAGGCTTTTTCTGTACAGCTGAGATGCTCCAGAACGTAAGAAAAGCAGAAGCAAGGCTGCAGCGGAGCCGCAGGGAGCCTGGTGACAGCAGCAGTACCGGCAGCATGGCTATTAGCATTCAGTCCTCCAGATCCGGCCCATTTTGGAGAACAGGAGTGTATGTGGTCTGACAGCCCTGCGCGTTTCTCTTCTCACCACCGAAAGGGACAAAGGATCCAGCTATCATCCGAGCCTTTTAGCACTCCTATTCCCAGCATCCACGTCTTGAACTCTGTGAAAGAGGCTTGAGGTACATTGCATTTGCACCGGCAGAAGCCTCAGGTAAGTGCACGTCACCTCGAGTATCAGCGTGAAGATGCATTAATCACATTGTGCCTTAACAAGATTCTGCTCATTCGCCCAGGTTTTGTTTTTAGCACGAGTCCTGGTGAGTTTTCTGAAGCAAACCTCTCTCTGTGGGACTTGCCTTTACAATATGAACCACTGAAGCACACCCAACCTGAAATTTGTTTCCAGCTGAGTGCACATCTGGTGCTTTTTGATTTACATTTGGACCTTGGCCCCAAAGCATCTGCAGAGTAGGAGACAGAGGCTGCCTTCTTGGCACGTATTATTCCCATAGCCAAAGGCAAGTTACTGGGCCAGTTCTTGGCTAAGAACTGGCAGCATGAAGAAGAAGAACTGCTCTCTCCGCCCAAAATCAATTCTCGCTGTGTAACACAGAGAACAGCGTAAAGCCATCAACGTTCCCGAAAACCTGAGCTGCTCCAGTAACATGAACCAAACTGGCTCTCCCCGTTTTGGCAGCAGACCAGCACCTATTGAAAGCAGCAGCACTGAATAAATCTCTTCCACGTGTGAGGCTGCTGGAAAACCCTGCAGCCTCTTCACTACCGGGTAGGCACATTCGCAAAGAGGAAGAGGTGGGTGAGACGGATCTCAGCGCTGTCTGAGCAACGCAAGGACAGCCCTACCTGCTGCCACAGAAGATGATGCTGCTGCTCGCGAGGCTTCTCCTCCGTCCAGCCTCAGGTGCTGTGTGCCTGTTATAAGCACGGTTTTCTTAAAAGGAAAGCACTGTGGTCAGACAGGAGCTGACAAGATACTAGCAGGACATGCTGCTGCCCTCTGAGACTTGATGGTCCGTACCCTGCCAGCCCCGACGGCTGCCCAGAAGCCTACCTGCAAGGCAGCACGGCTCAGACAGGAGGGAGCTACAAGGTGCCGCTGCTGAGCGAGGTCACCAGATGCCACTCGAGCAGGAGCTGCATTTTTATAGACGCCTTTATGATTTGCATTCAAGCCGCAAATCCCTTCAATAGAAACAGATGGAGGTGGATTGCGCTGGGCTGTTATCGCCTTCATCAAATCCCCTTTTCTCCCCCCAGACTTCCCTGACAGGCAGATTTCCCTGACCTACTTTTCCAGAAAAGTTTCAGCGACTTCCCCTGAATGGCAATGAGCTCCCACGTGCCAGCACGCAGCTCCTCGAGAGCGGGCGAGCGAGCAGGCAGCGCCTCCCAGGAGGAACAGCCAGAAGCCCCCAGCGCAAGCCCACCCGGGGCTGCTGTGGCACAAAGACACAGGCCAGAGATGATAAAAGCTGGGCTCTGTATATGAGCAGACAGCCGTGTTTCCCCACGGAAAGTTTGAGCAAATTCTTTTTGTGTCCATCTCCATACGTGGAGGTCGGAGGAGAGGCCAACAGGGACATCGAGGCCTGTGAGGAGCGGCTGAGGGCACCGGGGTGTTCGGTCTGGAGAAGAGGAGGCTCAGGGGAGACCTCATTGCTCCCTGCAACTGCCTGAAAGGAAGGTGTGGGGAGCTGGGGGTCGGCCTCTTCTCGCAGGTAACTAGTGACAGGACTAGAAGGAATGGCCCCAAGTTGCACCAGGGGAGGTTCAGGTTGGAAATGAGGAGACATTTCTCCTCAGAAAGAGCAGTCAGGCACTGGAATGGGTTGCCCAGGGAGGTGGTGGAGTCACCGTCCCTGGGGGTGTTTAAGGAAAGCCTGGACATGGTGCTTGGGGACACGGGTCAGTGGTGACGGTGGTGGTGAGAGCTTCCTCAGAGGGGAGAGCAGGCGGTCTGGCCGGCAGGCCTTACGCAAAAACACGCCTCAACAGCCACAGGACTGGGGACGCAGGAGCATCGGTGCAGAATAAAACGCTCACTGCCGTACCACTGAGTCACGACAGGGATAGAAAGAAAATGCAGAGCTCATGGAAACTCGCAGCTGGGGCAGGCTGCTGGCACAGTCAGGAAAACCACTGGGCTCCAGCTGCCCGAGCACCTCGCGCAGCGGCTCCGGTCGGAGGCTGACGGGAACGTGCTCCTTACACCCCGCGTGACGGCTCCCCCGGGATTCAGCATCGACGTTCCTCTTTCTAAGGAAAGGGAAGAAGCCTAATATCATCCAGCGCTTCAGGGAAAGAAACCGGAGGAAGGAATATCCCTATTTTAAATACAAGTGCTGATCTCTGGAAAGTTTCAAGGGCTGCAGGCCATTATTTTGCCAAGAAGAGCCATGTCAGATTCTTAATGCTCTCAGTCAGAAAAGAAAAATAAGGTTGAGCCTGAACAGTCCAACTTGCATTCCTGAAATGCAAATCTAAGCTGCATCCAAGTCTTCAGCACGGCATCACAAATACTCCCTGAAACAGAGCCCTGCGGAGTGAGCCCGTCTATGTGCCAATGTGCACCGAATATGGTCCCACACCAGACACTCCCTGGGCTGGAGTCCTTCAGGGCTTTATCAGTCTTCTCCGAGGAGAATTACTTTGATTTAGGATAATAGTGAACAGGCACCTGAGTGTACAGACCCCCTCCGGATCTCCACTGGTGAGCTTTCACCATGACAACTGACTAAACAAGTATTTTATTTAAGCAAGTATCTATCCGCGTGAGGGCTTTCCCCTTTGTTCTGTAGCAGCCCAGCGTTTTAAGAAGCTCCTCTGAGAAACCTTACTGAAGGCCTTTAGGGAATCCAAGCAGCCTACCAACGAGACCTCACAGTTCTTATGCCCCAACAACTCCACAACACCAGAGGTAAGTCCTCTTTTCACAAAAGGGACCGTACACCAACGTCATGCCTGTCCATGCGCTCCACTCCCTGCTCCTTGGCTCCCACTAAAGGTGCTTACTAACCTACAGATTCTCAGATCTCCCTTACAGCCTTACAGAAGGGTGGCTTCCCACCTCCCAGTCCTCTGGGAAAGACACTGGCTGAAGCAAGAAGCTACATACACAGTAGTCTGGCTACTACATGTGGCATATCTCCAAATGGCTCCAGTGAATCCTGGGCAACTTGTTCTGTTTTTTTTTGTTGTTGTTTTGTTTTGTTTTTTCCTCTCCATTTTTCCCATACGTTCTTCTGCCAGCACTTCAAGCTGTAAAAAGCTTTTCCAACGTGCCCACTGCAGAGAAAGGCTCCAGCACCCAGGCTGCTCACCATCGGGACCAAGGGGCAGCTCTAGACCAAACCACTGCAGCCGTATTCGTCTTCTCAGCTCCACCCTAGCTGAGGATATCAAGGTAGTCACATAGCTGGGCACTGATTTGAACTTTTTCCTCCCCAGTTTTGTTAAAGATTCCCCAGTCTCGAACTCCATTAAAATGAAGTTCATTGAATCAAAATGTCACGGCTAAGAAAACAACGGAACTACAGCCAGGATACCTTTAATGTTCTTGTTTGAAACCAAAGCTATTTATCTAAAGGAATCCCATATAAAAGAATTCTTGAAACAGAGTTTCTTCGTGAATGACAGGCATCCCAGCCCCAGGGATGGGGCACTGCCTGGGCAATGCCCAACACGTCTGTGTGAGGCTGACCTGTTATTACCACCTTGTCCACCGAAGCCTTTCCACCTCGGGATGAGAAGGCCAACCGATGTGAATTCATCACAGTGATTCTCAAGGTCATCCACCCTCAGATGTTGAAACCCTTCTCTGAACTAACCCATCACATCAGGAGGAATGGGCAAACACATCTAGTCGCCGATGTTAAATTAATTGAAGTCACTTTGTCTCAAGCTTCCTATTTCTCTAGCCTTAAGAGAGAGAGAGAGCGAACAGAGCTTGGCAGCCTCTGAAACGTGTCAGACATGCTACTGAACCCATCCAGCTCCCTGAAACGTGGGAGGAAGCAACGCTACCACACAGACTCTTCAGCGAAGCGCTTCCCCAGAACCGGCGCGGCTACACCAGACATCCTCGCCTCCCCTCCTTCCTCCTCCAAGGCTCCCCGAGCTCCACGGGAGGCTGCGTGAAGGGCCTCCCGCAGCACGCCACCTCTCGCAGGACAGTTGGACGGCCGCAGGAGGAGACAGTGACGCGCTGCCGCCACGCCGGCCTCCACAGCTGTCCCCCAGGGGTACTGCCTTCAAATCCCAGCAGGACGAGGCGCTCCCTGCAGAGCGCTCTTCCTGAAAACGATGCTTCGCCTTATGGTGCCGCGCTGCTTTCGCTGTCACTTGGCCAAGCGTTGAGCGTTCGGCCTGTTCAGCAGACAGGTCCTTACGGAGGCACCTGAGCAGGAACAGCCTGCAGGTTCGCCCCAGGAGACGATCCTAACAAAGCAGGCACCCATCAGACGATAAAGACCAGTAGAAGATGCCCCAGAGAGAATTTGCTCCAAAAGCCTTCTCAGCGCTTGGGTCTGTGGCTTCCCTGAGGCCACCAGTCAGCAGCAGGGCTGCTCAGCCACGACTGCACCCTCCCTGGTCCACCACAAGAGAAAACAGCCAGACCCTGGGGTAGGCTACTCCCAGACATCTTTAGCACTGGTTACTACAATATTTGCGGTCGATAATAACAGAACCCAACGTATTACTGTGAGATATTGCCCAGCCACGTCTTTACTGTGTGAGCATTTACAGCTTTGACCATGGAACCACTGGTGGGCTCCTCAGTGTGGTCTATCACAGGCCTCCTCGTGCAGCCGGTGAAGTGATCTTGGAGAAAGGGCAGAGAGGCAGAGCAAGGCCAGCCAACCGAGCTAAGCCGAGGGGAATGAACTCCCAACGCCCTCTCGAAGCACTGCAGCCAGCTGGAAATCTCAGTGGCACGAAATTTCTGGGCTCACACAAGCGCTCGACGACCACAAGCCCAGGCACCGCCGGCAGCTGAAGAACAGCCAGCTCAGGGGACTGTAGGAGAGGACTTCCAGGGTCTGCACCCAAAGGGTGAGCAGTGGTAAGTAAAAGTAGGACCTGAGACCTCAAAACCAGAAGGCACTGATCTTAAAATAGCAAGAATACCTGCTCAAACCGGGACGCCATGCCCACAGCAGAAGCATGCTCCACGGCCCCAGTCTAGGTGCTGTTTGTCAAAGGGATGCCTAGGATCCCATCCAGCAGGTTATTTTTGAGACCTGGATCTTTAACTTGAGCTTTTCATTAGGCTATGTGGATATCCTGGGCAGGGTTCAGCCGCTCACCGGATCCCATGACCAGTACAGAAATAGCTCACGGTTATTTTACCGCTGACACTTCTGACCTGTGATTTGCTGTGACCCCCTCTCCACACGTGCAGCCAACCGAGACATCAGAAGCAGGTTTCTTGCAGACGGTTCTGACAGAGCACAGATGGCAATGGAATTTCGTTTCCTCCTTACCAGGTGAGCTAAGAAGCCACAAGTACTTTTCTTTTTTTGCGGCTGCAGGAGAGCTGGACGTGCTGCCCTCCTCGAAGCCCACTGCTCCCAAGGAGGCAGTTCCTCCAGCCCTCCCCTGTGCACTGCTGGACGATCCCAAACTTACACCAGGGCACAGGAAAAGGGAGTCTTGGTCAAGGGTGTTTCATACCAACACGCAGAGCAGTGAAGGATGCTAGACAAGTATCTTGCTAGTACAAATTCATGGAGCTGGAGGCTTTCCAGAGGAGAGAACACAGTGTTGGTTTGTTACTGCAGAAAAGACTTCAGTAACAAGGGACGGGGACAGCAGGATGCAGATCCACAAGAGCTTCCAGGAGCAGTATGTTTCAAAGGTGGGCTAGGAAATACTGTTTTGTTGTCTCAAGCCTGGATTTGGGATCACCTAGAAGGACAGAAACAGCCTGCTATCAAAGGACTCGGGCTGTGCCAAATCGGCAGGCACACAAGGGTTGACCCCTGAGGGACTGCCTTCAGCACCTCTTGGGCCCTGCTCCAGCCCCAGCCCTGGGGAGGGGGAAGAGGAGGAGGAAGAGGAGGAGGTCAGCCACATCCACGTGCACCCGGCGGCTTGTTTCCAGTTGCAGGAGGATGCGACTGCTCCATTAGGGCAGTGCTGCCAGCAGGATCTGAGGATGTCAGCAGTCTGTTCTGCCTTTCTGCCTTGCACAAGTCGCCCACGTGCACGGTATTGGTTCATACAAGCCTATTTCAGAAGGAGTTGAGAAAGTTATTACCATTATTTCTACCTTTGCCTGCTCAATCTTGTTGTCCTAGTTACCAGAGCCCTGGTGTCTAAGGCAACCAGCCTTGGCAAGTAAGCAGCAAAACGCGATGAGATGGAACACAAATATTTAAGACGACTTTCTGGAATAGCAGGAGTAGAAACAACTAACGGTAGTTCTGCGCCCCCAGCATCGCCCCTAGGTCTGTTAAACTCCCTGTCATCCTCCCCGGAGTCCAGGAACGGACACTCGGGCATGCTTGTGGTACACCCAGGAGGCAAGTGCTGGGCTGCAAACCCAACTCACCCAGGCAGGAGCTCTCCCTGCACACCCCCTCTGCAGCAGTCCCGTGCCCAGGCTGAAGATCAGCAGCGGTGCTATCGTTCAATGAACGGCCCTTCAGAAGCACAACGGGAACTAAAGAGTCAGGTCCAAACACTCGGCAGTCCCTGAGCCACCGAGAGTAGCTGATGCTTTCTCTCTCCATAGTCCAGCAACTCTGAACTGTTATGATCACGACCCAAGAGTATATTCAACTGTATAGAAAGCCCAGCTTGCCCTGAACATGAAGTACACAGTAGTGCTGGGCACCTCACAAAAAAATGAAAGCAATGTTATTGTGCTGAGAAAGATGGTCAAGATTCTGAAGACAAGAAAATGTCAGTCCAGATATGCATAAAATGCCCCACAATGCATAGCCATAAGGATATACTTGAAATTCAATCTAAAGGAAACAAAAAAGAGACTGCTATCTCTCCCCAACCCTTAATTTCCCTATTTTACAGCTGCGTCTAGCATTTAATTAATCAGTATCTTATCTGCTAGAAAGCATCCACATGAAAGGGGAAGTTTCATTTTCTCCCACGGTGATTCACGTTGTCTCACACAAAGAGATATCGTGCCCAGGGCCCTGCGAGCATCCTCACAAGAAAGCTTTGGGGCTGCGGAACAGAATTGGTGAGTCTGTGGATCCAGCAGAGCTTAGGACTGAGGTCCTAAGTTACCTTGGGAGCTTTAAAAATCCTGCCTTCGAGGGCTTAGCTCATGGTCCTGTTTGAACTACACTCCACTTAAACAAACTCCAGAGGAATAAGCTGCCCTGCAGCAAGGGCTGTTTTAAGAGCCACATTTCTGCTTAAGTCACTGATGGCTTTTCATCTAACCTGAAAACAGCAAATTACTTCCAAAAAGCTTGGTTTTAAACTGACCAAAATGCATCAGAGCTGGGAGGCAACAAAACCCTTTCGCTACCACAGGAGTGAGCAAGCAGGGGCTGCAGAGGGGACAGCTTGGACATCCCGCGTGGGCTGCAAAGGTACCGTGGGCAGGTCTTTCAACAACCATCACGCCAGATTCCCCACATTTTTCCATCTGAAAGAACGACACGTTTGAGATCTCTGAAGATCTCTTTCGGAGCGGCGTGCGCGGCGTTGCGTGCAACTCCAGCAGCTTGCTCTCTGTTGAGAAGTAGCCTGGCCTGCTTCAGCACCACAGGCAATAAAAACACAGCGCTAGGCTCAGTGAAGTGCAGTGAGTAATCCTCCGAACCACCTTATAAGGGCTGACAATTAGTCAGGGCACAGCAGTCTTCCAGCGTTTTCCAAAATCCCAGAAAAAAATGGGCCTTTCCCCCGCCTCCTTGTTTACTGCGTCTCTCAAAGCTTGAAGCTAAGCACCTGGTGCTGAGCACCTGGCTAAGGCTCCGCCGCGCAACACCGCGATCCCTTCGGCGTGCGCTATCAGCAAGAGTCAGCAGGCTTAATGCAAACGCTCCTGTCGGCCCCTGGGGCTGCTCGCAACTGCCACGTAGGAAGCAGAAATTATTCCAGCAATTCTAGAGACAACCTGAAACGTGAGACTTCTGTCAGCACTGCTCCTGCCTCCCCCTGCGATATCACAGCTCGACAGCAAGCCCAGCCTCACCTCCGGTGATGCTGCGGGATGCGAAAGCTCCACAGCCGAACACCCGCAAAGCACAATAATAAATCCCACGCGTGCACGTGTTTCACTGACAGCAGACATAAGACACAAGGCCAACTGTGTATTTTTAGGGGCTGCTAGCTCTTTCTGGGAGCTAGTCTTGATTTTGCACAGCTCCTGATCAGGCTGGTATCTGAGCACCAGCGATAACCTGTCTAGCACACCCCTCTGGCTCCTGCTCGAGCTGTGTCTGGCTCGAGACTGTGAAGCTCTGGGAAGATGGCTGCCGCTCACTCGGTGAATGCTGCCAGCTCGCAGCCCAGCTCCAGCACGGCCACTTGGGCTTAAAACACCCCCGTGCCCAGGAAAATCTGTACCAGCCTCACACATAACGAGAAAGGACGAGTTCTTATACACGCACGCAGCTTGCAATCAATCCCCTTGGGAACCCCTGTGCCTCAGCGCAGCTCCACCGCGTTTCGGTCCTTGCAGAAGAGCCTCTCTTCCAGTTGCTGACATGTTTCCATTTCTGCAGGGAATTTTGTTCCAGGAGTCACCTCAAGAAGGTGCTGGGGGTTGACAATCGATAACACACCCGTCAGAACCGGCGCTCGGTGAGAAACACTTTATTCTGCCCAGTTATCCTACAAATCACCTTAACCAAGGCCACAATAATCAAAACAGACATCAGTGACAAAACAAGAAGGAGGGTTAAACCAGGAAGACCTTCTCCTGACACAGCTGCCCGACAGAAAACATGGCAGAGCTCCATTTGGTGCCCCTCACGCCGCAGGCCGTGCCTGTCAGGGCTGCCTCCAGTTGCTGCTCACACACAGCTTTCCCCCCACACCCCCAGGGCTCCAAACAGATCTCATGGTTCTTTTCCAGGCCCTTGCAAGAGGTGTTCACAGGGATTGAGCATCACCCTGGTTCTCTGGGGACACCAACATCCCTTCTGGAGGACGCCGGCAAGCCAGCAGGCCCCGTGCCTTGTTCTCAGCTCCCCGTGATTCCCCACCACCGCCGTGTGTTTGAGCACATGATGAACTGACTCAACCTGTTAATCCAGCAAAGAACAAGCCTAAAAATAATAATAATAATTTAAAAAATAATGATTTGTTTCCTTGTGGGCCAGCACTGAGGCAGCTTGCCATGCATGCGCTGCAACTAGCAGCAGAGGAGGGCTGCCAGTCCCAGGCTGTGGGGCTGGGGCTGCTGACTGATACCATCCAAGGTGTCACTCCTGGTGTAGGGTCTGGAATTCTGCCTGGGATAGGAACAAAGCTCTCCCCCTTTCTTTTAACCAGCCCAAGATGCGAGTCACCTCGCGGGGGAAGCGCCTTCGATGCCAGGGGTGCCTACCACCCGGCACGGCTTCCACTCAAGGTGAAACACCAGCAATTAGCCACCTCGGGGTGACTCTCACCTTCTTCTCCCTCAGCACATAGTGTGAATGCGTCTCCATCGTCACAGGATTGTTGGCTCGATCTGAGTACTTTTATCTCATCTGTTTTGTCCTGTGCCCAGTCCTGCAATCTGCTACAGCGATTTCAAGCGACAGCACTGGCTGTGCTGTGATGAGAGCTCACACAACAGCTTTGGGTCAGGTGTCCCAGCTATCTGCCTCACGGGAGATGAAAGATGCCAACAAACATCTAGTTTTTTGGGGAAAAAAAAAAAAAAAAAGATATTTGAGAAGAGCGTTAACAGAATACAACTCGGTGTCAGGATCACGTCAAAGCCCAGCATGTGAGACTTCCTACTGGGATATTTTTCCATATTTTTGAAGATCAGGTGGGACATCAGTTTTAAAATTCTGTCTGGCCTGGCCTCCTGGAGAGCATCCACAAGCACCAGACTTGCTCAGGTAAACCGAAAATGGCAAAGCACCAAAAACCCATAGAAAAATGATTCATCATTTATCGGTAAGCAACAAGGTAACTTGGGTTGGTGTCAAGCCATCTCTGAAATTTATTGTCCTTTTTGTAAGGTTTGTCAAGAGAATAAGAAGCTGCAAGGCTGAGAAGGTGCCACCCCTTCAGACAGGGGATGTGGACAAAGTAGCGGCCCACTTTCTGGGGTCACTACTCTGGCAGCACAGTGTTCAGTACTCTTTGGCAGGGGTCAAATTCAACATTTGCCAAGCTGAAAGCTCCAAAGAGGGAAGCTCAACAGCTTTAAAGTCACTGCTGCATGAAACAGCACCTGAGGCTTTATACTGAGAAGCAAAGTTAGGGCTTTTGGAAGGTCTGATTCCCACCCTGGCACAGCACAAATCCACAAAGGTAGAGCAAGCCATGGGATTTGCTTCCCACAGCGGTCAGCCAGCCTTGCAGACAGCTCCCAGAAGGGCTGCAGACAGCTTTCCTTCTCTGTATGCCCAGGGACAAGCAGCTGACAGGAAATGGCGGCACTCGGCTTGAGAAAAGATTGATTTTTTTTTTTCCCTTTTCTAAGAAATAGGATTTGTAATTACCCAGTTTCCCGCTTGGTCTAAAAGCGGAGCCACCAATGGGAGATCGATATCTGCGGCCGGTGCTGCACAGACAGCTCAGCTGCCCCTGCCTCTCTCCTGGGGAAGGGAGGAGGTTTGGGTGCAGGGGAAGCAGAAGTTTCTCGGGAGGAAGGAGCAAAAGGCGAGGCATCCGTCCGTCCGCAGCAGCCTGCAGTGCTGGCATTCCTCCCCTCACCCACCGAGCGAGGAGCTCCTCAAAAAGAACTGGGAAGCAGGCACGGACGTTGCCCCCTCTCCACCAAAAACGAGGCTGACTAATCTCACCCAGGTCTGTACGAGAGGAGATGGAAGTCAGCTAACACGGACGAAGGAATCAAAACCCACAGGAGCCTTCCGGCAGCCACGTTTCAAAGTGGGTTTTCATCCAAACGTCTTTTTGCTTGCCCGTGGAGCTGCTGCTGGCTCTGCAGTCCCACCGGGCAGCACTCCTCTGTGTCCAAAGGGGCAGCTCCCCAGCATCCCCGCCACAATACCCCACTTCTCCTTCAGGCTGGTGAAAAAACCAGCTGGGAAGGGACAAAACAACTCCTACCAGCTCATTGAGGCTCCCTGCGAGGGGTGTCAGCTGCTGAGAGCCAGCGCTGGGTTTTACACCACCTCGTGCTAAGAAGTCGCCCCAAACGCCACTTTCAGGCAGGCTTTTCCTGGGCAAAAGAGGGCATTTTGCTCGCTGCAGTCATAGCCCCTCGCACTTGCTGCAATCCTCATGTGTTACTAAACTATTCGCACTACAGGTGATTCAGCAAGGCAGCCAGCGAAGCCTGGAAGTCTGCCAACAGCCATTGAGAAACAGCTTGAAATGCATCCCAAAGGACAGGGGAAGAAAGAAAAAAAAAGGAACAGCCACACACCTCAAAGCTCAGCTTTCTCCGATCTGCTTTGAAGCAGGTGACTGAGGAAGGAGCTACCGCTCACCAGGTTTGTTCCGCTCCGGAGCTGTGACTGTGGGCTGCCTGCTGTCAGGAGCAGGGTTTTACATCCAGCTGGGATAAAGACTGGTCATTCACAGCACGGAGGCAGTTTGGATGCTGAAAGCCTTGCTTTTGGAGCACCTCGCCCATTTCATCCAAAAGCTGCGGCCCCTGGGAAACACACAGCTCGTCCTGCTGGAAAATCCCCGATTGCGTTAGGCACCTTCCTTCGGAGCAAAAGCTGCGTGAGCCTTCAAAGCCAGACCTTTATTCTCAAGGACAGGAACGGCTTGGCGTTCAGAGGATGACATTGCCCCAAAGCATCTCTCAGAAACCCGAGCAAAAAGCAGCCTAAGCCTGCCTCAAGAATCACGGCCCTTTAAAGGAAACCTAAAGGGGGGGAAGAAAGATGGGCAAGAAAGAAAGTAGCCCTGTGAGCCCTGGGCAACTCGAAGCACTTTTGTTCTCAGCTGTGTCCACGTGGAAGAGGCTACTAATGTCCTGCCATGAGAGAAGACAAAATCATGCTTGGATGCATATATTTAGAGGGCACTTGCTGTGGACCTGCATATATACCACGAGAGAGCTCATGTGCTTCACTCTGCAAGGCACAGTGAGCAAAGAAGCATTCAGCTTCGGTGAATTTGCTGTATGTTTGTCCTCCTTATGGGAAATTTATTATTAATGTGGTGAAACTCAGCACAAGCAGAAAATCCTTGTGTTTCAGGCTGGAAATCTTAAGACAGCATCTCAAACCCAAAGCTGGGCAACCAAAGATTGGCATTGGCCGTACATACGTGGCTTTAAGTGCAACCTAAGACTACTTGAAAAGGTATTTTAATCAGTCATACCCAACCCCTTCCACATCCCCAAGCCTGAAAAACTCTCCACTGTGTTGTTTCACTGCTCTGGTCATTCTACTCCCAGGCTACCAGCTGCCTTGCCGTGCTATCTGTCATTAGCAGACCTACTCCACGAGCAGGCTGCTCGGCAGCTTCTTCTCCTCCCAGACACCACAAGCTCTCCGTGCACAAGAACAAGGTCACTAGGCACAGAACAGACTCCATCCCTCTTGGAGCACACATTTCTGAACGCCCTTGCCAAAGGTGCTTACTTGCCGTGGAGGCCCACAGTTTTGTCTTTCAGGTGCGTGCGCACACCGACTTCGGTTACGCACCCAAAGAGGAACAGATGCTCTGCAGAGCACGCATCTCGTCGTGAGGGAAGAAAGGCTCATGATTGCAAAATAAGGGAAGAAGAAGTTCAAAAGCCTCCTTTCAGGCAGCAGGAGATAATTTCTCTCAAAACCCAGAAACGAGCAAGTCATCTCCCTCTCAGTGGCTTCATTTCACACAGGGAGTCAAGAACCAAGAGCCAGGGCACTCCAAAGGTTCTTCCAGAAACCCTCACAAAGCCTATTTTTAAAAAATGATTTATTTGTTAAGGAGATTCTTTTTCCCCAGCATTTGTTGTTCTACCTGCTGCTGCTGAGGATGTCCCTCATCTCGGACAGAGAGACCACATCAGGAGTCAACTCACCAGCATCATCGACGACCTAGGGCTCCTTCTCGAGGGCTCTCAGCAGCGAACATTTGCCACACACTGAGCCGAATTGAATTGATTTCTGGGATAAACCGGAACTGAATTCCAAAACCTCACGTGCTTTATTTGTATCATCAAATACTGCTGGCAAACTCAAATGTAACTCCACATTTCCCTTTCATAACCTCTTTCAGGGTCCTGTGCTGCCGGCTACGACATGGAAGATGCTCTGCAGAGCTGGCTCAGCCTGAGACCCCCCCAGCAGAGGACACTGAACACTTGTATCCTCCAAGAAAGCTTCTTTGGCTTGAGATCACGATATCCACTGTGAAGGCAGAGACCAGGGAGCTTCTCGCACCGCTCACTGACACGGACTGCTCGATCAGAGCTACCCTGGATTTTAAACCTTGATCTACTTAGCGTTGCCTTCTGCCCCAAGAGTTCCACCAGCCTGCGCGCCTCACAGCCAGCTCTCCTTGAAAAGTCATTTACTTTAACAGCGTTAGGAAAAAAAGTAGGTTGTAATTAAGCGGAGTTATTAATCTTTTGCCCCGCGGGACCCCGAGCCTATTCGTATTCACGTCAACAGGAGTGCCTGGCACTGCCAACAGGATCGGACACCAGTGCCTCATCGTTTTTCGGCAGAGAATATCAGGTCTGGGGGCCAGCAACCGACTGCCTTGCCTTCCTCCTTCACAGGCACCACATCCGCGCCTGCAGGGGTAGGGAACCAAGACTCCTCCACCTTAATTCTGGTCCGCCGGCGTCCGGATTAAAGGATGGCAGTAATTGGATTGCGTGCTGTATTCACAACCAATAATAAGGTTAAGAGCTTTCCTTTCCCTCCTCTCGGCCAGGCCCCGAAGAGGCAGAGGTTTAGGGCGGGAGGGAGGTGTTAAAGCCTCCCTCCCCCAGCTGCCGCAGAGCAGCGCTGCGGGCGGACATGCCTCACCCCGCTGGCTTGCAGGCACGTTTACCTCCGTACGTGGGCAGCGGGCACGCTTTGCTGCGCAGGGGATGAATGGAAGCACTTGAAACCACTCTCCCGTCACCCCGCGTCCCTTCGCGGTAAATACCCACGCGGATGCCTCGCTGGAAAACAAGGCGCCGCGCGGATTGCGCTTCAACTACTGCAGCTAGTCATCAAACTGCCTGGCCTGAAAACACACCGTCTGCTCCCAGCCCCGATCCTCACTTGCATCTTAGCTGTTGGGTGGATCGCTGCACCTCTGCTCCCCCCTCGCCCACACCTATCCAACCCTCGGAGCACAGCTCCTGGAGGGGCGGCACCCGCCGCGATGGGACACGGGGCTCTGCCCGAGCCTCCTGTCACACCAGCTGGTTTCCAGGTAATAAAGGCATTGTTAAGAAGCCTCTCCTGAGGAGGAGCTGGGACCTGCCCGGACAGCCTGTCCCAGCACGCCCAACACCCCGCTCACACGGCCACTGGCCTCTCTCACAGCCTATGGCCCCCGCCATGGCACAGACAGACCTTCAAATTTCAGCAGTAAGTCCACAAAAGCCCTATTTTCACATGGCTCTCCTCAGGCTTTCCTCCAGAGCGCACGAGCAGTCTCTTAAGGCCCCATTTTCCCCAAGAAGGACAAACCCCTCTCTTCGTGAGTGCTTGGGAACGTGAGTGAGACACAGAGCAAGCAGCCCCAGATCCAGGATCCGCATCGAAGCCTCGCTTCAGTGTCCAAACCACAAGGTCGCCTTCCTGCTCCGCTTCCAAACGAGCGACTTGTTTAACAAAAAGCACGTGACGGAATTCATTCCTGCTGCACAACGGCCTCCCGAGAAACGTGAGGAAAGAGCTGGCTAACCAACAAATCGGTGGCAAGGCCGCGTCCTGCAGCAAACATTTTATTGTATTTTTTTTATGGGCAACACGATGGGTATGTCACTTGGGAGGCACCACTGCATTCACTAGTCAGTGCTCGCTTACAACCACCGTGCTTGAACTTCCCGCTGTTCGCTTGGGGCCTAACCCAAAAGCAACCTCAGGGCAGACAGAAAACCCAGAAGCGCAAGTTTTGAAGAAACATTGTTCTCCATGCAGTTTGGCTGTGCCAAAATTAGCGTGGCAGAAGTCACAGACATTTTTTTGGCCTATCTAACAGGGTTTTTTTGACTTTTCTGTCCACCAGGGCAGCAGAAGCGCTGCACCAGCTGCCCCCAGGTCCAAGACCGCTTGAGGAAGGCGCAAGCACACACACGAGCAGCCGGCCGCGGGACCTGTTGCTGAACAGCTCGTTCGCCGTGTCTGCGGGCTAAAACAAAACGTGCTAATGAACTAACCACCACAACGCGGTTACAAAAACACCACTTGCAGCCTTGCCTAGCGGAGGAAGAAAAACACATACGTGCTCAAGGCAGAGCGAGGGGCCTTTCAACAAGGTTTGGAGGCGCTGGTGGGGCTGCAGGGCAGGCTGCAGCACGACACCCGCCAGCTGGCAGGGCCACACCGCTGCCTCTCCAAGTGCCCTGGAGAAGGGCCAGCGCAGCCGAGCTGGGAAAAGCACTGAAACCAGGTCAAGGTTAGTCCAGAGACACACAGCAACTTCCTCCAGGTCTCGGCTGCGGGGAGTTGTTCAGGGGCGAAGAGGCGGCAGCTGGACAGAACCTGTCATGGAGACTTCAGAGCTGAGGGATTCTCCATCGTCCACGGTGCCCACAGAAAGGAGCCCGTGCCACACGGCAGCTTCTGAAACCCAACTCTGACAACTCACCTACTGACGGTGAGCACAAAGGCCTCCTTACAGCTCCCTGCTTCTGTAATTCTTCATGGCAGCAGCAAGCCCACCAGCCGCCCCATCCATTTCCCATGCTGGTGTCTTCCACGGTGGGTGAGTGCCTCGGATCTGTCCCCCTGCAGGCTCAGGAATACGGCACCATGGTACGAGAGGGCTCATGACACGCACCACCATACGGCACGTTTCAGAAGAGAGCGTGGGGGGAGACCCAAGTGCCACAACAGCAGCAACGCAGCCCTGAGGAAAAGGCAGTGACAAAGCAGCCTGGGCATCCATTTCGAAGCTTCTTCAGCTGGAACAAAAACCATTTCCATTTTCATTTCCAAAAGTTGAATTCTAAAGAATTGCACCGTAAAGATCCTTCACTCAAAAATAATTCTCACCACGACCAGAAAATGTGCATCCATTCTTTTCACCCACTTGCTCAGGTCCCTGAAATAAGGGGTGCCCCCCCAAGGAGTAGGGCAACAAAGTCAGCCCCAGGTGAGTGCGAACCTCCCATCGGTACGGGGTGACACGAGCGAGGCATAAATGCAGAGAAATGGCAACGTCGGCCTGTGGTCTGACGGGAGATTAAGGAACATAACAGGCAGAGGAAAAGCTTCAGTTAAGGGACTCGATAAACACCAGGGGGAAAAAAAATGAGTAAATTATTCATATACACAGCATGCCATGAAATTCAAATGGACATCCTGGGTCTGCTTCTGACAAAGGAGCGCACAAGAAAGAAAGGAATACTCGGAGCCAGCAGCCTCGGGCACGAGGTAGGAGCAGACCGAAATAAATGGCAATTGACGGGACTGTATTTCAGGGAAGTGCGTCCAAGAACATTCAGAGAGCCTAACTACAGGAAAAAGCCTGCTATTCACTGAGAGAGAAAGAAAACCTCAGAGCTCTTAAAACACATCCCACGAGCATTGTCCAGCCGAAAAACAAAAGCCATGCAACAACGAGTTGTGGCCGCTGCAGCTTCGCAAGTAACGGCCTCTAAATCCTGAGAATAAAGGGAAATTAACTAGAAAACAGAAAAATTAAGATTCATAACCGAAGATTGCTTGGTTACAGGTGTGCAAGGAGATAGGGAAGCAAGGAAAAAAATGTGAGAACGGTGCCAAGATGATCTGCAGGAGCGTGCAGGGCCTTGGAGGGAAAGGCCCTCACAGGAATTGGAAGAGAAGAAATCGGATGTGTAAGTAAGGTAGGAAAATCAACAGGCTGCTAGAAGATAGATGAAGGAACACAGGAAAAATGCAGAACAGATGAAAGGGAGCTCTTCTGAAATATATAAGTATCGTAGGTCTAAAAACGCTGACCTAAATGAAATGGGTTCAGACACACTACCTGAAAGCCAGGCAACGGAATTGCCCACAAGGCATTTTGGATGAACATGATCTTCTTCCCTGGCAGAGAAGAAGTGTTAAAGAGCAATGAGAAGAGCAGCAGAAGCCTTTCCAACGGGACTGGTCTCGTTCTAGCCCTGTTACTGCTGGAACAGCGCAATAGCTGATTGTCGGTGGTCTTCAATTCTGGAAAATGGAACCAAAAGCATGAGTTCAACCATCATCCTAAGCTGCTATGAAAGGAATTTGGGTCTCCTACGCACAAAAAAACAGGTAAAGTACACAGCTGTGCACGGGACCCGGGCATTTTTTGTCCAGGCGATTGTCCCGTACGCACTGGCTCTGTACCGCGCGTTGCTCAAGCCATGCTCACCCTGCAGAGTAAGAAGGATTCCCAGGGAAAGCCTAAAAATCAGCACGAGGAGGAAAATAAGGAGGACCTAGAAAAACGAGAACACAACAGGAGTTTTTGTCAACCGAGCAGAATCCCTCGCTGGCTTGGACCGCGCGAGCCAGGAGAAGCAGATGACAGCGGGCAGTAAATGGTAACGGTGCTCGCATTGCAACAGGCCCACAAGGAAATGCCCCTGCAATTTCGGGCCGTGAGGATGAATCACCCTGCCGAGCGGGGAGCGGTCCCCGTAACCGCAGCGGCGATGTGCTGAGGCACCTGAACAAAGCCAGCTCCCCAGAAATACATACGTAAGTTGACGGTGAAAACCCCCGATTTACCCAGGGAAGCACTCGAGAGCATCAGAGGCAGACAAACGCTTGTTATTCCGGCTGGAAGGAGACGGATCCTTAAAGGAACACCGAGCACGGGGGCGGTCACCACCAAGCCGGCCTCGGAGAGGGGAATTCGTAGGGGCTGCAAAAAAGGCAGGCTGCGCTCCCGCGAGGATGGAGCAGCCCCCTGAGCCCCCAGGCTGCGGGTTGTTGTGTAAACGTACCCGCGTCCTCACTGCCTTCGGTCTCCCAGCTCAGCCACAACAATCCCTGAGCCAAAACGCTGCCTGTATCTCACACCCCCAGTTAGAAAGGCCACGACTTATCGTGGAACCAACGTCCACAGCACGCCGGCGGTGTCATGGAAAAAGAGCAAGAACGAACCCAATCGGGGAATCTTATCTCGTTTCCTAATTCTTTAAGAACTCGCACTCGTGGCCTCTCGGATATTAAAGGGAGCGCGCAGAGAAGCGGAGCTATTAACAGAGGTTGAAAAATAACACTGCTTGGCAAGCCCGAGCCCCAGAGCGTGTTTGCACAAAGTCCTTCCACGCGTTTCTTCCCAGCGCGCGGAACAATGCAAGCACAGCACGGCGCTGCTTCGATGCAGACAGACATTTTACTTCGGCACACACCTCTCCCAGCCTGGCCCCGAAAGCAGAGAGACCCCGGCAGGAAGGATGATACCCGCGATCCGAGAGCGAGGCAACCCCAAAAACTCAACGGGGGCTTGGTTCAGTGCCCTGGTTCCTCCCCGAAATCCCCCCGGCCTGGGTACAGCCCCTCAACAGCCCCTACACGCGCTCAGGGCCGGGAGGATTAAGTCCAGGCGTGTGCAGGGGACAAAAGCCCCGTCACCCCTCACTGGGTGTTGCTTTGCCACCACACCCAGAGCACAGCCGGGCACGGGGACGGCGTAGCGGGGTTCCTGAGGCACACAAGCACAGACTCCCCAGAAACCCAGCTCAGATTTGGGGCTGGGAGGGAAGAATCGCTTCCCGACAGCTACTCCCAGCTTCCACGTGCGAGGGCTACGTCCACACGTGCTCCTTCCAGGATGCTGCCCGCACAGCCCAGGACCTCCGTGGGCAAATTTCCAAACCAGGACCAGCTGGGCAGATTTCCAAACATTTCTGCTCCCAGCCATATGGCTGCCGGACCCCCACACTCCTTGCTCCCAACTCCTCAGTCTTCTGATGCCCCTTCCAAGGGCTGGTTCTTCCTGGGATTTCTTTTCCATGTGCTTTTTCCACATAGGTCATAGACTCGCGAGGGTTGGAGAAGACCTCCAAGACCACCTGGTGCTACCATCCCCCTACCAGCAGTATGACACGCTCACAGACTCGTTGAGGTTGGAGAAGACCTTCAAGACCACCTGGTCCAGCCATCGCCCTACCAGCGATACTACCCACTAGTAGAATCACAGAGGTTGGAGAAGACCTCCAAGACCATCTGGTCCAAATATCTCCCTACCACCACCACCACTAATAGAATCATCGAACCGTTGGGGTTGGAAGAAGCTCTCCAAGACTCTCTGGTCCAACCGTCCCCCTACCGCCAATGTCACCCACTAATAGACTCATTGAGGTTGGAGAAGGCCTCCAAGACCACCTGGTGCAACTGTCCCTGTACGACACCATCACCACCAACAGGCTGATGGAGGTAGGAGAACACCTCCAGGACCACCCAGCCCAACCATCCCCGTACAACCACCATCACCACCAATAGTCCCAGACTCACGGAGGTTGGAGAAGGCCTCCAGGACCACCAGGCCCAACCATCCCAGTACCACCACCATCCCCACTAACGGAATCACGCAACCACAGAGGTTGGAGAAGGTCTCCAAGACCACCGCCATCACCGCAGACTCATGGAGGTTGGAGAAGACCTCGGGGACCACCTGGCCCATCCCTCCCCGTACCACCACCACCACCGCAAATGATCTCAGACCGACGGAGGTGGCTGGAGGCCTCCAGGACCACCTGGCCAACCATCCCCACCCCCCCACCCCCATACCAGCCTGACGGCGGTAGGAGGAGACCCCCAGGACCCCATCCATCCCCATCCCCCCACCACGCCCACCGCAGCGCCGGTTCCCCCCTCCCGTTTCCCCATCCCGAGACCCAGACGGCTCCTCCCGGTACCGGTGCCCTCCCCTCAGCTCCCCGGGGGCATCACCCACCCCCGGTATCCCCCGGGTGCCCCCCGGTGCCCCCCGCGGGGCCGACCTGGGCACGCAGCTGGGCGCCGAGCGGTCGATCTCCCACGTGGCGAACAAGTTCATGGGCACCGGCACCGGGCCGGGCCCGGCGGCCGTCACCGCCGGTGCGGCGGCGGTCGTCATCATCATC